>CP050231.2:1370000-1829143 GCA_012066045.3 Morus alba
GTGTGAGGTTCCAGTGCATTTAATGCCTCCCTTGCTCTTATCGTGTCAGTAACTTCACCTTCCCATTCCAAACGTAGCTTGGTAAGTTTCTCCTTATCCCTCAAACAATGGACTTTCAGAATGTCACTATTATCATCAATGTTTTGAAGCCTGGAAATTCGAAGTTTTCCACTCAGTTGTTGCAGCGCTTCTAACTCTTGAATTCTCGAACCACTTCCATCTTTGCCTAAAACAAAATCAGTTATTGTCTGCAACTCTTTCAAGTTACCCATTTGTGGAGGCATCTCATTTAGAGGTGTGTCAGTAGTAACAAGGTGACGCAAATGGATCAGTCTTCCCATGTCCATTGGCAACTGAGTAAGTTGTAGACATCCTGACAATAGCAGAGTCTGCAAATTGTAAAGAGTGCAAATTGAACAAGGTATCTCTTCAATCATACTCCAAGACAAGTCCAAATACCTTAGATGCTTCAGTTTACAAAATGAATCATTCAACGTTTGGAGGTCAGTCTGTATAGAGAGCACTCTTAAGTACCTTTCTCCTTTCAACACTTCTTCAACCAACTCTTGATCAAATGATGATTGGAACTCCAATGATAAGAAGGTTCGTAAATGATTGGCTTCAAACCGACCTTTCCATAGCTCGATTTCACTTGATTCTCCCTCTATTGATATATAACGAGTCTTTTTTGTAGCCTGATCTACATTTGTAGCGTCATCAACTCTGAAACAGGCTTCTCCCGATACAAAGATAGCTAAATCATGCACAAGGTCATGCATGGTATATTTGGACTTATGTTGACTTGATCTTTGAAATATTGACCTTGCCATTAGCTCATCAAAATACTCATCCCCAACTTCTTCCATTCTCTTTTCTTTCACATCAGATTGCAAAAAACCTTCTGCCATCCATAACAATATTATTTTTTTCTTTTCAAATTCGTAGTCTTTGGGAAAAATTGAACAATAAGCAAAACACTGCTTGAGATTTGAAGGTAGACAAGAATAGCTGAGCCAGAGCCCTGGAAGAATATTGTTGCGTAGGTTTTTGGACCACACATGGTTCCTTAGAATGCTTTCCCATGTTTCTGGATTTCTTTGAGAGCGTAACAGACCACCAATGGATCTTACAGCTAATGGAAGGCCCTTGCACTTTTCAACAATTTTTTCCCCAATTTCTTGCAGACGTGGATCTAGAACAGAGTCCCCATTGAAGGCATGGTCTACAAAAATTTTCCAGCAATCCTCGTTGGATACTTCTAGTAGCTGATGAATTTTCCCCCCGGTCTTTACATTTGATGCAACGTTTTGGCTGCGTGTCGTCACAATAATCCTACTTCCGGAATCCCCAGACGTGAAAGCGCTCCTTAGAGAATCCCAATTGTCGTAGTTCTCATCCCAAACATCGTCAAGAACAAAGAGAAATTTCTTCCCTCTTAAAGCCTCCTTCAATCTTCCTTGAAGTTCCGCTTGCTCTTCACTGCTAGGTGTTTGGGGACTGACTTGCTCCAAAATAATCTTTGTTATTTTGAAAATATCAAACTCAGTTGATACAGTAACCCATGCTTTGTGATGAAAACCATGTGTCTTCACTCTGTCATCATCATATACAAGCCGAGCAAGGGTGGTCTTGCCAAGACCACCCATACCCACGATGGGAAGCACCCCTATCTTATTTCCCCAATTCTCATATGATAGCAACAACTTTAGGATCTCATTTTTGTCGTCATCTCTTCCATGAACACGACTTTCTTCTAGCAAAGGAGCAGGTGATCTTTGTATAGATCGGATGTTTTGAGCGCGATCAATATGCTTCAAACAAAGGGTACTCGCTCTTTCTAAGAGGAAACTCAAATCCTTCAAGATATTCTCTATTTCACCTTGTATAGTTTTGTCAAATTCAGTGAAGGGAGTAAGGAAGGCCACCATCTTCTTAAGCCCGCTTGTTGAGCTTTTCGATTCCTGCTTGGCTCGAGCTTCAGCCTTGATCTCTTCCACCAAGTCGTCTGCTTTGAAAATGACGTCTTTGAGGTCATCAAGCCATTCTTTCACTTTTTGGTCAATGATCTGCCTATCTTCAGCATCATTCAGCAGCAGACTAGCTCTCTTTAATTTCTCATTTAACAACCCGAGCTTGTCGTCAATGGATTTCTTTCCTTGGAAGAAGCTCCTAAACTCCGGAGAAGCCAACAGTTCAAATAGCTTCTCAAACGCAACAGAGAGAAAAGCTTCGGCCACGAGCTCTGCCATGTTTTGCTGATTCCCTCTTGAAGATCACAAAAGGGTATTGAGAGACTGAGATGGAAGTCGTGCTCTCTACAAAATACAGAGGAAGTATGAGTTTTTTTATTTTTTTTATTTTTTATTTTTATGAATTCGTGAATGTTTACATAATTTATGTAATTTTGTTACTTTATCTTTCATTTTTTCATTTTTTTCATTTTTTTTCAAGAAGTAAATAAGAAAGTTTCAAATGAGGAGATCATACGATGTAACATTATAAAAAATAAATATATCTTACTTTTGCGAGAGAGGTTGTCAGCAAAAATGAAGTTTTTATGGGAGATCTTTCCCCGTCGTCTTATCTGATCTGTCAAGCAAAAAGAAGTAGTAAGAGTTTATGTTATGAACCTATTACAGAAGTTTTGTTGCGATTTTGAAAAGAAAAAAGTAGATTCCTTATAATAAAGGAATCTAATTCCTGTGGAAGGACTAGTGGACTAATGTATTTCAGAGGGAGTTGTTCCTCTCTCTCTCTCTCTCTCTCTCTCTCTCTCTCTCTCTCTCTCTCTCTCTCTCTCCTAGAAATGACTCTAACAAATTGATTAGAGGATTTTATTTTTTTCATTTTTTTTGTCATCATTGTTACCAAAAGAAATGGTTTATAGATGTTGTATTATTGAATTACCCGATGAAGAAAACGGCCATTTTTTTCCAAAGTCAGAGAAAGCAATCATTTTTGTTTCTTTGTCCCCTCAAAAGTGGCCATTTACAAATTTTCTTCTGTTATATATTGAAAGATGTAAAATTAATGTTCACACTCACATATGTTCACATAGCTATATGGGTACATAAATATGTGTCTGTTCATACATTTGTTTTCAGTTTTAGTTGAAAACACGAAATTAAGATAATCATATCGAAGATTAAATTTTATAGCTATTGGTTCAGAAAAATATTGACAAAAAAGCAGAAAAAGAGTTTTTTTTTTTGCTTTTTATTGTACAGTCATTTAATTAATTTAATAATAAAAATTTATGTCGTGATTCATAACTTATTATAATATTTTTTTTATAAAAAATATATATAAATTAAAAATAATTTTAAATTACACTTCTAAATTTATAAATTAAAGTCTATTAAAAGAGTCTGAAGAATAATTTTTTTTTGTTGAGAGTATAATTTAAGAAGAAAGAGAGTTCATTTTTTTTGTTTTTTTATTGCACAGTGATTCAATCAATTTAACAGTGACACTAAAGCGTCAAATCCAAGATATAAAGATGATGATATTAAAGAGCTATGCCAGCGCCAGCAGCATGGAGTCCCTTTTTGAGAAGCATTCAAAATAACCGACTTATTTAAGGATTTTACGAATTTAAATTTTCGATTTGAGTTAAGATGTGATATTTTTTAAGAGTTTTTTATTATAATAAAAAATTTTGATGTGATATTTTTTAAGAATTTTTTATTTTAAAAATTTAAAATTAAAAATTCGAATCGATAAAGTGAACGAGGTCTAAGATTATTTAGTTTATTAATTTAAATTAAGATGTAATTTAATATAAAAAAAATTTTAAATTTTTTTTATTATATTATAATTTAAATTTTAAATTTAAATTGATAAAATAAATATAACATGAGTATACAATATCACTCAAAGAGAGAGAGAGTAGAGATAAAAAGCTTATTGTGGTTTCAATTTTACGTCATTTTTACTGTTACTGTCGTTTTTCAGATTTATTGTTGTTTTATTTATGGCTATCATTCTTAAGGTCATCATGTTATTTCAGACAGATGTCATTACCGGTTTTTTTTTTTAATTTCTGTTATTTTATTTAGTTTATAAATTTAAAATCATCCTCAATTCATATATATTTTATCAGTAGACTTTCCCTTCTTTTTTTTTTTTTTTTTTTTTTTTTCTTCTTTCAATTCCGTCAAACATGGGATGCTGATACGATCTCTAGAATTTGAGTTGACATCTTTCTTGATTGGATGGTTTCAAATTAAATCTTATTATTACAAGATCTCCTCTAAAATAATAAAAATGACTAATTTTGATTTTTTTTATTTTAGGAATTACATCTAGTACAACTTCTCATTTTTTAAAGTTTTTTTTATCTCTTTATTTAAAAATAAACTAGTTTTGACATATTTTTTTTTTATTTTATTTAGAGATTAAATTTCATATAACTTTTAATAAAGAAACTCCTTTCAAAGAGAGAAAATATTTTAAGGCCTTTTTATTAGACTAAGTTAACGATTTTCATCTAAAACTCAAAAAGGAGACTATATATAAAATATTTTTTAAGTTTAGGAACTGTTTCATAAGCCAAAATTGGCTATAGTTACTAGTTTTAGAGGGAAAAGTTTTTAGAAACTCTACATGAATTTAACTCTAAAAATAAAAGAAATAGGGACCGTTTTTCCTAATTGAATCAAAAACATGAAAAAAACCAAAAAAAACAGAAAAGAGAAAAGAATGAGAAACGTCAAAGGATAATTGTAATTCAGCATCCTACCTAACTAATAGGAATAGACAATTAGCTTAAATGGCAACCTTCTCTTTCCTAAAAATAGATAAAAGATAAATATATGATCAATATATATTCTGCCACTCTTTCTCTTCATATTTATTAAATTATGTCTTAATATCTTCTTCTTGTATTTGCATAATATTTCTTCTCTTTCTCGAAGCAAAATTCTATGGATGAGTTTGTTCTGCGGGTTCAAGTTTAAGTTTTATGATTCATATTTTTCTATGATCTTTTGATTTTAAGACTACAGTGTTACTGATCTATTTTGTTTATTTTGACCATAATTTCTTTTCCTTCATTAGAGCATGCAGTTGATTGTTTCATTTTTTTGGAATGATATACGAAATTATTCATTTTTTTTTTTGTTCATTTCAAAGCATAGCATCACGAAATATATATATTTTATATGAGAAAAGTACATAATTTCTCATGTTTTTTTAAAACCTATTATTTATAGCACTCTAAATGATTAGGTGCTATTGTGTCCTTTTACTTTCTTTTTATTAAATGAATTGAATGATAATTTTTTCTTTTAAGTGAAATGGCATAAAAAATATTTTTCACTTTCTTGAGCGGTATTTCTGATTTTTTTCTCTAAGTTATATATGTATTTGAATGGGTCCCGCTGAAGGCCTCAAGTATCATTAAATCAGCATTGGATATGAGCTCATACACTCGGCGTGCATGTGCCGTTATACACCGGGACAAAGACTTAAAAGAGATTCTCATCACTTCAAATCATACACAGATCCGTTACTTATGGTGAATTGCCACTTGGTTGTTAACTAGTTTTGTAATGCTCCGCATATATTACTGTATTAGAGACATTAAAAAGTTTATTATTTATTGAATTATAAAAAATATACGGCTATTCAAGGATTTTTTAATTAACTTTAAAAAAAGAATATGCGTAAAGATAATAGTTGACAACAAAAAAAATTAAGTAAAGGCACATGTGAAGAAAATTATTTTACCCAACAAAAAAAGAACAGATGCAAAATAATAATAATAAATAAATTCTCTCATGAAAGTAAAGTGGGTAACAATATATTTGAAAAAACACACAAAAAATTAAAATGTAAAATTCAAAAAATAAAAATAAAATAAGTAAAATAAGTAATAATAAAAGAAGAGGTAAGTAGAGAGCTTTATCTCTTTTATGTATTATTAGATTATTACTTATCAGGTAAGTTGTTTCACATGACTGTAAAGGCAAAAATTAATCAGATGAGTGGTTTAACGTAAATACTTAAAATTTAGTTTCTTCTAATAAATTAAGATCATACCTTCTGCTTTTTCTGAAATTTGTTTCTGAACTTTCCTTCTAATAAAAAATAAAAAATAAAAAAATAAAAAAAGTTGTTTCTCAACTAGCTAGTAGTTTACACATATATCTTTGGTGAGGAAATGTGAATAACACCACATTTAATTCTTTAATTTCATACTCTGATTATTATCTTTATATATATTACTCTTAGAGCCAGATGATAATTTGGGCGAATTAGCCATTCCATAATGGTGGTGCGGGCCATTGTCTTTTAGGAAATTATGTCGTTTACACACTTTTTGGTGATCATCATACTGGTACACTTTTTTAGGCCGTTATTGTTGTTTTTGGGTCGGTTTACTCGTTGATACATTTAGGAAATTATGTCGTTTTATACACTTTTTGTCGATCATTATACTGATATACACTTTTTTAGGCCGTTATTGTTGTTTTTGGGTCGTTTTACTCGTTGATATAGCTTTTCAAGTAATAGTCGTCTTTATCTTCATGTCATATTTAAATATTTTGTCGGTCATTCATGCTTATGATAACCTAGAGTGTTTGTTGTTTTGTTTTTTTCTTTAAACATTTTTAATGGAAAAACTTTCAGACCTGGAGCTTTTGAATTCTTTTTCGTCGAGCAACAATTAAAATTCTCTATTTTCTTTTTTTAAAGGAAGTTCATAATATACTTTCAAAATTTTAAAATTTCATAATATTGTCTTAAAATTTTAAAACGCCTATACTTATAGATGTTTTTCACAATAATTCTAAATTCTTCAATCAAGTATGTTAATTATTTCCAATGTATTTATATAGGATCTATAATTTGGCAATTCGCACAAAAATATTAGCAAGAATTTGAGTGGAAGCTAAGTACCGTTAGTCTGGCTTGTTTAGATGTTGGTCCAATGCACTTGTCTTTTTTCTCCCTGCAATTATAAAAAGTAAATTTTCATCAAGAAATATCAGTTTATAGAAAGTATTAAATGCCAGACAATTTGTCTTAATTAACGAAGACAGTAGATCAACATGCCAAAAAAATGTTCTTACATAATGGGTGAGAAAAATGTTACAATAGAAAAAAGCAATCATAAGCATAAAAATAAATATATGTAGAGGATCTTACAATATGTAAAGCTTAGATGTCTTAAAAATGGAGAAACATCTGGATATATCAGGATAGAGTTCTGAAGAAGAGGCACCTTAAGATCTCTCTCTCTCTCTCTCTCTCTCTCTCTCTCTCTCTCTCTCTGCTTTCTTTTCTTTTGCTCTCTAGATCTCTCTCAACTCTCCCCGAGTCTGATATATACAGATCAACAGTCACAATGATATAAAATTTTGAGGGGAAAAAAAATTCTTGCTTCATAATAGAGAGGAATCTTACTTACGGTGCAAGGAAAGATGTCTTCAACGTTGAAGAGATTAATTCTGTCTTCTCTATTTCTTACACTGGAGTGTGGAAGTGGAAGGGACTTTACCATTATTCATTTTTATTCTTGGGAAAATATTGGACCCCATTCTCTCTATTTTTCCCCTATATTCTTACAAGTTCTGCGTTTTCTAATACGGTCAAACATGTGTGGTTCATTACACTTTTGGATGTGAACGCTATTTAAATAATAGCGATTAATGCATATTTTTCCCCTATATTCTTACAAGAGATTAATGCATGTGAACGCTATTTAAATAATATTCCGGGACAAAGACTTAATTGAATGCCTGTTCAGTTAATTAATTTAAGTTTTTAATTGGAATTGAGATGTGACTTTACGTGAGAGCTTTTTACTGTAGTAAAAAAGTTAGATGTGACTATTTCTGAGAGCCTTTTACTGTAATAAAACTCGAATTCTAAACTCAAATCGGTGAAATAAACGGGACCTGGGGCTATCTAAAACGCTTAGCTGGTTGGTAATAAACAAATGACATATCCCCATCACGATAATCAACGTATAGGGTGTCGTTTTGAAAGAATAAAAGATTCCTATCAATTGCTCTGATATATACAGACTAACGGTTATATTAGTCTTTTTTTTTTTTTTTTTTTGTTGCTGCTGAAGTAAAAAATAGATAATTTTTGTAATAAGATAAGCTCAGGGGCAGGTTCACACATAACGAGAAAATTCCAATCCGTCGAAAGAAGAGTGTAATATTGTCATTATTTCAGAAAGAATTTCATGTTGTTCCATGAACATGTGAATAAAATTTCTATAATGTTATGTCTTTGTCGGGCTTGCCGACTTCTATTTGTTTTTATTTGTGTCGTTTTCAAGATCATGTCGTTTTTATTTTAGTTGTCGTTTTATGTTTCAATGTTGTTTTTGTTTTTCTGTTCCATGATAAAAAAAAATCAGCTGGTGGACTTTTCTGATTGGATGTCAATATTTCTTGTCGTTTTAACGTTAATAACGTTTCGTTACTTCTTATCATTAAAAAAACGTTTATTTACTCATTAGGAAAAAAAAAAAAAAAAAACGTTTCTTTACTTCTTATTGTTTTCCCATATGGTTCGAGAAGAATCCGGGCAAAGACACACGATTGATGTCATCTTTATATTTATACCACCCAAAAATCCGCGCATTTGTTACAGGAAATACTATTGTTTTATGTAAAAAGTTAAAAAAAAAAAATTTATAATAAAGGATTAGTTTATATATACATATATATAATATATATAGAGTTAAAAGTTTCTTATAATTGTATCAAAGCTTGTTTCCTTTTTTTCTTTTGTTCTATTTAACCATAAAATACAAATTTAAAAAAATTAATAATAATAATTAAGAAAGTTGAAAATCTTTAATTATATGCAGTGTAGATCAAAGGATTTAAAAGTAGTTATATTACCGGGTCATTAGGTATTTCTGGGTGGATCTGTTGTCTTTGGTTCAGAACTGAATTGATTAAAGACTGTTAAGATATGTATTCAAAAATAGTAAATGTTGATTTTTATTGATAATTGATATAAATTAGTAAATATGTCTTACTTTGTGGTTAACCTTTTTGGATATGGTGTTTTTAGATATATTGTTGTATCAGCTGATATTTGTGGTAGTGGTATTGAAAAATAGACATCTTCAAATATTTTTGAAACAACTATAGTTATTTGTGCTCTCATTTGTTGAAAATAAATTTGCAAGATTTTCGTTTGTCCTTTTAACTGAGCAATGATTGGTGGAATTATAAATGGATCAGTAAAAACTTCATCAATTGTTAATGTAGAGTATGGTTTTTTTATCAATGCTTGTGCTGCTCTTCCAACCACTAAAGTAATTTCTAGTTTAATTTATTTAAAAAGGTGCGACTTTACTTTATTTTCGTGTATTTTTATTTAATTCTATTTTTCATTCCAATTATTTATACAATTATCATTTGAGAGGCTTTAAAAATTTGGCGCAAAATGATATTGAAATGGATAAAATTGGACCACAAATCAACACCTTTCTTTTTCAATGCTTTTCTTTTTTAGTCTTTGTTTAGTTTTAGTCTTAAACGTGCGTCATGCACATATGATTAATTTAAAATAACGCTTAACACAAATTGTTTCTTTTTTCTACAAAGAAGTAAAAAAGATGACATAAAAAATGAAAATAATAAAAGGAAAAAATCTTAAATAAAAGGAAAAAATCTTAAGCAAAGAGGGAGGGAAAATAATTTAACATATTTTGTTGTGTTTTAAATTAATTCTACTTTGTCTTGTTTATTTTGTTATCTAATTTGGTGTTATTTAATTTTAATTGAGCGTATTTTTATTTAATTTTATTGTATTATTTTTGGGAAAAATTTGGCACAAAATGGTGGTAAAACGGACAAAATTAAACTCTAAATCAATTCAAAATAGTAAATAACTATAATAAAGAACAAAAAAGTAAAAAATAACTCAGAAATGGTTTGAAACTGTCTAATAAAAAATTTTGACAGTTGTAATTCACGTGTAAAAAGCATGGGCTAGAGAAGCACGTTCAAATTGGAAGAAGAGGGTCGCCTCAAGATATAACAATAATAATAATAATAATAATAATAATAATAATAATAATAATAATAATAATAATAATCACAAAAATAACAAACAAACAAAAAAACAAAATTGAAAATTATTTGAAAAGTAAAGAAACTTTATTTAGAGCTCTTCAAAAGAAACCAATTTAGAGAAATCTGAAAAATAAGGGATAAAGAAGGATATCTTCAGTAATTAAGAGGTCTTGTGAGAATACTGGTCGTATTTTTTTTTTTTTTTTTGAATACTGGTTGTAGGTTCTAAGTTCATAGGCCTAGCTCGTTACTAATCTAATTGTTTAGGCTTTTTTTAATCTCAAATTCAGCTGTCACGCGTTTTCCTAATGGAATAATAATAAACTATTTTTGGCATTTTCAACAATGTTAGGTGGAGAGGCTGCTGTATAATGGAAAGTTAGCTAGAAATGTGTCTTTTTCTAAAGATGATGTATCAGAGTTAAATTATTTTAAATGCGGTCTATTTAAAAAATGTATTTAAACTATGATATGGGTTTTGATTTAATTCTTTGTGAGTGAATTATTGGCAAAAGTTTTTTCTAATTTAAATTCTTTTGAGAAGAAAATAATATAATAGAATTATAATTTGAGTTTTAATCAATATATGTATTAAACAACCTCTAAATCTTTTGTTTCCGAAGACTTATTAAAGGATACATGTGCGCATAATTTCTTAATATATGTTTGTCTAGAAAAATGTAAAAGTTAACTTCCCAAGGCAAGACTTCTGCACTGATATTCTATTAATTTCCATCTCTTTTATTAAATGAACAATTGAAGTAACAAAAAAAAAAACTCAATGAAAAAGTAATACAACAGCCTCAGCCATCGTCACCAAAAGCAGTTTCTGCCTCATTGTTAATATGGGAGAAAACTTACCACTAAGGAAAGGATGGTTTAAAAATATTATTTATGTCACTTTATTAAAAAATAAATAATTGACATTCAATTAAGAAAGAGAAAACAAAATGTATGATAGCACCTAATAATTTCGAATGGCATAAATGATATGTTTACACAAATTTATGATAAATCATGAACTTTTTTCTTTGTTTTTTATTTTTTGTTTTTTTTTTTAATTTTTAATATAGGCAGGATGGCAAGAAGATGTGGTTATGAAGGATGGATGTATAATCATTAAGACTATGATCTATGCTCTGAAAGGTACAAGGATCGAAAGATGGATGATCCTACTTAAGAACAAAAATGTCAACAAAAGGTAATACTTCGAAATATACCTATTTTAAGGAGAAATTATTAGAATTTTTCCAGAGTCATAAGTTTAAAATAATTGTTCTTTGAGGAAAGTAAACGTGAGATGAAATGAGCTTAAGAACTCGATTATATAAAGAGTAAATTAGAAGGAAGAATGCTAAAGTACGTAGATGGTATCTCCTTGAATGAGTTCATACTTTCGAGAGTAGTTTGAACTCGACACTAGATAAAAAGGAAAAGGGTAGACCCCTTAAAAAGACTTATAAAGCCTAAGAAACAGAACAATTGAGGAGTATCACATCGTTAAAGGGTACATTGGCAACCCCAAAGGAAAAGATGATGTAGCTAGTTGTGTAAGCAATAACTATCCTTCAAAAAAATTGAAGGAGACTTATGAATGGTTTGTGATAGAAACATAAACAGTTAGAGCTCCAGCAAGAAGATAAGTATGTCAGATGAGGTTGATACATGTATTTCTTAAGGACTTAAGTATTTGAGGAAACTAGTTATTAAGTCTGATGATTTTAAGACAAATATAAGGTCAGTAAACCTCAAGTAGTCATTTACAGACTCAGGAAACAACACAACCTTATCTTGTAGAAGTATGTCCTACACTAGTTGTACGAAATTTAGATTCAGAAGGGTCTCGTTACTCTATGAAATAAGGTTCAGATAGGAAAAAGTGCCTAAACAATCGTGATATGATACGATGTTTGGCCACAAATTCTACAATAAGTTAGAATAAGAGAGTATTACAATACAGTTTTACATGTGAGAAAGGATTTGAGGTACCTTTGAGTTGGTGCGTCATATGAACTATTGGTCAGATGATAGGTGAAGCTCCAACTTAAGTATATATATATATATATATATATATATATATGGAGAATAGTTAAATTGAGGCCCCACAGTTTTGATAAGAAACTGCTTAATGACTATGACAAACAAAGTAGAAGTGATGATAGTCCATAATCAACGGGGAAAACTATTAGAATAAAATAGAGAGCTTCTATATGTATGGACAGTAAGACTGATCTTTCTCCACTCATACTCCAAGAGAAAGGCGGAGTACTCCGAAGAAAAATAGATAAAGTTTAATTGAGGAAAGATGGATTCTCCAAAGTATCAGAACAAGTATATCAGTAAGCTATAGTTACTACTATTGCTAAGGATAATGATTTGGATAATGGGAACCCATTAAGAAAATGTTAAGATGATAGATTCTTGAGTCATTCCATATATCAAATCAAGATCCTGATAAAGAAATGTAGGAGTTAAGAGTAGAGAGCAAGTTGAAATCATGGATTAGTAGGAAAGAGACCTCATAGAAAGAAAGGTCAATAATCTTAGTAAGATCCTCAGAGAAGAAATGCCAATGGAGGATGCTCTTCACATGAAGAATAACGAAAAAAACATTACTTTTCCTCGGCTTCATTTTAATTTTGAAGATCAAATTTATATAAGCCTAGTTAATTGTAATGTCGAGGAGAATTAGTAGATAAATAAGTCTACTTATTTATGAATTTTTCCATAAATAAGCCATGCATTCTACAGGTTTAAAACCTCTCAGTACACATGCTCATATTAGAATGACGTGTAAAATATCAGTCTGACAAGATATACTATGAAAAGCCTAATAAGTATATCTGGGAATGTTTAAGAGTACCATGAGACATGAAAGAAATTACTTAACGGTACACCATGTCAGATAGTGATTGAGAATATTGGCTATAAGAGTGCAAAGTTTCAAGTAAACTGTTTGACTTCAGATAAGTCATCACATTCTTAACGGTTTGGACAAATTGATGAACCAATAAGTAAGCACTCAATTAGTAATAACCAAGAATATTCTAAGATTTAAGTGGTATATGAGTGTAGAATTATAGAATCATGGAATAATCCAATGATTCAATGTGTAGTATTACAGTTTGTACTACGCAGTACCCCCAGAAACCACAAGGATGACCATTTTAATCCAAGTTATACGAAAGTAGTACATCACACTCAGAATTAGAGAGTTCTCACAGTAGGTGTATCAAGAGGATATTTCAATAACCCAGGACCAAGATCAGATAGTTCCGATAATAGAGCCTCAGCCGAATCAAGGATAGAAATGCACAGTCTAAGTCTATGTTAAGTTTTTTAAAAAATAGTTTCGAGATCAATCACGACTCATACTAGGCAATTGATTGACTAATCCTAAAGATTAATTCGGTTGAAGATTGAAATGACAATCGAGACTAAGAAGAGTGATCAGCCATTTTGGAGACAAACTATCTCATCCAAACCATTCGTTACTCTAATAGAAGAATGATGTTGTTGAAATTGCCTTGATTGATAGGAAGTTAAAGTAGAAAAACAACATCTAGCAAGAGAATTGCAGAAGATCTACATTCTAGAATAGAAGTGTGATCAAATCACGACGGATTTTGTGGTAGAGTTGCCTAGAATATCCGATAGTAACGATGCGATTTGGATAATCGTTAGATCGATCGACTAGATCGAAGACACTTTTTGCCGATCAAACTCGGTTATTCTATTGAGAGACAGCCATTTCACGAGTGTACATGATGCAATGGGGTCTAAGTTAAAGTTTAGTACAACTTTCCACCACGAGACGGATGGCCAATCCGAGAGAACCATCCGCACCCTAGAAGATATGTTAAGAGCATGTGTCATGGATTTAAAGGGACCGAGATAGAAAGTTGCCTTTGATAGAGTTTTTCTATAACAACAACCTATCGCATGTCAATAAGAATAACACCTTTCAAGCTCTATATGAAGAAGATGCATGTCCCCAATTCAATAGTATGAATCTGGGAGAAGCATCTAGAAATAGTAGACTTTAACAGAGAGCCACAGAGAATGTTAGACGTATCACAAAGAGGTTTGATACAGTTCATAGTCGCCAGAAGAGCTATGCGGATAAACGCCGCAGACCTATAGAGTTTCAGGTAGGAGACTTAGTTTTCCTGAAGGTGGTACCGATGAAAGGAAGAATAAGATTCGGTAAAAGAGGGAAACTCAACCCAAGATACATCGGACCGTTTAAGATCCTTAAAAGGATTAATAAGGTTGCATATATATACTAGCATTGTCGCCAGAATTAGTTTATGTACATAACGTCTTTCACATATTGATGTTGAAGAAGTATGCGACATATCCATTGCATGTATTGCACTAGGAACCTATCAAAGTGCATGCAGTCCAGATCCTAGATCGCGAGGAGAAAACCTTAAGGAATAAAGTAATTCCTCGGGTAAAGTCTTGTAGTGAAATCATAATATTGAGAAAGCTACTTAAGAACGCGAAGAGAATACGAGGAAAAGCTACCCCGAGTTGTTCTAATTTTCGGGACGAAAATTTCTTAAGGGGGGTAGATTGTAATGACTGAGAAAGTCCCAGACTTTAAATAATACAATTTATTTATTTAAGCCAAGGATTTTCCTAGAAAATATTAGGTGGATGAAGGATTTATGGAATCAATATCTATATTCCTAAATTACATGGCGCATTTCATGTTAAGTTCATGTTTTCGATCAAGTAAATTCGATCGATAAATTATTGCCGCACTTTAAAGCGGAATAATTTTCAAGACAAGTATAGTTTGAGAATCTTAATTTCAAGAATCTCCAAACACAAAGATGATGTTAGTAACAGATAAAAAAAAACGACCGACATTTTAAAGAAGAGAAAATCCTTAATTGCCGACAAATAGATTAAAGTCACAAGATAAATACCCATAACAGTAGGGTACAATGTGAGCTCGGGATTTGACACCATCGAAACAATGTCATTCCCGGGATATGATGCAGAAAAGTTAAATGTAGAATTTGTTCAGTCTAGAATTAATTTCAAGACTTGAAACAGTTCAAGATATTACGCAAGTAAGAATTTAATGTGATGTCAAAGTAGTCAGGAATTAATATTGAACTGTAAATGAGTAGTAGAAAAGGAACTGTCAGAAACTAGAATTTCCTGTCGGCTAGGTACTTCCTTACAATCAGTATAATTTTTATCTGATTCAAGGAAAATTTAAGTAGACAAGAGTACAAGGGGTAGGTGAGATTTTTTTCTCTCTCTCCTTCTCCACTTGGCCGGCCATGCATAGGAAAATAGAGCCAAAATTTGGCTAGTTAAGTGTGCTAGAAGGTTACATGTAAATGTGATGTGATGGGGTTAGATTTTATTTTTCTCTCTCCTTCCTTCACTTGGCCGGCCAAACTTAAGAAATTAGAGCCAAATTAGCAAGTTGAGTGTGCAAGTGGATGACATGGTAAGGTGATGGGATATGAGTGGTTGAAGGGGAATTAATGGCAAAGTTGCTTCTTCTTTTCTCCTTCCACAACCGGCCATGAATTGGGGGATTTAAACCAAAATTTTGGTTGACTAATGGAGTGGACTTGGGGTAAAATTAAATGATTTCCAAGTTTCTATAAAAGGAGCCATCATAAGCTAGGCCTCATTTTTTTTTTTCTCCTCTCCTTTTTCCCACAATAAATCCGGCCATACCACCCATTCTCTCTCAAATATTTTCTCTCACTCTCCTAACCTTAAGCCACTAGCAAACCATAGAAGAAGAAGAAGAAGAAGATCAAGGGTTCTAGGAGGAGTTTAGTCAAGCATTTCTCCAATGGTATAAACTCTAAACCCTATCTTTTTATGCTCTAGTAAAGTTTGAGATGTAGAGATATTCTTCTCAAATTTTCTTATACTCCTCTAGTTCCAAGCCATTATCCAACCTTAGAGGAGGAAGAATGTGAATAAGAAGCTAAGAGAAATCAAGTATATTGGCCTTCAAGGGTAAACCCTTAATCTCTCATCTTTTAGTAAAGTTTAAGTTTAAGAATCCATTAATGTAATTTGTGGTTCTTGAGGAAATAAGTTTGTAATAAGGGTGTGTGAGTTTTATGTTGGTTTTGTGAGTTTTGAGGTTAGTTTGATGTGGTATGTTTATGCTTGATTTAAGTTGCTTATTTCCGGTTAGAGGAAAAAATTCCGGTTACTTTGAACACGGAAGTGAGAACCCTAGAGCAAGATTTTTAGGTGTTCCAAAGCTTAAACTTGTAGCCCTTTATGTTTTGAACATTTTATGTAACTATGACAAAACCTAACCTTAACTCTAAAAGCAAGTTTGAAGGCATTTTGCTAAAAACGGACAGGATGTCCAAACACGTTTTGGAAAAAAAAAGATTTGCTGCAGCAACCTCGACATTTTTTAAAAAGATTGCTACAGCAATCTTACAGCGTTTTAAAGAGAGTGCTACAGCATTTTTAAAATGCTGCAGCATTCTAGGTAAACAAAAGAAAAACAGCAGACCAATTGTTTTTCAGCCAAAAACGATGCCTTTAGAGGCTGAATTTCAGTTGTCACTAAAAACAATAATTTTAGATCGCATTGAGACAAAAATTGTCACGAAGAATAGATTTTCAAAATCCGATTCTAAGATGCAAGAAAACGTAGAATTCAAAACTGTACAGTTTTAACAAAATGAAACTAAAACAAAGATCGCTTTTTTAACAAAAGGTTATCAAAGAACCCGAGATGTGATTTTAGTAGAACAATATGGTTTTAGACCTCACTTTGATGAGGAATAACCATGAAGGAAGATTTCTAAAAATTAAAAAAAAAAAAAGGGGTTTCTACAACATAGTTTCACGTTGGTTTGTAAGTTAACCATAAAACGACTTGGGGAATAGTTTTCAAAAGTCGGTATTCGAAAAGAGATTTTACAGCGGGATTTTAGTGCTTGTAACTAAATGAGTGAGTTATCGTTTCATAAAAATTGAATGATAGTTCTTTTAAAAGCTTAATAGTTTTCGAGCAAAACATCCCGACGGGCACCCACGAGCCCAATACGATAGGTCCATAGAATTTTGAAGGTTGATGTGGGTCCAACACCCGCATTGATCTAAGAGACTCCGTTTGAGTTTAAATTTCAACGGCCTCACGAGTTAGAATGCCGTGAATAAGTTCTAGGCGAATTGGGCCTTAATATCGTAGTAAGTCCAATGAGGAAAATTATGGAGAATAAGTTACTAGATTGGATAATTGATTTCCAACCTAGACATAAGTACGTTAAGGGCAATTAAGGAAAATAAGATTTTAAGGATTTAATAAATCTATCCTCATAGTAAATTATCCTTCAGTAAAGGAAAGGAATACATGCCTTAAGTAAAGGGCTAGATTTCCTTCACAAGTTGCTAAATAGAATAGCAAGCGACAATTAATCTGACACTCTTAATGGGTGTCCATTTTCAGAAGTAAGCAAGTAAGAGAATAGGTTGTTTTGCGAAAAGAGAATTCCAGCTCTGTAAATCAGGTAAGTAGGAATCTCGCCTACAGTGTGAATAGATTTTAAAGAAAAAAAAAAGTTACACATGTTATATATGCATGTTTATGTTTTAAGTATTGTACGCGATGCTATGTTATCTTTGCATACACATAAAAGCGGTGCACATGAATTATATGTGTTTAAATTAATTTAATGTTATAGTATGCTATGTTAGGTCATATTGCATACACCTTAATAAGTCAAGAGGAACTTATAAGAAGAAACTCAGTTGAGTGCCGTACCAGCCTCTGACCTAAGGGAGGTAATCAGACTCCACAAGGGAGACAAGAAAAAAAAAAGAATGTCCTCGACTTAAGGGAGGCATTCAAGTTATAATCACGGTGTCGCGGGGGACCTTGCAAACCCTCACGTCCCGATGATTGCGCGCAAGTGGTACGCGAGCACTCGGGCCCATCAGTAAGAAAGATAAGATAAGATAATAAGACTATGATAAAACATCATAATCAAGCATAATCAGCTCATGCATATTTATTCATGTATACATACAGTTATTTTGTGAGATATAGTTCCTACTTGGCGAGCGAAAAGCTCAATCGAGATATGTTCATGCTGTGGGTAAGAAACCTATCAGCAATTTTTTGAAGGGCAATGGTGAGCCGGCGGACGAATGGTGGAGATGGGAATGGATACCGCTCACGCAGCTTATTTTCCTTGATAAGTTTAAGTAAAATCATGTATATATATTTATATGATTCAAAGTTTCAAGCATGTATGTTTAAAAAAAAAGGTATATGTACATATGTATGTTAGGGAAACTGAGATTGTAGCTAACAATCCTAGTTTTGAGTATTTAAGTTTTAGAACGTTGCAATAGTACATGCAACAAATAAATGAATTTTAACATGACGATTTAAATGATTAATCTTAAAAGGATTTTAAGATGTACTTGAACTTAAGATTTCTCACGAAATCGGTTTTAAAGTCAAATGAGATGGCCAATTGAAATGACTAGTTTTAGAAAGACTTTTAAAGAGTATGTGAAACAAGAGTTCAAATGTCACTCAGTTCGAAAGATATTTTTAGAAGGTTTTATCTTAACTAAACTTAAGAAAAGCTTTAAGTAATTTAGTGATTCATTCTTTTGAAATTATTGTTATGAATTATGAAAGTATTCATTCTTATGTTAAAAAAAAAAAATATATTCCACAAATTTTAAGAAATTCCAGTAAGTACAAGTTAAGAAGTTAGTTCTGATGGCGGCCTCATAGGAGGGTCGTCACAATAATAATAATAATAATAATAATAATAATAATAATAATAATAATAATAATAATAATAATAATAATAGAAGTCAAAAGTAGCCAACTCTTTGCAATTGACATTTGTCTCTGAATTGTTACGAATATATGATAAATGACTTATCTATGAATTGACATTTGTTTTCCCCTGTATCCAAGACGCTATAAAATAGACAAAATGCTTCTTTAAGCAAGATGAACATACACATCCTAACTAAAAATACGTCCTAAATGTAAAATTTTGATGAACATACAACTCACTGGTACTTGCCATCTCTAGTGAAGATAAGTAGATACCACAATTTTTGTTTCGATACAAACAAAGAAGAGGGAGCAATTAGCATCAAGGTACACAGGCATATTCCAACTAAGTTGTATACAAAGCTACCCTCACAAATTTATTAAATGAAGAAAGATATAACAAAATACAAAGTTCAACAATCCGAGAATGAAAACAACATAGTAAATGCAGTTCTAATTCCACTACAAACCAAAGCAACGAAGGAAAAAAAAAAAAAGGAGGGGGGGAAGACCTAGCAAGAGGTGTCTCAAACAAACATGAGCATCATCACCAGTTTCTTAAGCCAACACAACAAAAGAGAGAAAATTTTGAAAATAAAACAGCAACTAAGTCCCTTTTGAATCACCCTTAAGCAGCGGGAGGCCAAAATGTCCCTAGTTAAAAACCGTCAAGCCACCTACTTGGGTAGCTTCCTCCTACAAAACAAGTGAAGCTCAACTTTAAACAAGATGAAAGTTGATAGATGCGCGTTACGTCAAAATAGTTGAATACATGTTTCAGTTGTAAAATTTAAGTATTAACAAGAAATAAAGAACAGATTTCATAGAATACTAACAGCAATAAAATATAGTTTCAAGATAATAAAAATTATATGATTGCGTGAAAAACAACTCAGTTTGTTCATATATAGAGTAACAACTAACAAGAGCGCAGCGCTCTACTAACATTTGAATTGGACGGACATGCTAGTACCAGAGTGACTTCTTCTAAACATTTGTATGTATGTAGAATTCTCTGTTAATGCTATATGCTAAAAAGAAATAGCAGGGAAACTTTTTTAAAGGAATTAAAAATAGTGGGAAAAAAGATTGGAAGTTGTGTCTTTTTCGAAATGTTGAGAAGCATAATAAACTCAAAAAGGAAAAAAAAAATGAAAAAATAGAGTGGTTAAAAATACTTGAATCATTTATAGATTCACAATAGAAAATAGCATTTTAAAAGACACATACATACATATATATATATATATATATATATAATATTTGTTTCTTGAACGTTTTGTTTTGAAAGGACAGATCATACAACTAATGTTGGTATCTAAATCCTGAGAACAAAAAAAAAAAAAAAGTTGATAGGCATAATAAATTTTTAAAGTTAAAAAAAGAAACATAAAAAATAAAAGTCATTTAAGAAAATCAAGTGCGTCACAGAATAAAAAAAAAAGAATTAGAAGGGGGGACCTCATGTGGAATACTCACGTTGTCCTGCCAGCAATCAATACGGTGGGAATACGAGAAATCTTATGCCAGTCCTCCCCTCTCTCTCTCTGGTACCTTCGTTCAAGGAAAGGACACTCTCTGATCACCAAATAGTGAACATGAGTTGGCTGTAATATTTCTTCTGGCAAAAGCTGGAGCTCATTGCACTCCCATATCCGTAAATCAAGGGATGCTACGTTTTGAAAGGCGGTGCCGTTTAGGCCTTTAAGGTGTGGAAGATTGCAGAGCTCCAACCGAGTTAAAGAGCTGGGAAGCAGACCCTCTGGAAATGAGTCCAACATTATGTCTTCACTGCCTTTAATGCGTAATAATGTCAGAGACGTCAGCTTTTGCAGATCCCAGTGCTTTTGTTGTCCGATGAGTTTGCAGCAGTTCCAAATTACAAGATTATTTAGACTTGAAGGCAATCCTCCTTCGGGAAATGACTCAATTTCTGGACAATTTTTCAATTCCAAAAGAGAAAGAGATGGAAGAAGCCTGTGCATATGTTCCGGCAGTGACCTGAAATTCTTGCAATTGTCTATGTTCAAGGAATTGATCAGAGACTCGTGTGCAGTGCTCCTTCCTTCTGTGAAGTTAAGTGATTCCAAATTCTGACATCTGTCCAACTTAAGCACTTCAAGTCTTGGGAAGTAGTCTAATGGTAACGACTTTATGTAATCACAATATCCACCAACAATTCCCAACTCTTTAGCGTGTACATAACGGCGGCTCCTTGGGAACTCTAATTTGTTGCAGTCCCAAATATATAGCGCTTCTATCACATCAGGTGACTCCACAATTAGCTCCTTGAGATTTTCACAACTCCACAACGTAAGCTGCTTAAGCTTTGGGAATTTATCTAATGGAAGAGACTTCATAGATCTAAAGCTTCTTGAAATCGCAAGAGTTTCTATTGTGTCACAATCAGGTAATAAGCTCCCAGCTAGGTTTGGACAACCATCAAAGCAAAGCTTTTTGAGACGAGGAAATGATTTTCCCTCTTTGCCGTCTCGGCCAATAAATGACCACTCTATCCAGCTCTCCATAGCAAAAAACTTTAGAATTTCTAAAGATTGAAATGGAGTAATAGAAGAGCTATTACAGGTTTTGTAAAACTCATCACCTATTTTTTCCACTCCATGGAAGTTACTAATCTGAAGCTCTCGAAGAGAAGGTAACTGCCCGAGTGGTGGGAGGAACGAACAATATTCATTACCACTTAGAGAAATCGATTCCAGCTTGGAAAATGAAGAACATCCTAGCCAATCTGGGAAATTTGAACCTGCATATTTATCAATAACGAGTTTCCTCAAGTTTGTGTGAGGTTCCAGTGCATTAAATAACAACCTTGCTCTTATTGTGTCAGTAACTTCACCTTCCCATTCCAAACCTAGCTCGGTAAGTTTCTCCTTATCCCTCAAACAATGGACTTTCAGAATGTCGCTATTATTATCAATGTTTTGAAGCCCTGAAATTCGAAGTTCTCCACTCAGGTGTTGCAGCGCTTCTAACTCTTGAATTCTCGAACCACTTCCATCTTTGCCTAAAACAAAATCAGTCAATGTCTGCAACTCTTTCAAGTCACCCATTCGTGGTGGCATCACTTTTAGAGGTGTGTCAGTGGTATCAAGGTGACGCAAGTGGATCAGTTTTCCCATGTCCTTAGGCAACCAAGTAAGTTTTCGACAGGCTGACAATAGCAGAGTCTGCAAATTGTATAGAGTGCAAATTGAACAAGGTATCTCTTCAATCTGACTCCAAGACAAGTCCAAATACCTTAGATGCTTCAGTTTAAAAAATGAATCATTTAATGTTTGGAAGTCAATTGCTGCTAGTTTAGAGAGCACTCTTAAGTACCTTTCTCCATTCAACACTTCTTTAACCAATTCTTGATCAAATGATAAATAGAACCTCAATGATAAGAAGGTTCGTAAATGCCTGGCTTCAAACCGAGCTTTCCATAACTCGAGTTCACTTGATTCTTCCTCTATTGATACATAACGAGCCTTTTTTGTAGCCTGCTCTACATTTGTAGCGTCATCAACTCTGAAACAGGCTTCTCCCGATACAAAGATAGCTAAATCATGCACAAGGTCATGCATGACGAATGTGGACTCATCTTGATTCGATCTTTGAAATATTGACCTTGCCATTAGCTCATCAAAATACTCATCCCCAACCTCTTCCATTCTCTTTTCTTTCTCATCAGAGTGCAAAAAACCTTCCGCCATCCACAATAAAATTATTTTTTTCTTTTCAAATTCGTAGTCTTTGGGAAAAATCGAACAATAAGCAAAACACTGCTTGAGACTTGAAGATAGACAAGAATAGCTGAGCCAGAGCCCTGGAAGAATATTGTTGCGTAGGTTTTTGGACCACACATGGTTCCTTAGAATGCTTTCCCATGTTTCTGGATTTCTGACAGAGCGTAAGAGACCACCAACAGATCTTACAGCTAATGGAAGGCCTTTGCACTTTTCAACAATTTTTTCCCCAATTTCTTGCAGACGTGGATCTAGAATAGAGTCCCCATTGAAGGCATGGTCTACAAAAATTTTCCAGCAATCCTCGTTGGATACTTCTAGTAGCTGATGAATTTTCTCCCCGGTCTTTACATTTGATGCAACTTTTTGGCTGCGTGTCGTCACAATAATCCTACTTCCGGAATCCCCAGACGTAAAAGCGCTCCTTAGAGAATCCCAATTGTCGTAGTTCTCATCCCAAACATCGTCAAGAACAAAAAGAAATTTCTTGCCTCTCAAAGCCTCTTTCAATCGTCCTTGAAGTTCAGCTACTTCCTCAATGCCACTCGTCATTTGTGGACAAACCTGCTGGAAGATAATCTTTGTTATTCTAAATATGTCAAACTCTGTGGATACAGTAACCCATGCTTTGTGATGAAAACCATGTTTCTTCGCTCTGTCATCATCATATACAAGTCGAGCAAGGGTGGTCTTGCCAAGACCACCCATACCCACGATGGGAAGCACCCCTATCTTATTGCCCCAAATCTCATTTGATAGCAACAACTTTAGGATCTCCTGTTTATCATCATCTCTTCCATGGACATGACTTTCTTCTAGCAAGGGAGCAGGTGATCTTTGTAAAGATCGGATGTTTTGAGCAAGATCAATATGCGTCAAACAAAGGGTAGCTGCTCTTTCTAAGAGGAAACTCAAATCCTTCAAGATATTCTCTATTTCACCTCGTACAGTTTTGTCAAATTCAGTGAAGGGTGTTAAAAGTGCCACCATCTTCTTTAGCGCGTTCGTTGAGCTTTCAGATTCCTGCTTGGATCGAGCTTCAGCCTTGATATCCTCCACCAAGTCATCTGCTCTGAAAATGACGTCTTTGAGATCGTCGAGCCATTCTTTGACTCTGTCGTCAGTGATCTGCTTATCTTCAGCATCATTAAGCAGCAGACTAGCTGTCTTTAATTTCTCATTCAACAACCCGAGCTGATCGTCAATCGATTTCTTTCCCTGGAAGAAGCTCCTGAATTCTTGAGAAGCTAACAGTTTAAATAGTTTCTCAAACGCAACTGTGAGAAAAGCTTCAGCCGCCAGTTCTGCCATGTTTGCTGATTCCCTCTTGATCACAAAATGGTATTGAGAGACCGAGATGGAAGTCGTGCTCTCTATAAAATACAGAAGAAGAAATATGAGAGAAAAAAAAAAAAGAGGCAAATGTTTCTTTTGTTTATTTATTTATTTTTCAAGAAGTAAATAAGAAAGTCTTTAAAAAAGAAAAAAGAAGAAGAATTCAAATGAGGAGATATCTTACTGTTGTGAGAGAAGTTGTCAGCAAAAATGAAGTTTTGAAGAGAGACCTTTCCCTGTCTTCTTCTCTGATCTGTCAAGCAAAAAGCAGAAGAAACATGAGTTTATGTTATTAACCTATTACAGATCACCTTTTCTTCGTTAGACTTTTTTTTTTTTTTTTTTTATGTGAAGTTTTATATAAGAAAGTGCTAGATATTATTTTCCAAGAAAGAAAAATAAGTCTATTGAATAAAGAGATAGAGTAAAATGATTCAGTAATTACAAGCTATGACATAGAAATTTAATTAAGAAACAAAAACACTTACAGTTGGAAGAGAAGACGTAATCTTCAAATCATATTGGAGATATTTTTCTCTTCGCTTTTCCTCACAATGGAGTGTTGCAGAAGACTAGGAGTTGGTTTTATGAACCTCTCAGAACCTTTACTAAGGATCCGTTTGGTTTAGGGATTCGAATTATGTGATTTAAATCATTTTCGATTTACGTGTATTTTTTGTGAGAGAAACCACTGTAGCGAACCACGAATCATGATTCAAATCAGGAGACAAATCCCCCAACCAAACGGACCCTAAAAATAATATTTTGCGACTTTGTTTGTACGCTATGAAAAAGCTGTAGATGAATTTTCATGAGAGAAAAAAGTGTCTTCAGTAACTGGTAATGATTGAAAAACGACAAAAGTTTCGTTGTGGATTTTGAAAAAGAAAAAGTGGATTCTTTATAATAAGGCCTCGTTCATTTCGCTTATTCGAGTTTAGAATTTGAGTTTTATTACAGTAAAAAATTTTCACAAATAATCACATCTAATTTTTTTGCTACAGTAAAAAGCTCTCACATAAAATCAAATATCAACTCAAATTAAAAACTCGAATCAGCGAAGGGAACAGGCCCTTAATGAATCTAACTCCTGTGGAAGAAAATAGTTAGTGGACTAAAAGCGCGTTTAATTCTTTAATTTGAATTTATAATTTTATATGAAATTTTTTAATTATAATAAAAAAATTAAATAAATTTTTTTATAAAATTTTTTTTTTTATAATAAAATTTAAAATTTTAACTTAAATTAATGAAATAAACGGAAATTATAATTTTAGAGGGAATTGCTCTCTCTCTTTATCCTAGAAATGATTATAACATATTGAGTTGAGGATTTTTTTTTTTTCATTTTATTTTTTGTCATTATTATTACCGAAAGAAAAGGTCTGTAGATCTTGTATTATTGTATTCCCCCGTGAAGAAAACGGCCATTTTCTTCCAAAGTCAGAGAAAGCAATCAAAAGTGGCCATTTACAAATTTTCTACTGTTATATATTGAAAGATGTAAAATTAAAGCTCACACTCACATATGTTCACGTAGGTATATGTGTACATAAATATGTCTGTTCATTACATTTGTTTTCGGTTTTAGTTGAAAACACAAAATTAAGATAATCATATCAAAGATTAAATTTTATAGCTATTGGTTCAGAAAAACATTGACAAAAATTTGAAACTAATGAGATTATTTAGAGGACTCTGAAGAATAATTCTTCTCGTTGAAAGTAACCTACGCAGAAAAAAGAGTTTCTTTTTTGGTTTTTCATTGTACAGTCATTCAATCAATTTAATAGTGACACCAAAGTGATAAATCCAAAGTTACAATGATGAAGATATTAGAGAGAGAGAGAGAGAGAGAGAGAGAGAGAGAGAGAGAGAGAGAGAGAGAGAAGGGGGGCGTTTTTTTAATATTGTCGTTTGTCAACTAGTTCGAGTAGAATTGGGGTAACGACATATTATTGTATTTTTATCGTCTTTCTTTTTTTCGCTTTTGTTGTTGTTTATAACCCCTTTTTTTATCATCTTTACATTTAAATATATTTATGAATAATGAGAAATATACAACTATTTAAAGATTTTTTATTTATTTTAAAAAGGAATATGTGTAAAGGTAATAGTTCATAAAAAAAAAAAAAGTTAAATAGGGACACATGTGAAGAAAAATTATTTTACCCAACAAAAAAATATAAGAACAGATGCAAAAAAAAAAAAAAAAAAAAAAAAAAAAAAAAAAAAAAAAAATTGCTCTCATGAAAATAAAATGGGTGACAATATATTTTAAAAACACAAAAAAAATTAAAATGTAAAATTCAAAAATTAAAAATAAAACAGTAAAAAAATAATAATAAAAGAAGAGGCAAGTAGATGGCTGCCACTATAAAAAAGTGCTGTCCTTTTTATGTATTGTTAGATTATTGCCTACCAGGTAAGTCATTCCACATGCAAGAGAATTACAAATTACTGTAAGTGTGAAAATTAATGGGAGGAATAATTTGACGTAAATACTTAAAATTTAGTTTCTTCAAATAAATTAAGAGTCCGTTTAGTTGGAGAATTTATTCTCTGATTCGAATCATGGTTCATTGTTTACTACAGTATTTTCTCTTACAAAAAACACACGTAAATCAAAAATAGTTCTAATCTATAAATCAAACGGGCTCTAAAATCATAGATTTTGCTTCTTCTGAAATTTGTTTTGAACTTTCCTTTTAATAATAATAATAATAATAATAAAGTTGTTTCTCAACTAGCTAGCAGTTTACACATTTATCTTTGGTGAGGAAATGTGAATAACACCACATTTAATTCTTTAATTCCATACTCTTGATTATTATCTTTATATATACTACTCCTAGGCCAGATGATAATTTGGGCGAATTGACCATTCCATAATGGTGGTGCGGGTCATCGTCTTTTAGGAGATTATATCGTTTTATACACTTTTTGTTGATCATTAGACTGATGTACTCTTTTTTATGCCATTATTGTTGTTTTGGGGTTGTTTTGCTCGTTGTTACAGCTTTTCAAGTGATAGTCGTCTTTATCTTCATGTCGTATTTAAATATTTTTGTCGTTCATTCAGGCTTATGACAGTCCTAGAGTGTTTTTTGTTTTTTGTTTTTTTTTTCAAATATTTTTAATGGAAAAAGTTTCAGAGGTGGACGTTTTTAATTCTTTTTTGAGTTATACTTTTCCACATCAAATTAAATAAATGCCCCCGTCGAGCAACAATTAAAATTCTCTATTTTCTTTTTAAAGGAAGATCATAATATTCTCTTAAAATTTTAAAATTTCATAATATTCTCTTAAAATTTTAAAATACCTATGCTTATAGATGTTTTTTACATATTACCCAGTTTAATCCTTTCATGCCCCAAGATTTGCTTTATAGAATCTAAGTAGACAACGAATCTAATAAATGTAAATAAAAAAAAAAAAAAATTTGTTCCCCCAAAAATGAAAAAAAAGAGGCTTTTTTCAGAGTATATTTTCATCATTGCAAAAGTAATTCAAAGAAACTTGGGTATATTTATTGAAGGATAAAAGTGAACAGAACAAAACAATAATTCTAAGTTCTTCAATCAAGCATGTTAATTATATTTCCAATGTATTTATATAAGATCTATAATTTGGTAATTCGCTCAAAAATATTAGCAAGAATTTGAGTGGAAGCTACGTACCGTTAGTCTGGCTTGTTTAGATAATGCACTTGTCTTTTTTTCCCTGCAATTATAAAAAGTAAATTTTCATCAAGGCAATCAGTTTTAAAGGACAAAAGTTATAAAATCTCAGGACGTTAATTCATATATACCTGCAAGCCTCAAGTGGGCGCTGTCTACCGATCTCTGTGCGAGATTTGAAGCCTACAAATGATATATATATATATATATATATATATTTATATATATATATGAGTTTGTCTTAATTATCGAAGACATTAGATCATCATGCCAAAAAAAATGTTCTTACATAAAGGGTGAGAAAAATGTTACAATAGAAACAAGCAATCATAAGCGTAAAAATAAAGAAGAATTATATATGTAAAGGAATCTTACAATATGGGAAGCTTGGATGTCATAAAAATGGAGAAACATCTGAATATATCAGGATAGAGTTGAGGCACCTTAACATCAATTTTTAAGTTCCTTAACCATTACAAACTAACTACCATACTTAAGTGAAATTTTTCTCATGCTTTCCATAACATCCCACGTGCAGTCATAGTGAAAAAATGAGAGGAAAATTTTGAAATCTCACCTTAGAGAGTGAAAAACAAGCTTCAAGAACGTTATTCTATATTTATATCAATAAATATTTATCATAAAAATATTCATATTAATGATACAAAGAATTCTAAAAAATATTATTTTATATAATAATTCTCATAAATTTCTTGGTCATGACAGGAAGAATCACTTTACATTATTCTTTTTTATTTTTGGGAAAATATTAGACCCCATTCTCTCTATTTTTCCCCTATATTCTTACAAGTTCTGCGTTTTCTAATGCGGTCAAACATGTGTGGTTCATTACACTCTCGGCATGCATGTGAACGCTATTTAAATAATATTCCGGGACAAAGACTTAATTGAGTGTATCTAGAACGCTTAGCTGGTTGGTAATAAACAAATGACATACCCCATCACGATAATCAACGTATGTATAGGTGTCGTTTTGAAAGAATAAAAGATTCCCATCAATTGCTCTGATATATACAGACTAACGGTTACATTAGTCTTTTTTTTTTTTTTTTTTTTTTTTTTTTGACTTGTTGCCGGAAGTAAATGTTGATTTTTATTGATAATTGATATAAATTAGTAATTATGTCTTATTTTATGGTCAATTTTTTTTGGATCTGGTATTTTTAGATATATTGTTATATCAACTGATATTTGTAATAGTGGTATTAAAAAATGGACATCTTTAAATATTTTTGAAACAACTGTAGTTATTTGTGCTCTCCTTTGTTGAAAATAAACTTGCAAGATTTTTATTTGTCCTTTTAACTGAGTAATGATTGGTGGAATTACAAATGGATCAGTAAAGCCTTCATTAATTGTTAATGTAGAGCATGATTTTTTAATCAATGTTTGTGCTGCTCTTCTAACCACTGAAGTAATTTATAGTTTAATTTATTTAAAAAGGTGGGAATTTACTTTATTTTAGTGTATTTTTATTTAATTTTATTTTTCATTCAAACTATTTATACTATTATCATTTGAGAGGCTTTGAAAATTTGGCGCAAAATAATATTGAAATGAATAAAATCAGACCACAAATCAACACCTTTCTTTTTCAATGTTTTTCTTTTTTAGTCTTTGTTTAGTTTTAGTCTTAAACGCGCGTCACCACACATTATTAATTTAAAATAACGCCTAACACAATTTGTTTTTTTTTTTCCTAAAAAGAAGTTAAAAAGATGACATAAAAGGGGAAAATCTTAAGCAAAGAAGGAGGGAAAATAATTTAACAAATTTCGTTGTGTTTAAAATTAATTCTACTTTGTTTTGGTTATTTTGTTATCTAATTTGGTGTTATTTGATTTTAATTTTGCATATATTTATAAAATTTTATTTTATTATTTTTGGGAAAAAATTGGCATAAAACGGTGGTAAAACGGACAAAATTAAACTCTAAATCAATTCAAAATAGTAAATAACTATAATAAAGAATAAAAAACTAAAAAATAACCTGGAAATGGTTTGAAACCGTCCGATCAAAAATTTCGACGGTTGTAATTCACAAGTAAAAAGCACGGACAAGAAAAGTGTGTTCAGCCAGGGAAAGAGGACATCTTCGCAGATATATCAAAAAATAATAATAATAATAATAATAATAATAATAATAATAATAATAATAATAATAAGAACAATAATAATAATAATAATAATAATAATAACAACAAAAAAAAAAAAAAAAAAAAAAAAAAAAAATGGAAAAATTTGAAAATTAAAGAACTTTATTTAGAGCTCTTCAAAAGAAAATTATTTAGAGGAATCTGAAAAATAAGGGATAAGGAAAGATATCTTCAGTAATTAAGAGGTCTTGTAAAAATACTAGTCGTAGCATTATTATCATTTTTTGAATACGGGTTGTAGGTTCTAAGTCCAAAGGACTAGCTCCTTACTAATCTAATTGGTTAGGCTTTTTTAATCTCAAATTAAGCTGTCACGCGTTTTCCTAATGGAATAATAATAAACTATTTTTGGCATTTTCAACAATGTTAGGTGGAGAGGCTGCTGTATAATGGAAAGTTAGCTAGAAATGTGTCTTTTTTTAAAAATGAAGGATCAGAGTTAAATTATTTTAAGTGCGGTCTATTTAAAAAATGTAATTAAACTATGATATGGGTTTTGATTTAATTCTTTATGAGTGAATTATTGGCAAAAGTTTTTTTTGATTTAAATTCTTTTGAGAAGAAAATAATATAATAGAATTATAATTTGAGTTTTAATCAATATATGTATTAAACAACCTCTAAATCTTTTGTTTCCGACGACTTATTAAAGGATACATGTGCGCATAATTTCTTAATATATGTTTGTCTAGAAAAATGTAAAAGTTAACTTCCCAAGGCAAGACTTCTGCACTGATATTCTATTAATTTCCATCTCTTTTATTAAATGAACAATTGAAGTAACAAAAAAACACTCAATGAAAAAGTAATACAACAGCCTCAGCCATCGTCACCAAAAGCATTTTCTGCCTCGTTGTTAATATGGGAGAAAACTTACCACTAAGGAAAGGATGGTTTAAAAATATTATTTATGTCACTTTATTAAAAAATAAATAATTGATATTTAATTAATAAAGAGAAAATAAAATGCATAATAGTATCTAATAATTTCGAATGGCATAAATGATAGGTTTACACAAAATTATGATAAATCATGAACTTTTTTCTTTGTTTTTTTTTTAATGAAAGTTTTTTTTTTTTTTTTTAATATAGGCAAGATGGCAAGAATATGTGGTACGGCTTCCTATATATGGCCGTGAAATTTCTCAAGATAATCATGAAGTCGTCTTAGTTTCTTGGTCAACATGAAACGACATCTGAATAGAATATTAATTTTAGAGTTAGAGATGTGATCATCTTAGCAAACAACATCTAATAGAGAACAAGAAATTTGAAAACGACATGAATAGTATAATGACCTCAAATATGACGACGAAAAAAACGACAAAATAATGGAAACTAAAAAAAACAAACAAAAATAAGCCGGAATGACATTGGTCGGAAATACCATGAATACATGATCTTAAAAATAACAACTATACGTAAAACGATAATCACTCTGAAAAACGCATAATCAATGAAAATGACACAACAAAAAACCACAATAACCTTAAAAAATGACAAAGCACCCTGATGAACGATAAAACCCCCAAAAGTCAGAAGACATAAAAAAAGAACATCCTTAAAAAAAAAAAAAACAAAAAACAAAAAACACTTCGAGTGGGAATTCTAAATATGAGAACTGAAATTACGTTAAGTTATACCTTCAATCACAAAAACAATATCAGCTTGAAAACAACTCAGTCACCAATTGAAATTTATCAGGGAAAATAGAACTGCAATGAAATATATATCCATCAGCCAACAATTTCTTCAGAAACAATGTTAGCTTTGTGCAAACTTTGACGCAAATTACTAGAAGCTACTAAACTTTGTCGGCTACGACATATTCTTGGGTTAGAAATACTAACATAACGATTGCAGAGAGAAAAATTACTGAACTTTACCCTTTATGGATATGTATTTCTTCCTTGATTAATCTTTTATTGACTAATATAATTATTTGATTAAAAATGATATTAATTAAAAACAAAGAAAAAAAATCGAGACTCTGAAAGGTAAGAAGTTGTTTAACGAGGTCTTTTCCATTTACTTACTTTTTTTTACTAGAATACTTTACTTTTTTGTTTGTCCCTGCTAAAAATGTTGCAAACATTGAACCATTGGTTATATTTATAATTGATTTTCGGTTTATTTAGGGTTTTACATTTAAAATATAAGGTACTTAATTATCAAATCATATGATATAATATAAATATATATATTTAAAAAAAAATCCACATATAGAGACGTCAATTTTAATCTCAATTTTTGTGTACCAATTGATCTAAGTTTTTTTTTTTTTTTTTAATTGGTAGATGCATGCTCTTATTAGTAATTGATGTAGTGATGTTTTAAGAACCCACTAACATAAAAATAACCACTCACATATCATATCAGTTAGTATATAAGAGTTGAAATTAAAATTAGTGTTTCTAGAATTATTCTTTTATTTAAAATCCAAAAGCTATAAGTCTACCATAACCGTCCCCTTAGTACCAATGCAGTACTGCCAAATCATCTCTCTGCTTTTAATATCCAAACCAATATTTCAACAACTTTTACTAAAGTTGCACATAACAATGGAGCCAATTGTGACAGAATAGTCCCTTCTTTTTTTTTTTTTTTTTATTGAGCTTAAAGTACGAGATTTGAACTCTACACGTTGTGGAAGAATCAGGCATAGTATTACGTATAGATTATCTCTGCAACCACGTTCCTTTATATGTTTCATGTTCCCTTGTTTTCTTAGATATTATTTCACTGAGCTGTATTTGTAGCCATTTTATTTTAATAAATTATTCACAGCCTAAACGTGACTTTACAAATATAAATATACACACCGAACTGCGATCCTAATTCGTAATATTCTTTATGTTTCTACAATATTACTTCTTTATTGATTATTTTAACATTTCTGCCATACCAATAGTTTTCTTTGAAATAATAATAATAATAATAATAATAATAATAATAATAATAATAATAATAATAATAATAATAATAACAATAACAATAATAATAGAAGTTAAAAGTAGCCAACTTTGCGCAATTGACATTTGTCTCTGAACTGTTAACGAATATCTGATAAATGACTTATCTATGAATTGACATTTGTTTTGAATCGATCATTTATCTAAACGAAACTAAACTCAAATTTTTCCCCTATATTCAAGACGCCATAAATTAGACAAAACGCTTCTTTAAGCAAGATGAACATACATATCCCAACTAAAAAATATGTCCTAAATGTAAAATTTTGATGAACATACAACTCAGTGGTACTTGCCATCTCTAGTGAACATACACATCTACTTGATACCACAATTTTTGTATTGATACAAACAAAGAAGAGGGAGCAATAGCATCAAGGTACACTGGCGTTTTCCAACTAAGTTTGGCACCCACTAAAGAACCCAAACTACACAAAGCTACCCTCTCGAATTTATTAAATGAAGAAAGATATAACAAAATACAAAGTTCAACAATCCGAGAATGAAAACAACATTTTTAAGTGCAGTTCTAATTCCACTACAAACCAAAGCGACGAAGGAAAAAAAAAACGTAGCAAGAGGTGTCTCAAACAAACATGAACATCACCAGTTTCTTAAGCCAACACAACAAAAGAGAGAAAAGTTTGAAAATGAAACAGCAACGGAAGGCCAAAATATCCCATGTTAAAAACTGACATGCCACCTACTTAGGCCAGCTGATCCCTACAAAACAAGCGAAGCAGAACTTTAAACAAGATGAAAGTCGATAGATGCACGTTACGTTAGCCTAGTTGAATACATGTTTCAGTTGTAAAATTTAAGTATTAACAAGAAATAAATAACATATTTCATATAATACTAACAGCAATAAAATATAGTTTCAAGATAATAAAAATTATATGATTGCGTGAAAAAACAAACTCAATTTGTTTATATTGATAATGAAGTCATTATGCAACGCTTTCAAAATATGAAAACTCGACGATGACAATTTTAATATATTTTATAGTTATTGAGAAATACTATGGTAATATTTTTTATATTTACTGTTGTTGTATTTATTTGTTGTAAAATAAGCTTTATGCCCCCACCGAAATTTTGTCCTGGTTCCGCCACTGGTCATGCCACCTACTTAGGCCAGCTGATCCCTACAGAACAAGCAAAGCGGAACTTTAAACAAGATGAAGAAGTAGATAGATGCACGTTACGTTAGCATAGTTGAATACATGTTTCAGTTATAAAATTTAAGTATTAACAAGAAATAAATAACATATTTCATATAATACTAACAGCAATAAAATATAGTTTCAAGATAATAAAAATTATATGATTGCGAAGAAAAACAACTCAATTTGTTCATATCTAGAGTAACAACTAATAAGAGCGCAGAGTTTTACTAACATTTGGATTGGACGGACTTGCTAGTACCAGAGTGACTTCTTCTAAACATTTGTATGTATGTAGAATTCTCTGTTAATGCTATATGCTTAAAAGGAATAGCAGGGAAACTTTTTCAAAGGAATTAAAAATAGTGGGAAAAAAGATTGAAAGTTGTGTGTCTATTTTGAAATGTTGATAAGCATACTAAACTCAAAAAGAAAAAAATGAAAAAAATAGAGTGGTTAAAAATATTGAATCATTTATAGAATTGTAGCCTAAGAAATAAATAATGTGGATCTTATTAAAGTAGAGAAAATAGCATTTTGAAAGACACTCATATATATATAAATGTTTTATTTTGAAAGGACAGATTATACAACTAATGTAGGTATCTAAATCTTGAGAATCAAAAAAACAAAAAAAAAAAATTGATAGGCATAGTAAATTTTTAAAGATAAAAAAGAAAACATAAAAAATAAAAATCGTTTAAGAAAAGCAGGTGCATCACAGAATAAATAAAAAAAAGAATTAGTAATTTTTTAAAGATAAAAAAGGAAATACTCACGTTGTCCTGCCATCAATTGATACGGTGGGAATATGAGAAATCTTATGCCAGTCCTCCCCTCTCTCTCTCTGGTACCTTCGTTCAAGGAAAGGACACTCGTCGATAGACAAAAAGTGAACATGAGTTGGCTGTAATATTTCTTCTGGCAAAAGCTGGAGCTCATTGCACTCCCTTATCCGTAAAGTAAGAGATGCTACGTTTTGAAAGGCGGTGCCGTTTAGGCCTTTAAGGTGTGGAAGATTGCAGAGCTCCAACCGAGTTAAAGAGCTGGGAAGCAGACCCTCTGGAAATGAGTCCAACATTATGTCTTCACTGCCTTTAATGCGTAATAATGTCAGAGACGTCAGCTTTTGCAGATCCCAGTGCTTTTGTTGTCCGATGAGTTTGCAGCAGTTCCAAATTACAAGATTATTTAGACTTGAAGGCAATCCTCCTTCGGGAAATGACTCAATTTCTGGACAATTACGCATACTCAAATCAGAAAGAGATGGAAGAAGCCTGTGCATGTGTTCCGGCAGTGACCTGAAATTCTTGCAATCGAATATGTTCAAGGAATTGATCAGAGATCCGTGTGCAGTGCTCGTTCTTTCTGTAAAGGTAAGTGATTCCAAATTCTGACATCTGTCCAACCTAAGCACTTCAAGTCTTGGGAAGTAGTCTAATGGTAACGACTTTATGTAATCACAATATCCACCAACAATTCTCAACTCTCTAGCGTGTACATAACGGCGGCTCCTCGGAAACTCTAATTTGTTGCAGTCCCTAATTATTAGCGTTTCTATCACATCAGGTGACTCCACAATTAGCTCCTTGAGATTTTCACAGCTCTGCAACCTCAGCTTCTTCAGCTTTGGGAATTTATCTAATGGAAGAGTCTTCATAGATCTAAAGCTTATTAAAATCTTAAGAGTTTCTACTGTGTCACAATCAGGTAATAAGCTCCCAGCTAGGTTTGGACAAGCAAGAAAGCAAAGCTTTTTGAGACGAGGAAATGATTTTCCCTCTTTGCCGTCTCGGCCAATAAATGACCACTCCTTCCAGCAATCCATATCATTAAACTCTAGAATTTCTAAAGATTGAAATGGAGTAATAGAAGAACTATTACAGCTATTGTAAAACTCATCACCTATTTTCTCCACTCCATGGAAGTTATTAATCTCAAGCTTTCGAAGAGAAGCTAACTGCCCGAGTGGTGGGAGGAACGAACAATATTCATTACCACTTAGAGAAATCGATTCCAGCTTGGAAAATGAAGAACGTCCAAGCCAATCTGGGAAATTTGAACCTGCATATTTATCAATAACGAGTTTCTTCAAGTTTGTGTGAGGTTCCAGTGCATTTAATGCCTCCCTTGCTCTTATTGTGTCAGTAACTTCACCTTCCCATTTCAAACGTAGCTTGGTAAGTTTCTCCTTATCCCTCAAACAATGGACTTTCAGAATGTCGCTATTATTATTAATGTTTTGAAGCCCTGAAATTCGAAGTTCTCCACTCAGGTGTTGCAGCGGTTCTAACTCTTGAATTCTCGAACCACTTCCATCTTTGCCTAAAACAAAATCAGTCAATGTCTGCAACTCTTTCAAGTCACCCATTCGTGGTGGCATCACTTTTAAAGGTGTGTAACTGGTATCAAGGTGACGCAAGTGGATTAGTCTTCCCATGTCCTTAGGCAACCAAGTAAGTTTTTCACAGAATGACAATAGCAGAGTCTGCAAATTGTATAGAGTGCAAATTGAACAAGGTATCTCTTCAATCTCACTCCCAGACAAGTCCAAATACCTTAGATGCTTCAGTTTACAAAATGAATCATTCAACGTTTGGAAGTCAGTTGCTGCTAGTGTAGAGAGCACTCTTAAGTACCTTTCTCCGTTCAACACTTCTTTAACCAATTCTTGATCAAATGATAAATGGAAGTCCAATGATAAGAAGGTTCGTAAATGCTTGGCTTCAAACCGACCTTTCCATAACAAGAGATTTCTTGATGCTCCCTCTACTGATATATAACGAGTCTTTTTTGTAACCTCCTTTACATTTGTAGCGTCATCAAATCTGAAACAGGCTTCTCCCGATACAAAGATAGCTAAATCATGCACAAGGTCATGCATGGTATATTTGGACTTATGTTGACTTGATCTCTGAAATATTGACCTTGCCATTAGCTCATCAAAATACTCCTCCCCAATTTCTTCCATTCTCTTTTCTTTCTCATCAGACTGCAAAAAACCTTCCGCCATCCACAATAAAATTATTTGTTTCTTTTCAAATTCGTAGTCTTTGGGAAAAATCGAACAATAAGCAAAACACTGCTTGAGACTTGAAGGTAGACAAGAATAACTGAGCCAGAGCCCAGGAAGAATATTGTTGCGTAGGTTTTTGGACCACACATGGTTCCTTAGAATGCTTTCCCATGTTTCTGGATTTCTGACAGAGCGTAAGAGACCACCAACAGATCTTACAGCTAATGGAAGGCCCTTGCACTTTTCAACAATTTTTTCCCCAAATTGTTGCAGACGTGGATCTAGAACAGAGTCCCCATTGAAGGCATGGTCTACAAAAATTTTCCAGCAATCCTCGTTGGATACTTCTAGTAGCTCATGAATTTTCCCCCCGGTCTTTACATTTGATGCAACTTTCTGGCTGCGTGTCGTCACAATAATCCTACTTCCAGAATCTGCAGACAAGAAAGCGCTCCTTAGAGAATCCCAGTTGTCATAATTCTCATCCCAAACATCGTCAAGAACAAAGAGAAATTTCTTCCCTCTTAAAGCCTCCTTCAATCTTCCTTGAAGTTCAGCTACTTCCTCAATGTCACTCGTCATTTGGGGACAAACCTGCTGCAAGATAATCTTTGTTATTTTGAATATATCAAACTCAGTTGATACAGTAACCCATGCTTTGTGATGAAAACCATGTGTCTTCACTCTGTCATCATCAGATACAAGCCGAGCAAGGGTGGTCTTGCCAAGACCACCCATACCCACGATGGGAAGCACCCCTATCTTATTGCCCCAAATCTCATCTGATAGCAACAACTTTAGGATCTCCTGTTTATCATCATCTCTTCCATGGACATGACTTTCTTCTAGCAAAGGAGCAGGTGATCTTTGTATAGATCGGATGTTTTGAGCGCGATCAACATGCTTCAAACAAAGGGTACTCGCTCTTTCTAAGAGGAAACTCAAATCCTTCAAGATATTCTCTATTTCACCTCGTACAGTTTTGTCAAATTCAGTGAAGGGAGTGAAAAATGCCACCATCTTCTTCAGCGCGTTCGTTGAGCTTTCAGATTCCTGCTTAGATCGAGCTTCAGCCTTGATCTCCTCCACCAAGTCATCTGCTCTGAAAATGACGTCTTTGAGTTCGTCGAGCCATTCTTTCACTCTTTCGTCAGTGATCTGCCTATCTTCAGCATCATTAAGGAGCAGACTAGCTGTCTTTAATTTCTCATTTAACAACCCGAGCTGATCGTCAATCGATTTCTTTCCCTGAAAGAAGCTCCTGAATTCTTGAGAAGCTAACAGTTTAAATAGTTTCTCAAACGCAGCTGTGAGAAAAGCTTCAGCCGCCAGTTCTGCCATGTTTGCTGATTCCCTCTTGATCACAAAATGGTATTGAAAGACCGAGATGGAAGTCGTGCTCTCTATAAAATACAGAAGAAGAAATATGAGAGAGAGAGAGAGAAAAAAAAAAAGAGGCAAATGTATCTTTTATTTATTTATTTATTTTTCAAGAAGAAAATAAGAAAGTCTTAAAAAAAGAAAAAAGAAGAAGAATTCAAATGAGGAGATATCTTACTGTTGCGAGAGAAGTTGTCAGCAAAAATGAAGTTTTGAAGAGAGACCTTTCCCTGTCTTCTTCTCTGATCTGTCAAGCAAAAAGGAGAAGAAACATGAGTTTATGTTACAGATCACCTTTTCTTCGTTAGACTTTTTTTTTTTTTATGTGAAGTTTTATATAAGAAAGTGCTAGATATTATTTTCCAAGAAAGAAAAATAAGTCTCTTGAATAAAGAGATAGAGTAAAATGATTCAGGAATTACAAGCTATGACATAGAAATTTAATTAAGAAACAAAAACTTACAGTTGGAAGAGAAGACGTAATCTTCAAATCATATTGGAGATATTTTTCTCTTCGCTTTTCCTCACAATGGAGTGTTGCAGAAGAACTCGGAGTTGGTTTTATGTACCTCTCAGAACCTTTACTAAGAATAAATATGTGTGTTCATACATATATTTTCAGTTTGAGTTGAAAACACAAAATTAAGATAATCATATCAAAGATTAAATTTTATAGCTATTGATTCAGAAAAACATTGACAAAAATTTGAAACTAATGAAAATTATTTGGAGGACTTTGAAGAATAATTCTTCTTGTTGAGAGTAACCTATGCAGAAAAAAGAGTTTTTTTTTTTTTTGGTTTTTCATTGTACAGTCATTCAATCAATTTAATAGTGGCACCAAAGTGATAAATCCAAAGATACAATGATGAAGATATTAGAGAGAGAGAGAGAGAGAGAGAGAGAGAGAGAGAGAGAGAGAGAGAGAGAGAGAGAGGGGGCGTTTTTTGTTAATATTGTCGTTTTTACTGTTACTCTCATTTTTCAAATTTATTGTTGTTTTATGTATGGTTATCATTGTTAAGGTCATCATGTTATTTCAGACTGATGTCATTTCCGGGTTTTTTTTTTTTTTTTTTTTTTTTCCCGTTATTTTGCTGGTTTTCTCGTCATATTTGAATATAATATGGATATTCTAGTTACCTGTCGTTTCCTAAACTTTTACTCATTTTCCTTTAACTACAGTATTTGCATGTTATGTGCTTTTTCAGGTGGTTGTCCTCCGCCAGCAACTTTTTGTCGTTTTCTATTAGTTGCTTTGTACTTGTTATCGTTTCAATTGGTTATGTCGTTAACTTGTTATTAGATTATTGTCGTAATCTTATGTTCTGCCTTTTAACGTGTATATTGCTATGTCGTCTCTATTAGTTTTTTTGCCATATTGTACGTTATAGTTGTAATGGCGGATTTTCTGATTTGATGTCAATACGCCTTGTCGTTTCAAACATTAATGTCGTTCTCGACTTCTTGTCGTTTGTCATCTAGTTCGAGAAGAATTGGGGCAACGACATATTATTGTATTTTTATCGTCTTTTTTTTTTTTTCGCTTTTGTTGTTGTTTATAACCCCTTTTTTTAAGCTGATGTCATCTTTACATTTAAATATATTATTTACTGAATAATGAGAAATATACAACTATTTAAAATTTTTATTTATTTTAAAAAAAAATATGTGTAAAGGTAATAGTTGATAAAAAAAAAAAAAAAAAAAAAAAAACTAAATAGGGACACATGTGAAGAAAATTATTTTACCCAACAAAAAAAATAAGAACAGATTTTAAAAAAAAAAAAAAAAAAAAAAAAAAAAAAAAAAAAATACTCTCATGAAAATAAAATGGGCAACAATATATTTTAAAAACAAAAAAATTAAAATGTAAAATTCAAAATTAAAAATAAAACTGTAATAAAATAATAATAAAAGAAGAGGCAAGTAGATGGCTGCCAAAAAAGAGCTGTCCTTTTTATGTATTGTTAGATTATTACCTACCAAGTAAGTCATTCCACATGCAAGAGAATTACAAATTACTGTAAGTGCAAAAATTAATGGGAGGAATAATTTGACGTAAATACTTAAAATTTAGTTTCTTCAAATAAATTAAGATCATAGATTTTGCTTCTTCTGAAATTTGTTTTGAACTTTCCTTTGAATAAATAACAAATATTCTCAACTAGCTAGTAGTTTACACATATATCTTTGGTGAGGAAATGTGAATAACACCACATTTAATTCTTTAATTTCATACTCTGATTATTATCTTTATATATATATTACTCCTAGGCCAAATGATAATTTGGGCGAATTGGTCATTCCATAATGGTGGTGCAAGTCATTGTCTTTTAGGAGATTATATCGTTTTACACACTTTTTGTCGATCATTATACTGATGTACTCTTTTTTAGGCTGTTATTGTTGTTTTGCTCGTTGTTACAGCTTTTCAAGTGATAGTCGTCTTTATCTTCATGTCGTATTTAAACATTTTTGTCGTTCATTCAGGCTTATGATAGACCCAGGGTGTTTTTTGTTTTTTGTTAATTTTTTTCAGATATTTTTAATGGAAAAACTTTCAGACCTGGAGCTTTTTAATTCTTTTTCGAGTTATACTTTTCCACATTAAATTAAATAAATGCCCCCGTCGAGCAACAATTAAAATTCTCTATTTTCTTTTTAAAAGAAGTTCATAATATTCTCTTAAAAGTTTTAAATTTCATAATATTCTCTTAAAATTTTAAAATACCTATACTTATAGATGTTTTTTTTACATATTACCCAGTTTAATCCGGTCCTTTCATGCCCCAAGATTTGCTTTATAGAAACTAAGTAGATAATGAGTCTAATAAATGGAAAAAAAAAAAAAAAATTTATTCCCCCAAAATGAAAAAAAGAGGCTTTTTTCAAATTATATTTATATTATTGCAATAAAGTAATTCAGAGAAACTTAAGAGTATATTTATTTAAGGATAAAAGTGAACATAACAAGACAATAATTCCAAGTTCTTCAATCAAGCATCTTAATTATTTCCAATGTATTTATATAATATCTATAATTTGGCAATTCGCACAAAAATATTGGCAAGAATTTGAGTGGAAGCTAAGTACCGTTAGTCTGCCTTATTTAGATGTTGATCCGATGCACTTGTCTGTTTTCTCCCTGCAATTATAAAAAGTAAATTTTTCATCAAGAAATATCAGTTTATAGAAAGTATTAAATGCTAGACAATCAATCTTAAAGGACAAAAGTTATAAAATCTCAGGACGTTAATTCATATATACCTCCAGCTTCGAGTGAGCGCCGTCTATCATCTATGTGCGAGATTTGAAGCCTGCAAATGAAATATATATATGAGCGACAGATTTAAGTCCAGATCTCTTAAAAAAAAAACAAAAAACAAAAAGAAAAAAACAACAACAACAAGTCAACAACAGAAGAAGTATGAGTTTTGGTTTGTTGGTATGTTATGAATTCCTGAACATTTACATTTGTCTTTCTCAAGAAAAAGCAGGCAAATGAAATCTTCTTTTATTTTATTTTTTTTCAAGAAGAAAAAGAAAGTCTTAAATAGAGGAAGAACAAGAACAAAATGAGAAGATCATACGATATAACATTATAAACAATAAATATCTCACTGTTGCAAGAAAAGATGTGATCAACAATGGAAACTGATGATCAGTAATTACAAGCTATATATCACATGGAATCTTCAAAAACAAAAATCTTACAGTTGGAAGAGAGAGATCACACGTCTTCAAACAATATTGGAGAGATTAAGCCTTTCGCTTTTCCTCAAAATGGAGTGTTACAGATGAACTATTATGAATTTGCGTTATGAACCATGAAAATCTCGGAAGGTTTACTTTTAAGTTGGAAAATTTCTCGACTGTGTGTATATTGTGAAAAAGCTCTATAGATAAATTTTCAAGAGAGAGAGTATTCAGGACTGTTTAATTTATTGATTTAAATTTTTAATTTAAATTAAAATATATTATTATGTAAAAATTTTTTATTATAATAAAAAAATTAAATGTGATTATTTTTAAAAAAATTTTATTATAATAAAATTTAAATTTTAAACTACAAAGCGAAAATAAAAAAAGAGGACAAGGAATATTGCAAAACGACAAGCAAGTTGTGGCGGAAACTGAAAAGAAGAAAAGTCGCTTCTTCAATAATAGAAAGAGAGAGCTAATCTAATTCAGTAATTCATGTGGCAAGAATTCTTGCCACGTCTAGAGAAATGAAGAGGTCTGGACAGAGGCAGTTGTGAAATAATGTTTGGCGAAGAAAAGTCTTCTTCCATTGCCTGTGTTATTGTACGTATTGACTTGGAGATGTGATCCGACTAGTTGAAACCGCGTACGTATGCGCGTCAGATTGTATAGGTAAAAATTTAATTAAAAAAATATATTATTAAGGTCTCGTTTGGAGAAAAAAAAAAAGAATGTATACTAAAATAAAAAAAGATAAGAATAAAATAAAGGAGGCAGACAAAAGAAGAAAAGAGAGAGAAAAAACTGAAAAACAGTAAAATATATATATATAATACAAAAAATATATAAAAAAAACCCACTTCCGAAACATTTTGTCAAGAGAAGATTTAAAAAAAAAAAATTGACACAGGTGCGTAGGAGAAAAAAGTATGTCAATATTAACGTGAAAAGTACGTTTATGAGAGTCAATGCGAAAAAAGGAAAAAAAATGTATAATAGGGCAAAAAAAAAATTTAAATTTTTGTATACCAACTCATGTGATATTTAAAGTGTCATATTTCTACTAGTAATCTTTTATTATTAATTAATATGATAATATTTTAAGCACCTATTATATTAATGACATGTTTACTTTATGCATATATATAATTTGTAGATAGAATTCTTCAATATTATGTTTAAACAAGTGGAAGATTGTTGGGATTATTTAAATATAATATATAAGAATTTATTAAGTTTTATCACATCTAAAAGCGGACATAATTTCCAGCAAGACTTACGCTTATTTTGACCAACTTCCGGGAAAAATAGACTTAGCCTTGATGTAATATCCGGGAAAAATTTATGTCAGTGAAGTAAGCAGTTAGAATAAATTATATATGTTTAGAGAGAAATTTTTAAGGATAAGTTTTAAAGTTTCACTTTCTCTCTCCTCTCACGTGTTTATTTCTCTCTTCTCTCGAACATTCTCTCTCAACAACGAAACCGTCCATGGCCAAAATCTCTCACTTTGAGATTCAGACCTCCGTTTTGACACAGCTGGTGTCAATGGAAAGCTTTCGATGAGCTGAGCATTTTGACAGGTCACACGACCCCGTACGCCGCCGGAATAAGCCATAATCGCCGGCCGAAGTTTCGAAAACAACCGAAACTTTCGATCGCAATATTTCCTTCGTCCGACCTCCGATTGAGGTGATTTCAGTCTCTATGGACTCAGTGCAGCGTGACGAAGAAAACCCACCCATTTTCATAACGCAATTATGGCCGGAGCACCGCCGTACGTGGTGGTCGGAGTCGCCGCGCCGCCACCGTTGTTTTCTTCCTCCGGGATGCAGTGGGTGTCACGACCCCTACCATTAGATTCAGAGTTAATAGACGAGTCGATCCCGACCAGATTCAGCCATCACCGTCGCCATTTGGCCGGAAAACGGAGCTCGTCGCCGCCGTCGTGATGGTGTAGATTGGTTCCGATGATCGGACCGTTAGATCATCGTGAATTCAAATGAAAAAATGTGCCTTTTCAAGTCCCGGTTGTGTCTATACATATTGGTGTGATAAAAATTATAAAAGAATAAGAATTGCCGCCGTACGCCGATAAATAATTTGATATAATTCTCTACAATTCTTTTCTCTCTTCTTGTTCAAAATTTCCATGGTACCAATTCTAAGGCCTCGTTCAATGTCTTTGATGGATTTGAGTTTTCAATTCTCCTAGAAATATCAAGAGATGTGACATTTTCCGAAAGTTTTAACTCAATTGAGGCAAGCGAAAAAAATGTTAGATGTGACATTTTCTAAGAGCTTTTAACTGTAAAAATCTAGAACTAAAAACTCGAATCGGTGAAATGAACGAGGCCTAAGAGTTCTTGTGTTCTTAATGTTGTTGTCATTTTACTTATGATTAACAACTTGAAGGCTTGTCATATCCTGTGAGCGATTTGCCGAGAACCTAAAGCAATCTCTAACAAGAAGGGACAAATTACGCTTTAAGAAAAACGTACTTTTTACGTATTTCAAGTCTCATTTCCCTCAAAATTTCTAACAGAACACATCATGAGTATGGACATGACTTGGCAGCTTAAGTCGATAGGCATTTGGATTAATCTTCTCAGCAACCTTCACTAGACCAATCTTGCAGGCATACAATTTGTTGTAATCTCCCACAGAGAAGCGATCCTTTGTGAGGATGGCCCACACAAAATCACTAAAGCTAAACTCCACTTGACGTCGCTTCTTATTAGAACTATCTTTGTACTTGATAGAAGATTGCAGGAGATTATCATGCACTTGAGTATGCACCTGTTGCAAACTTGTAACAAAATCCTCTGCAGCATTGCCAAGCACACGAGTCCTACTCGGCAAAGGAAGCAGGTCTAATGGGCCTCGAGGAAGAGCAGAATAAACAACATGAAAAGGACTGAAACCAGAACTCTTATTGACAGCATGATTGTGGGTAAATTTTGCTTGGCATAACTTCAAATCCCAAGACTTAACATGATCTCCAACCAAACTGCGTAAAAGGTCCCCGAAGGAATGATTAACGACCTCAGTTTGCCCATTTGTCTGAGGATGGTAAGCACTGCTAAAATCAAGCATGATATTGACCAACTTCCATAAACTGCGCCAAAAGTGACTGAGGAAACTGGTATCACGATATGAGACAATAGACTTAGCCTATGAAGACGGTAAATTTCACGTAAGAACAACTGCACGACATTGACGACACTTGTCGTCTTCTTGCACAGAATAAAATGTGCCGTTTTTTGAAAAAACGATCCACCACGACAAAAATAGAATCATTAACTTTCTATGTACAAGGCAGCCCCAAGACAAAATTCATTCTAATATCTATCCAATGTTAAGTAGGAATGGGCAAAGGTATGTACAATCTAGCGTTTGTAGCCTTTCCTTTAGACACCTGACAGATTCGACACTTTTCCACAAACCTGCCGACTTCCCTTCACATGGACGGCCACTTGTACGATGCTACTACCAATTGTAATGTACGATCACATCCCACATGACCTTCTCTATGTAATTCCTGATAATCTGGGTGCTTAAACAGCAATCTGGAACACTTAATTGGTTTCCTTTTAAAAGAAATCCATCATGCAACAAGAAATCTGATTGTTCCCCTGCTTGCACACTCGCCATAATAGAAGAAAAGAAAGGATCAGTACTAAATAAATCTTTGAGACAGTCAAAACCCGGTACCTCCATAGACAATGTGGTCAACATGCTTAGCCAACGACTCAACGCATCAGCAATGCGGTTTGTGACCCCATATTTGTGTTTGATGACAAAAGTGAATTGATGTAGGTAGGCAGCCCAAGATGCATGTCAAGTAGTCATCTTATCATGACTATGGAGATGTTTGAGAGCGTCATGATACGTGAACAAAATAAATTCTTGCTCAAAAAGATAGTGACGCCAATGTTTCAGTGCTTGGACAACTACATAAAACTCCACGTCATAAATATTATATCGCGTACGTGACTCAGATAACTTTTCCTTGAAAAATGCTACGGGCCGATTATTCCAACTCAAAACACCTCCAATGTCGACTTTGGAAGCATCACAATGCAACTCAAAGGGCTGCAAAAAATCAAGGAGCACCAAAATAGGAGCGGTTGTCAACTTATGGCACGTTTAATTCGTTAATTTAAATTTTTAATTCGAGTTGTTATGTGACTTTATATAAAAGCTTTTTACTGTAATAAAAAAATTAAATGTGACTTGTTTTTAAGAATTTTTTATTATAATAAAATTCAAATTCTAAATTTAAATCGGTGAAATAAAACAGAATCTTAAACTTGATGAGCTGAAAGTTGTCTGCTTCTTCTGCTTCTTCTGTCCACCTAAAAGCACCGCTTTTCATACAATCTGTTACTGGGGCCATAATGCTACTGAAGTGAGGAATGAAATGCTGATAAAAAGACGCCAATCCATAAAAACTGCGTACTTCAGTGAGGCTAACTCTTCACCTAGGAACTATCAACAGACAAACCATCCTTTGAGATGACACATCCCAGAAAAATAACTAAAGTAGAACATTTCAAACGGAAAATTGTCGAGTGAAAAAGTTATCATAAATAAGAATTAAAGATGAAAATTTTACTTACTGACACTGTTTTAGAAATTCTTTTCCTTGTTTCTTGATTTTTTTTTTCAGTCTTGAACGCATTTCATTGGTTCTTCAAGAAGTCCTTTCTCACTTGATAGAATTCCATGAGAAATTGGGTTAGATCGGGCCAAACCGTCTGAGTATATGGACAGTCCAACCCCTGCCCGTTTGACTGTGCCCAACCCAAACTGACAGCTTTATGACTTGACAATCCACTGTCACTGATGTGCCACTTTTCCAACAAGTGCAACCTTAGAGACATCAGTTTACCGCCAAAAGGGTTCTGGTCTCCAAACATTTTGAGACGTGTTCCTAAACATAGAAAGTTTGATTTGATCTGACATTGGAACACCATTGTTCCACCATCAATAATAAATTAATGACCCGTTTACATTTAAATTTATAATTTAAATTTTAATGTAATTTTATGTAAAAAAATTTTACTGTAATAAAAAAATTAAATGTGATTATTTTTAAAAAATTTTACTATAACAAAACTTAAATTTTAAACTTAAATCAGTAAAATAAATAAAACTTTAAATACCTATCAACTTTGATACGGAGATGAAAAGTTGATACGGAGATGAAAAGACATGGAATAAGTATTGATTACTCTTTCTATTTTACATATATTTCGTTAGAATCTGTAATTAAGACAGCCGCAACAAATTAACAGGATTTTGAAGAAAGGGAAAAAGAATCTATAATGAAAATATACCAACCAGAACTAAGCCAAATAAAACCCCAATAAGGCTCACTCGCTCTCTCTCTGATTTTTTTTTTTTAAGGGAAAAAAAAAAAAAAAAAAAAAGAAGAGAGAAAAGAAACCAATAAGCTCAACCCAAAAGCTTTTGAGATGGAGTCAATCCCTAGCAAAACTTCATATTCTTGAGAGCATTCTTTTATGGAATGTTGACACAATTGGTTAGGCTTCAGTTTGATCGATGTGCGCAACTTCATCTGCAATACCAGTAAATTAGAGAGTAAAATTGAAAACATCTAAAGTTTAAGGACTAAAACAATACGAAAAATAAAAATTAATTTCCATAGGTAGTCCTTAAATTTTAACTGTTTTCACAGATATAGTAGAAAAAAAACTGGCTAAGAAGAACAATGTAAATAAAGCTTAAAGACATTTAGATGTAAATGAAGATCTATACCTGGTAAACCAAAACCCCATTGAGAAGCAAACACAAGCAGTTACGTCAATCGCCAAGATACTTCCGCTTCTTGGCTGTATTCATATACGGTCGAATCACCCATTCAATTTGTGCTTCACGTTGATCCACCGTCCCTAACTTTATCTGCAGTACAAAAAAGAAAATGAAACGTCAATAAATTATGCAAACATGAGACTTAAATCTACTCAACAATAAATATGAATGATCAAAATACTACGCAAGAAACCGCAGACTATTATGAGAAGAAAAGTTAAAAAGATTCAAACATGTAACAGGGTCTCCAACAGACCCATTCAAAAGACTTATAATTATATGTTCCTCAAAAGTAGCCAAGGAGCTGAGAAGACAAAGTTCACACCCTTGTTTTAGCCCTCCAGGTTCCAGAATGTAAAGTAAAACAAGCATACTGATATAGTATATTCATTCTCTACTAGAAGTGAGTGCCTTTCGATAAGGAGGGTGATACAGGAAAATTTTACTGGATGGCATAATAACTACCTCGTAAAGCCGCAGTTCAAAACGAGGACCAATCTCCTTCAGCTCAATGGACTTAGGACCTCCTTGCTTCTCATAAACATGATGCCTAAAGTTTCGAAACAGCATTGTTAATATATTAAAGCAAATATGTATGCCGCTAATAAACTTGTATGTGTATAATACTAGTTATTAGTGGCAGCGACAAGCGTCTCTCCTACATGTGACAGAACCAACCTGAATGAAATATAATCAGATTGATTGGCAAAAGTGATGATGCGTTTCGTATCCGGCTTTGGCACTGGAAAGAGATGCTTCAAAATATTTGCTGTCCTCGCACCCAGCTAAAAGAGTTAAAAATTAAACCAAAAAAAGATAATGTCAGTTATTCAGGTAGCAATAGTAAACTAGTATACATATGATAGTAAAATCTTGATCAAAAAACTCAATCTGCAATTGTACATCTCATGAACACAAGCTTGGGAAAACACACACACACAAAGCAGAGAAACAATCAGGGGAAGGAAAAAATAATGAACAACTCCATTGCTGTAATGAGTAAGGTTAGAGCAGTTTATAAGACTGTTGTGCATTTAACCGTGAAATCTCTTAAGGTACTTTCAGCAGTCTTTCCATCAGCTGTTGATGAGTCTAATTAATTATGTTACTCCTAATAAACATAAGGAAAATTATTTTAATTTCTCAATGCCCAGATAATTGATTCGATTTTGTGTCTCAAAGCAAGATAAACCGAATCAAATAACTATGAATAACTTTTGCTCCAACCAAATACAATACCTTGGTTGTAAAATTATTAAGAATCAAATGTGGGTAGGCCTGAGGCATTGTTCCGATGCCCTTCTTGTCCTTAATGTCATGTCTTGTAACCTACAGGTAAAAAATAGTACCAGCTTATCAATAAAACTATGTAGAAGATAAAAAAGAATCTAGTACTAACCAATAGACAGCCTATTAAGTCCAACTAACATAGGAATCATTAAAAGACTTTAAAATTAACACAAATACTCTGATTAAAAAGGACCAAGTATTAGAAAACAGGGCAGACGTCAGAAATACTTCTTAATAATCACAGTAATACAAGTATGCAAGAGACACTTCTTTGGAACTCCATAATTAGTTAATCTTATTCGACCTCTTTGTGGAATAATTTAAATTTCTGTCACACATTATTTTGAAAAAAAAAAAAAAAAAAAAAAAAGGAAGGAAGAAGAAGAAGAAAGAAAGGAACACTTGTGGTCCTTTTTTTTTTTTTGCCAAACCATTTTCCCAACACTAACAAAAAATGAGAAAAAAAGGATAGTACGTACCACATTGAGTAACTGGAAAGAAGCAGTTGGACCAAAAGGCAAATGGCTTATAGTTAGCGCAGCTGGTACTCCACGATGTTCATGGACCAATACAACATCAGAGAAATCATGAGCACGACAGGTTTCAATAATTTCAGAAATAACCTGCGGAGGAAACAAACCCTCCCATCATCAAAAGGCCATAACTTTACATCCACAATGGTTATATTCCCTTTTAAGATAAGCTATTAACGACACCATCTTGTCTCATTTCTTCACAACAAAGACCCCCGGAAACAGAATGTCAAATTCACAAGAACACAATATCTTAATTCTTAATTTCTTTTTCCAAAAGTTAGAAGTGACAAACCCTTATATAAACATATCCCAACACTACTTACAAAAAAGTAAAAACAGATGTCTTTACAGTTCTATACAATCACTTCGAGACAATAATGTTTTATTCCTTCATTTCTGCCTAATAAGTAACAAACAGAACAAGCGAAGAACAGAAAAAGCCAAAAAGGATAGGAGACTTCACAGACCTGGCCACCACGATTCATTTGTTGCGCATTAGGGAAGACAAATTTTAATTCCTGGAAATAAAAATGTCAATTAATCACACCAAGCATCAAACATAACCTTAAACAATACAATTAATATAGAATACATAAGTACATACTACAACCCGAGAGGAAAAAATACAGGACTATAAGTAGCCCAAACCAACCTTTGCAAACTGTTGAAGCGGAGCACTTGGGTCCCTGGATGTAGTTATCAAAATTTTAGGATCCCTTTCCGCTGCATTAGCGTACTCGTCGTCGATATGCGTTCTCGGCACTAGGATCAAAAAAAAAAAAAAAAAAAAAAAAAAAAAAAAAAAAAAAAAGAGCAATGAGCAGCATTTCAACAAATATTAACATAACCCTCTAGTTTAAAGTAAACCTCATTTGGAAAATTGAAGAATACCAATACAAAACAACAATAACAATAATCAGAATACAATATAAGTCACTAATTCATAAAATCGATTAGCTTAACTGATACAATGTAACTAAATTTCACCATTACCAAGCAGAAAATTAAAAAAATGCTTAAAAAAACTACCTGCGGTGTTTTGATCCTCGAGATCAATTTCATGGCGAAGAGCAGCCTCCTCGTTCCGAAGCTCAGTGGGAATCGGTTTTCCCTCTGCCAGAGAAATAAATTTTAAAAAAGCAATGAAATTAGGGATTAAGGAGTAAGTAAGGAACTTTATATCGTAAATGAACATATATAGCATTCGTATATATGTGTATACACATAAATTTCAAACCTTCGAGGATTTCTCGGATTTTGCGCTTCTTCTCATAGAGCGAGTGGGCCTTGTCTTCTAAGCTCTTTCGGTAGAGGTATTCCCTCCTTAGACGAATGTTTCTGCGCAACATGATCGCTCGAGGCTGTAACAATGGCGGCTACCTCTGGAGAAGAACGCAACTTTCTCAGTGATGTTGCAGAAGGGTTTAGGATTAGGGTTTTTGGAGAACTACGCCGAAGATGACAGCGGGACAAACAAAACGACAGCGTTTTGTGTTGCGATTCGCTCAGTGGGCCCTATTTGGCGCTTTGTGACAACCGAACTTGATCGACCTTTTACGCGACCCGAATTATCATCAGCTTATTCCGGCCTTTGACCCGACCTTTGTTTCTTTCTCTTCTTTTAAACGAGTTTCTCTCGTAGAGGTTAAAAAATAAATAAATAATATAAAAAATAATAATTGTTTCTTATTTTTTAACTGTTATATTTGTATTAAAACTGTTTATTTTATATATTTTTTTAATTTAATGTAATTTTAATCATATTTAACAGTTAAAAATTAATCTTACCTTCATAAGCCAACTTACTAAAAAAAAAGTATATTCTTTTTATTTTTTTATTTTTTTCTTGCTTTTCTGATAGAGGTGTAAATTTGAGCCGCCCCCGAACTCGACGATCTGAAAAAATATTTTAGACCAGGGAGAAAGGGTCGACCCAGCTCGGCCTTAAGCCCAAAAAGTTTAGGACCAGCCCGGGCTAGCCTTGAATTTTATAAGATATTTTTGAAATCTTTAAAAATATGACGTGTGAGCCGGACCGGACCGCCTCTAAATGAGAGAGAGTTGGCCCAGCCCGGCTCTAAGTTTAAAAAATTTAAAATAGGGCTCAGGCCAACACTGGTGGACTTCAGACCGATCCATTTAATCCGGCTTAAATTTACAGTTCTACTTTCAAAAAGAGAAAAAAAATGAAGGAAGTTTTTTACTAGGTCACTACCCCAATATACATATACATATTTTATTAAATAAGAACATTGTTAGAAGTTTTAGTTATTGAGTTGCGACATAGTATGACTTATTTTATAAAATAAGGACATAACTGAAGTTTTAAAGAAATCTAAAGTATAAAAATTAAAATTTTAAATCTTGATGGAACATGTGCGCCGTTGTCGACGCCGGACGGGCGGCGACTGCCACATGCGCGGGTTCACTTTTCTCGCCTCCTTCTGCGACCTAGCTCCTGGAGTTTTAACAGAATCCCGCAGTAAACGCGTCCTAGATCTACGAGAGAAGAATGACAACTTATTCCCCTTGAACGGGTCCATTCCAGTGACTACCTACACTTATGTCGGCACAAACTCAATGCCGGTGACTTTTGCGATCGTCTCAAAGAACTTTAGAGGCCAGCAACCTACCTAAAACATTTGACCACCGACCGCGAAATGCACCCTCTCTCTGTTCTTACAAAGCCCCTCTCTCTATAACTTTCTCTCTCCAGAAACATGTTTGTCTTTGTAACTAAGTGTTGATACCTAAAATTTTACAAGATGTCGGCCTAGCCCAAATCAAATAAATGCAACTCTAGGTATGGTATGTGGACCTAAGCCACGTTTGGGGACTTCTATGTGGGCCGTGGTTTGATAGGCCAAGGAATGTGACCGGACCCATTTTATCCGGTCCAATTAGATCCTTGGCCCACTTGGAGTGGTCCTGGGTCTATGAGGGAATTAGGATAATGTGGGTTATGGAGGAAATTAGATAGAGTAAAACTTATAGACAGTCTAGAAAAAAAAACCTATTAGTCCATTACCTTGCACTGAGACACAAGACAACGTTTCTCTATATTTTTCTCTTCCTTATTTTCGTTCAAACACCCTATGTCTTCCCAGAGGGTCAAGACAATCCATTTTCTCAAGACCACAAAAATGCAAGAACACATACGAATGGGAGGGAAAAATCATTGTTCACCCTACCACTCCCTGACTTCACCTAAAATGGCCACTAAGCCACGTTTGGCTACCCAGGCACGTCTGGCCGTCCGGCCACGTTTGGCTGCCCAGGCATGTCCAACTGTCTAGCTACGTTTGGCTATCCAGGCACGTCTGGCTACCCAGCCACGTCTGGCTGTCCAGCAACTTGTTACATTCCATTTTTGGGGTAAACATTCTCCTAAAAATGTCTTACCGATGGGGACCAATGGGGGGCATTTCAGCCAACATCCAAAACGGCTGGCGGGAAAACTTCCCTTCCTTTTTTACCATAAGCTTGCCCTATAAATACCAGTGCCCAAACCTCTCAAGGAAAGGGGGAGGACGAATGGAAAGAGACGGGCAGATCAAAGTGTTCTATTTCTAACTCCTCTGATTTTCTGGTTTCTATCAGAACGACCGACGGAGAATCATATTCTCCATAACTTCCGGCGGAGTCCCTCTAGAACAAGTTTCTAGGCGTTCTCCCAATTGGAAGTGGTAACAAAGGCTCTTGAAACACCAAAAGCCTTTAATCACAGCTTAATGCCTTGAGGTTAACCATTTCACACATTACGTCCGTCGGGTTTGTTTTATTTACCAAGACGGAGAGAAAGAGAGGAATACAAGGGGAAAAGAGGGAGAAAGGCAGATCAAGGTACTCTACCCTAAGTCCTTTGATTTTCTGGTTTCTAACAAAGCTACCGACGGAGAATCATATTCTCCATAACTTCCGGCGGAGTCCTTCTAGAACAAGTTTCTAGGCGTTCTCCCCATTGGAAGTGATAACAAAGGCTCCTGAAACACCAAAAGCCCTTAATCACAACTTAATGCCTTGAGGTTAACCATTTCCCGCACTACGTCTGTCAGGTTCGTTTTATTTACAAACGAACAGATATAGACTCCATTACCCACTTAGAAACCTCCTACATAAAATGGTGACGTTTCTCTCCCACACTATACGTTCTCTAGGAGATCCCCATCGGAAATCTCTCAACGTCACGGAGTCGAAGCCGCAACGGGTGTCGCCCTCGGATACTATCTTCCTCGGGGACATCCGGGTTTTGCCTACCTCAGCCGGGGCCAACCTCAACATCCCAACCACCGTCGACGCCAGGAAGGACCCTCAGTAGCTCTCCGACCATGTCAGTCGGTGAAAGCACAATCATAGCGAACCAAACGAGGCCACGAGTCCCAAGCCTTCCACATCGACAAGTCCTCTCCAAAAGAGCCCCAACACTAAGTATGTAGATAACGTGAACATTTAAATTTAAAGATCTAATAGTTAACTTTATTTCTGATTGAACTTTCACTTCCATAAAGTTAGAACAAAAGGCTTTCTTGAACGAAGGTTAATTAATCTTATAATAGCTTAACGACCAAAAATTCGGGCTTGTTTGGTAAGGGAGTTCTGTGGGTTTGAACTTACGGGCTCAATAGAAACTTCGTTTGGAACTTAAAAAAAAAATTTGCATTGAAATTCAGATGAAATATTTATACTCATCTCAAAACCAAAAATGAGAACTTGGCTCCTCCCTGGGTTTTGCCCATTCGAGCACATATGGTTCCATTTTTTTACATACATCCAAACAAAGATTCAAACCACAAGTTCAAATCCTAAAGAACCTCACACATGGTTTAAACTTAAAAGTTTCAAATCACCCTGAGTTAAACCCCTTACCAAACGAGCTCTAATTAGTTAATAGTAACTTCACCTATACTAGAGTATATTTTAACCCCCTTCTCAACCCCCAACAATAAATAAATAAATAAATAACCCTTTGGTTGTTATTATGGCATCATTCAATTCGTCGATTCGAGTTTTCATTTTGAGTTTAGATGTAACTTTTTATGAGAGCTTTTAATTGTAGTAAAAAAGTTAAATGTGACTTTGTGAGAACTTTTAACTGTAATAAAATTAAAATTAAAAATTCGAATCGATAAAATGAATGTGAATATATGTTGAAATTTTTTTAATATAGTTCAAAGGCGAATGTAATCCAATATATTCCACTTATCATTCTAGAATAACTTGTCTACTAAGGAAAAGATACTTTTCCACTAAAGAAACAAAGTATATATTCTCCTTGAATAAAAAAAAAAGTAATAAAAAAATAAGCCACTTCACATTCAAACTTCTCTCGAATCTCATTGAATTTTCACACTAATTTATGAATCTCAATTCATTCATTCTCTCGTGACGTGACACTTTTGCATCTGTAATGCTGCCACTTAATGATTCTCCATACAAAAAGTTCACACACAAATGCAATCTAGCTAAGGACCGCAAAGATTGTCAGATATAGATTCTTATTCTCAGAAAGTTGTAGAAGGGAAAAGGCCAGGGATTGTAGCACAAGTTACCACTATAAATAAACATATTTTGCAATGACAAAAATTCAGCATTTACAAAAGGGACTAATAACACATTACTGATAGTTCTATAATGGCCGCTAATGGAGCGCATAATCAGTCGGTTTCACAACAAGATGCAGCTGAAAAGAAACCGAAATCAGGTCCATCTTTATCTCTTTTCTATACCATCTTTTTTTTTTCCCTCTCGTTCTTTTAGTTTCAAAGTTGTTATTCATTTACTGCTTGATGAAACAACAGATATGAAGACAAAATGTTGTGCACGTACAAAAAAGAAAGGGGATAGAAGTTTTCTTGAAGGATGGTAAGCAGATTATTCATGATTCATGAAAGCTTAAAACTTGTGTATTTTTTTATCTCTGCAGTGCAATTCGAGTTTTATAGTCCTTATTGTAACTTCTTAATGATTTCGTTATGTGACAATTCCGCAGCCTCTTTGCTTTGTGCTGCTGTTGGCTCTGTGATGCTTGTTTTGATGTCACTGTTGTGGCATGATAAACGTCATGATATGCCTGCTGGTGCTTCTCGGAGAGTGAATAGCCGGCGACTGTCAACTCGGAGTTCACATGGCGACTGTCAACTCGGAGTTCACATTACATTTCTGTCATTTAGTATTTGTTGTCTATGAGTATGTACTATTCCTGAGTGATTTGGTTTAAATAAACATTGTAGAGGCATTCGGAACATATAACTATGTAACAGATACACATTTGCTATTTAGTTTGAGCAGAGATTTTGGACTTAAAACATATACCTATGTAACTGATACACGTATTTGCATATAGTAACATAACATCCCGGTCTTCCAGTTGAAATCTAAACATGCTGTTTATGTTATCGGAATATACTTTCCTCCAAAACTTAAGCGTGGTATCATAGCATTTCGTAACTTTTCCTTTGTGATACAAAGTTTTGTTGTATGGCTCGACAGAATTTAGTAAAAAGTAAATACAAACTTTAATTATGGCACCTCAAAACCACTCTCAGATACCAAAAAACATAAATGAAAAATATGCTTCCACCACAATAATATTGTTTATTAACAGATTACACAAAAACTGAAAGTGCAAGCTGTTATTTTACTTATTTACATCAGGAACTATATGTACGGCTGATCCAATAAGGAACTGAAAGATGTATAACATAGTATTGAATGAATGTCTTTACAGGGCAAACAAAGGAAAAAAAAGAAAAGAAAAGGAAAAAAACAAACATATGAGAAAAATAATTCTGGTTTCATGTAACAATTTGTCATGTAACAAATGAAAAATATGCTTCCACCACAATAATATTTTTATTAACAGATTATACAAAAATTGAAAGTGCAAGCTCTTAGTATTACTTATTTACAGGAACTATATGTACGGCTGATCCAATAAGGAACTGAAAGATGTATAACATAAAGTATTGAATGAATGTCTTTACAGGGCAAACAGAGGAAAAAAAAAGGAAAAAAAACAAACATATGAGAAAAATAATTCTGGTTTCATGTAACAATTTGTCTCAAAAGTAACTAGATTGATCCTGTAAGAGCTCCAGCTGTGCTAACAACTTTGCAATGGTTGATTTCAATCTGGAATCTCCCTGCTGAGCCAGATCAATAAGCACAACCTGAGCATATGCGCCGTATTTAACTCTATGTTCCTCAACCCTGAATATCCTCTCAAGTATCCACAATGCTCTCTCTTGCGCCTGTGTGTTCCCTGATTCCAACACTTTTACAATGGCTTGAACCCGTGACGTTTTTGCTATGTAATTGCTTCCGTTTTCCCAAATTTCATCTTGCAATAGAGTCGCGAGGGCACTTAGTACAGCTTCATCCGCTTCCCTCTCATTGCCTTCCAATATTCTGAACAGTGGGGGCACAGCACCAGCCTTGACCAAGCAAAATGTGCTCTTCACGAAGCAGTAGCCGTCGTGAACTTCGCAAAAGGCCTCTGTAGAAGGTGGAACGCAGAACCACCTTGGCGTCCTTGACTTTTTTAGAGAGAGCGAGTTCTGTGATAACTGAGCTAGTGAGGTTGCAGCGCGGCATTTAGCAACCGTTGACTCACTTGAGAGCAACTTCACAAGTAAAGTGATCACCCCATTTTCTGCCGAGTATAGCTGTAGCTTCTTATCAGAAGGACTAGTGAACCGAATCAAGACGCTTGCAATGCTCTCTGCCAAATGTTGTGTTTCGAGTGTTGTTGTCATGGGGCTTGAAGTCGTCATGGAGACAATAATGGGTAGAAAGTTTTCCCTCTTAAGTATGTCAGTAACTTTCTTATCACTAACAGGAAAGCTGCTCAGAATCCCAAGTGCATCAGCTTTTTCACTCTCATATGTTGATGATGAAACAATGTTGATAATTATAATGATATGTGTTTCTCCTATTTGTTCTGACAATTCTTGTGATAAATCTTTAGAAAGAGTGTAGAGCAATTTCAAGGAACTACTTCTGATTTTGATGTTGGTTTCCATGAGAAAGGGTAAGAGAAGCTGAACAGCACCATTCTCCTTCATTTTTCTTCTAGCTTTGGAGGCACTAGAATGCGAGGCAATGCTATTAAGAGCTTGCAATAGGTGAATCTGAATCACTGGACTGGAAAGGTTCAAAAGTGAGAGCATCTGCTGAGCCACATCGTGATTAACAAGAATGGATTCCGACTCAGCAATCCTTGCGAGAATTGCTGATGCGGGCTCACGAAGAGTCATAAGCACGGAGGTAACGGAGAAGAGTAGCTGAAGCAGAGATGACAAAATGCCTGAATGGATTAAACGTTGTACATTTTCTGCCAAACTTGACAAGTTCTGCAGAGCGTTTAGAGCAGAAAATTTGGCTTCGAGTTTTCCTGCAGTGAACATTCTTACTAGGGGTTCTATCGCCCCATCTTCTCCAAGGGAAGCTCTACATTGATCTGTGAGCTCCATCCTTGAAATTGCTGTTGCCACAAGGATCTTACTCATATCAGAGCCTGCAAAGACAAATATGATTTCAGGACAGCAAAAATGATCTCAATTCTATGTAGTTAAGAATTCAAAACTCATACTCAAAGCTAAGCTAGCATTAAAATCATACATGGTTCTCATACACACTAAAACAGAACAAAAGGCAGCAACAAATCTTAAAAAGACTTTTTTATCACCTTCCTTTAGGTACTTCACTATTGGCTTGAAGTAGCCTGCCTCCGCCATATGCAGCGCGTTTTGTGCGTTGCAAGACAAGACATTCAACAGCTTTGCAGCGTCACGTGAAGCGACGGGGTCATCCCCATTTCGTAGAGCAACCAACATGACAATGCAACCTTGGATTCTGCCAATCCGCCGCCGGACAGCTGAAACTTCAGAAAGATCCAATAGTAGGCCAACAGCTTCTCTCCTCTCCTCCTCCTCTCTTACCAATGACTTCACTAATGTTGACAAGAACCCCACATCTGCCATCTTTTCCTGCACACTACTACACAATGTAAGCCAACTAACAATGAAACTCAGTGCTCCCCATTAAAAGAACATATACATACACACACACATACACACACATATATATATATATATGTGTGTGTGTGTGTGTTAAAATAACATTGATATATTCATCACCACACTAGTGTTAGTAAAAGAGAAACTGTCTCTTAAAACAAAGGTCTCACTCTATAATCCAGTGACAAAGCCCATAGAACTGAGTAGGGCCACGTGCCCCCACTTAGATTTCATTTTTTTTTATAATGTTTATACCTTTTTTTCCTAAAATTTCAGTTGTTTCCCCATTTAATTTAAAAAAGTTATAACTATGCCCCACTCAATGATGAAAACCTATAATTACGTCCCCATCTAAATAGAAATTTAGCTCTTATATCTTCAAATTATGCCCTCATTGAAATATTTTTCAGGATCTGCCATTGCTATTGTGTAGTTAAAATTACTACCACATGTATAGTGATTGCATTGCCAATGGTGATAAATAATATTAAAAGGTAAACAAAAGTATAGGCACAAACAGAGAATACATACTTGTTTACCTTGTTTTCATCATTGTCCAGAGCAAGGGTTCTCAGCAAATGAATCATGGTCAGCCTATGTTCTGGCTTACTAGAGCTTAACCTGTTAAATAAAGCAGGAATAACTCCCTCATATTCAATCCACTCATTCCCAACCTTCTTACCTCCAATCAACTCACTCAATATTAAAAGTGCCAATCTAAGCTCTTCATCATCACCATACTTCAATTTCACCACAACCTCATCAACACCAATACTAATCCTCTCCTCCTGTATTTCCTCTTCCACTTCCAACTCGCCAACACTCGCGGAATGGTGACTCGAGCTCGCAACCGAACTCGGGTCTAGCTTCGCATTCATCAATTCTCTATGGAGCGCCCCAATCTTGTCCTTGAAATCTGCACAAACTTCAAGACTGGTAAATAGCACGAGGCCTAATGATCTCCCCAAGTCATGAATCATGCTCTCCACTTGCTTAACCAAACTTTTCGGGTTCGGACTTCTGATCATAGCCTTGGCGCGGTTGAACTCTTTCCCTAGTGATTCTACAGCTTTTTGGACTGGTGGGTGGTCCAAAATTTTGTTATCTTCTCTTAACTCATTGAGAATTGGAATGAATTTATCAACCAAAAAAGCAAATTCAGTGAAAATTTGCCTCTCAGTTTCATGGCTTTGCGCCAGAGAACTAACCTCCCTAGCTGATGCTATTAGCTCTGGCATAGCTTCTAGAGATCTTCTATTTTCCATGGCTTTAAACTGTAAGATAAATCATGATTAAGAAACACCCAGATAAAGAATAACAACAAAATCAACAAAAGGGACAGAAAAAAGTCAAAGTCACTGGCAGAAGAGACGACATAGAAGAAGAATAAAAAAGAGATGATAAGAGGAAATCCAAAGAGAAAAGAATTAGAACCTGACAGGCAAAAGCAGATATTGATCTTCACATGTTGGTCATGAACAAGAGAAATCGATACAAAAGAAAATAATAATTACTCATATATGTAATATAAATATACATATATGATAAAAGAAGACTCTTTCCATACACTTATTCTTCTCCCGAGTTACCAAGAAACATAATAAAAAAAGCGAGAGAGAGACTGATGAAAGCATGTAATTTTGCCGCTTGGAGTGATATGGAGAAAAGGTATTATTAATTCAAAAGGGTCGGCATCAGACGGCGAAACCATCATGAATTTTTTTTTATATTAAAATTAGATAAGAACAATGAATGATAAAAAGAAATCTATCTTGCTCGTCTTCTTCCATTGGAATGTAATGAATTTATTAGAACAAGAAGAGAAAGAAGACGCAGTCAAACACTCCGTTAAAACTCTGTTCTCATCTGTGGTTGGTGGACTTTCAATCACAGCTTTGAATGCAGTGGAAGACTCCCTTGTGTGTTGTTTGTGGGTCAACGGATGTTTGGGAAATGATGACCACCCGTTCGTTTGGCCCGGGCTAAGTTCAGTTCGTTGGGACTTGGGAACTTTTTCTGTTTCGTTGTAAGGGCTTCGTGCTTTTGTCACTTTTTTGTTTGGCTTTAAATATCTTTTAAACTAAAAATATATATATCTTTTTAATATTTTATTTGGTTGAATTTCATTGTATTTTTTTTTTTTTTTTAAGTTTTTTTTTATGTTCTCTCTTTTTAAAAATACTGATATCAGTTGTCAATTCTATATTATTTTTTCAATTTAATTTAATTTTTAATTAAATTTTAAATTAAATTAAAAAAATAATACATATTTAAAAGTTGATAAATAAAAAATGTCGATATTTAAAAAAAAAAAAAATACTAAAAAAATTTTCTTTTTGGTAAAGAAAATATCAGAAAAGATGTGAATGGAGGGGCGACCAAAGTTTGCATACTTGAAAGGGTACACTAAAGTTAAAAGCTTGATTGGTATAATAAGCATTCACATATAGGACCACTATCATAATCTTTCACCGCAAAGATTTCTATGTTCGTTTTGAATGTTTCTAAATGTCTAATAGTATACCCCAAAAAAAAAAATGTTAGAATGAAAGGGTAGGCTAGTATACTAATTTTAATTTCAATTATTTTATATTAATTTATGTGATAGTGAATTGTTATATTTTTTATTTATAATTAATTAACGTGATCGTCTTTTAAAATACACCTATCATAAAAAAGATGACCATTTACATATTTAAATTAAAAAAAATAGTATTAGAATTGGTGTCATAGGCATTATTCTATAGAATGAAATAGTTTATAAATTTATAAATTTAAGGAATATTTGGCAATAAACAGATATAGATTTTAGAAAAAAAAAAATACAAGGTTCGCCATAGTTTTTATTTTTAATTGTTATTATTGACATATGTCAATAAAATAGAATTGTCACGTAAAATAAATTAGTTCTCATCTTTTTTTTTTCTTTATTATTTTGAGATGACTGCTTCCTAGCAAACAGTTTTAATGCATTAACCATTACTAAGAATTATAATAGTATCTTTGTTTTTTAGAGTCATATAATAGGGTCTTCTATTAATGGTGCACATTTCTGACTATTGAATATATATATATATATATATATATATATATAAAAAAATCATATTAAAACAATAAAAAGAGCATACAAAATTAACAGTTTTAAATACAAAACGAGTATAAAATAAGAACTTATAATATTTAGAGTTCATTTTTTCAAATCCTATAATACAACTCGTCTTTTCTTTTTTTTTTATTCTTTGTAAAGAAGTCCCCATACTATAGACCGCTCTACTTTTCATACTATGGCTGTGCTTTTAATTGTTTTGAACTTTTGGAATGTAATTAGAGTCAGTGAAAATTATATTTCCGTTTATTTTATTAATTTAAATTTAAAATTAATTTTAAAAAATAATTATATTTAATTTTTTTATTATAATAAAAAATTCTCACATAAAATTACATCTTACTTTAAATTAAAAATTTAAACAAACAAATTAAACTGGCCCTATAAAATTATTTGTTAATGACTGCCACTTATGTAGGAGCCATATAAAACTGTTTGTTATTCTGATCGTACACACTATTTGACTACTACCTTTATGACACATGGTCGTATTTAGAGGATATAGAAAAGTTAAAATCGATATTATATCACGTTCCATGGGTCTAATCTTGCATACAAGTACTCTTTTCCCCTCCAAATTTTTTTTTAAAAAAAAAAAAAAAGGTTTTATATTGAATTGTCAATTCTATAATCAAAATTCAAAACCCAATTCCTCTTATGGACGCCAGAATCAGATTCGCTTAACAAAAGTAATGAGAAATGGAGAATGTTTATGTGACTGTTATATATTTCTAGAATAATGCTTTATACTAACATGTATTATAATCTAACACGAGGCAAAAAAAAAGAGCCTAATTTGGAACATTAAAAACAAATTAGTTGGCGGCATAAAGTAGTGTTTAGACAATTTATTTTTGCAATGGGCCACAGAATCTGCTCGTTTGCATGGGTGAACTTTATCTCCGAATCTGCAACTTTGTTGAACACGGTGAAAAAAAATGTGACCTGATTGACTTTCTGTGAAGATCTTTGTGGAACAAACAAGGAATTTGCCATCAAAAGTGACCTCTCTTTTTTTTTTTTTTTTTTTGGTGTGTGCTGACTTTTAAAAGTTATAAACATTTTAGGCCTCGTTCATTTCACCGATTCGAATTTTCAGTTCTAAGTTTTTACAGTAAAAAGTTCTCAGAAAATGTATCATCTAACTTTTTCTGTTAGAGTGAAAAGCTCTCAGAAAATATCATATCTTAGCTTGAATTAAAAACTCGAATCGACGAAGTAAACGAGGCTTTAGAATCAGATAAAGAATTGATTAACTGCATTATTGTGTTATAATTCTAATGAGAGTGTTGATAATCAACCATCTAGCTAGGATGTGACAGGGAAGAAAATGTCAAAGTGAGGAAAATAAAAGAAAGAAAAGAATTGATGAAGAAAGGGGAAGGAAATTGCATGTTCTCCAAGAGATGGCGACTTTAAATAAAAAAGAAACGACAAAAAAGGAGGATAATGTGAAACAAACGACAAACATGAGACAGAGGCACTGCAAGTAAAAAAGACGATACACTGGGCGAAAGGACAACAAAATGTAAAAGCGCTCGCGTGAAAGAAGACAGTAAAACGAAGAGATGAAAATGATGGAAAACCAACAGAAAACAAAAATTGACTAATCAAGGAAAACCAAAATAAATTCTTAAAACGAATACAAATATACAATTGATCAAAACGACATAAAAAATACATACGACCATGAAAATAAACGATAAAGGAACGATAGATCCGAAACAAAGACGACAGCAAAATAGCAAGATAGTAAATATGAGTGTGATAAAAATGAGAATCAATACTTAAAGTGACAATTAAAACAAAATTAAAAGCATAGAATGAAGCATGAGCAAAAAAAAAAAAAAAAAAAAAAAAAAAAACAGGAGAAGTGACAATAGTGACCATTGACCAATACAAACTTTAAGGCCTCATTCACTTTGCGGATTCGAGTTTTTAATTTGAGTTGAGATGTGACATTTTCTGAGAATTTTTCACTGTAGCAGAAAAAAAATTAGATGTGACATTTTTTTAAAGCTTTTTATTGTAAAAACTTAAAACTAAAAACTCGAATCAGTGAAATAAACGAGGCGCAAATATATCTTTACGTAATCTAATTTCATATGGCCTTTGTTATATGGAAGACAATTTAAGAAAAAAGTATTTCTAAATGACCCATTAAAATAATAATACTTAAATACATCTCTATTTAAACATTTTTATTTTACACAATCATTTCAATTGTTATCTCTTTTTTGAATGAAACTTCCTCAAAAAGAGGAGAATATTATTATAGGAAGAAAAGCGTACAAAACAAAGAATAGAAACTCAATTAAGAGAATATGTAAAAGAGAATCCCAAAACATCCCTGTACGCCAAAAATTAAGAGAATCAGGACAAGAAGTCCACCACATCCTATCCCTATTCATTATCTTAAGATTGGCAAATTTGTTAGCACAACAATAGCTTCCCTAAATGCATGAGAAAACCTAAAAACCATTTTCTGAGACAACTATATAGCCCGATTCCACTCATTCCTCATTTTTCAAGGCACATCCATAGAATCTGTTTTAAGAAGCAAAATGGCCAAAAAAGATTCACTTTCAAGCCAAAATTTATGCCAACCATTCTCATAATAATAAAAAATAAAAGGCATTGATAATAGCTCAAAACTCCGCTTCAAAAGCAAAACACTCTCCAAGAAAAATACTAAAACAACCACACACAAAGCCTCAAAAATTCCTGAAAAATCCCTAAGCAACAGTACCAGAAGCACCAGACCCATCTGTATTAACCTTTACCCAAGCAGGACTAGACAGATTTGGCTTAACATGCATGATGCACCTTTTGAAGAGCAAGTTTATCCTCATAAGAGTTTAAAGAAACCCCCAGATTAAAATAACTAGAAACCTTCAAAGAGCAAAAACTGAGAACCAAAGCAGAATGAAACGAAGGACTGAGGCCCCGTTTGTTTTACCAATTCGAATTTTGCTACAGTAAAAAGCTCTTAGAAACAGTCACATCTAATTTTTTTACTATAATAAAAATTCTCACATAAAGTCACATCTCAACTCAAAAAACTCAAATCAGCGAACTAAACGGGGACTAAAATTCTCATGACGAGCTTTGTTCCTAAAATCCCAAATCACCCAACAACGAGTAACACAACCAAGCAACCAGTAATTCTTGATCTGCGGACTGAGGGAATCTGAAAGAATAGAAGCCACAAAATCAGCAACGCCATTTTTCAGATTGATCTTTTTTTTTTAAAAGACAGCCCCAATCCACTTCCAAAGATATTTAGCAGCGAGCATTTTAAAAAGAGATGAGTTATGGACTCCTCATAAAAACCACAATACTACAACAAGAAACCATACTAATCCCTCTTTTTATCTATTTTTTGTTAGAAGGAAGTTTGCCGAATTAATCTCCACGTCATAATCCCTCTTTATGAATTAATCTACATAATGATTTGTAGGCCTCCATCAGTGAACAACCGCTAGTTTCTAGATTTAGTCCAAATCAGAAATCAACGGAATTGTGACCTTCAGAAATAAGAGACCAACAATGAGGAAAAGCCTCTTTTGGAACTATTAGAGACTTCCCACTGACCATTCACAATAAAGTCCTTCACAGTGGCTGTAAAAAAGAAGCTCTAGCATGAACTTGCGGCATGTGCTATGCGCATGCATAATCAACTATTGTATTTCTTACGCGTTAATTTTTTAAAGTTTTGAAGAGGCTTTTTATTTGATATTCTCTTAAGTATTAAGTTCAGCAAAAAAAAAAAAAAAAAAAAAAGCTTCCAACTAATTAATGGTATTAAGATCAAAATTTTTGACAGTTTTTGACATTTTAGCTTACGCCCCCGAGACTGCATAAAAATAAAAATAAAAAATATGAGGAAATACAGCAAAAGGTTCCGTGAGCAAAAACAATTATCTACAGACTATTCATTATATATATAAAAAAATAACAAACAAACAAACAAACCAAATACTAGGCCGTGTTTGAAATTGATCCCGTTTTTATTTTTCACCCTTTTTAATAAAGAAAAAATGAAAATGTTTTCAAAATGGCGTTTGGTGCAATAAAGACAAAAACAGAAATGAAAACGATTTTTTAGTTTAGTGTAAAATGAGAAATGAAAAATGATTTTTAGTCATTTTTCATTTTTGGTTTTCGTTTTCTGGTCTCTCGAGCAGAGAGAGACATTAATGAGTTTTTTATACTGAAAACATTCTCTTGATAAAACTAACAAACGCATTTTTAAAAATGATTTTTGTCTGAGATTGAAAACGTTTTCATTTTCATTTTCATACAAAAAACAAAATTATTTTGAAACTGGTTCCAAACGCGCCCCTAGTTTCTTCACTGAGAATGAAAGAATTCAAAAACCTTAAATGAACTGTCGTCGATTGCCATATGCCACATTATTAATTTCTTATTGACCATTCGTTTCATTCGAGCATGTTTTCAAACGTCTGCGATTCTAGCGATCTGAATGAAGGACAAGTACCGCAATGAAACTCATCACCTACTGACACCACACTATCTAATCCATCAATTGTAAGATCTCTGATATCTGCCCAAGTGGCGGTAAAATCCAACAATTTTTGCAGTTTCTTAGGCAAAGAGATACCAAATTAGAGAATGAATCCGAGAATGTTATACCTCTGTAAGACTCAATTTCAAGACCTCTCAAGTTCGTATGAGGTCGAAGCGCATCGAGTACGTACTTGTCTTTCTTCATATGAACTCTCATCATCAGCAACGGCATCAGCATTCCATCTGACCAGACTTAGTTCTGTAAGGCACTTCTTATCCTTCAAATTGGCCTCCAACGCCTCCATTGCGTTAACAACGTTTTCAATCCCTGAAATTTTAAGCTTTCCATGCAAATGTTGAAGCTCTTTCAACTCATGAATTCTTAACACACTATGCTTGTCTCCCAAAACCATCTTCTGTAAAGTTCGCAGTCTTTCATGCTACTAAGCTGAGTGGCATATCTTCTAAAGGTATACCTTTAACGTCCAGATGTCGCAAATTGATTAAGCTTCCTTGGCAATCGAGTAAGATGCCGAGATGTAATGTCCGGAAATTTCATTAGTACAAATCCCGATAATTATATCGGGATTAAGATAATGAATTTTTCGTTAATTCGTATATTTCGGTAATACGAAATTTTATGCTAACTAAGGTAAATTATTTGATGACAATTAATTTCAAAGTGTTACGTTTATCCTCAAATGTGAGCTTCAATGACAGAACTTCTCGGATAAAATATTTCATAAATTTCATAAGTAAAATTATTGGAGACCGATAACCAAAGACCGCAAATTCCCGCTAAGACAGGATACATAATAAGAAATCGGAATATTTATTATTCCGTAATATCAAAAGTTAAATTCAGAAAGAATGTTAGTGAAACTGATAAAATTTAGTTATAACAGTATAAAAAAAATAGCAGTCCATCAACAGTTATAACAGTACAAAACTAATCCATCAATAGTTCATTAAAACAACAATTTTTACCGGTAGGGTAAAATAGCAGTCCTATACCATAAAAAGTTATCTAAATTATTTTACAAATGTGTTTTTAGCAAATTTTGTAATTATATTATAAAGAAAATTTCATTTTAAAGTTATACAGACCCCTGCAATAAGTTGTGAGATCATTTCTTCATTGATGAAGAGAATACAACAAAAGAAACTACAAACACATAGGTAAAAGAAAGCCAAACAACAATGAAATATTTAAGAAGCAAAGCAAAAGCAGTAGAAGAAACAAGTATGAGAAGACAGTAGCAATATACCTAAGCACCAGTATCCATAATTTCAAGAGTCAGAGCTGTTCACCGATTCAATTCCAACCAACTTCAGAAATAACTCGCAGATTATTGTACTTTCAGCTCTCAACAAGCCTAGTGGCAAGAAAGTTATTGAAGATATGCAGATTTGAGATAACTGTTTGTTTTTTTTTTTTAATGAAGAAAAAATATAAAGCAAGCAAGTTGGTTGTAACTTGAATTATTGACGTTAGTGCGTTACAGGCAGTCGATCCAATAATTTTTAGGACGGATTAAAGGTACAATACTGCACAATCTCATCCAATAATTTTTACTATAAAAATAGTAAAAGGATGAGAGACAAGATGTCACCAATATATATATATATATATATATATATTTTATGTCATCTAATCGGTTATCCATCCAAAAATTCAAAGTAGAGTTATCTCCAACCATTTAGAATCCTACGACGAAAATAAGCACCCAATAAAAAAATATTCAAAGGAAAAACGCCGTCACTATAAAAACGACAACCGAACGAAGGCTGAAAGAAGTGAACCACAGAAGGTGGTGAAAACGAGGCACAACAAAAAAACGTAAACAAAATGGAAAACGACGCTCATTATTCAAACGATAACAAAAATGATAGACAGACGCAAATGTTACATTGAAAAACGACAATATTCTTAGAAAGGACAATCAGCATCTGTAAAGCTACTTAATTCATCGTGACCCACCACTTTACCAGCGAGAAAAACGCGGCCAGAGTGAACGGAAAAACGACAACGAAGTAAAAGTAAAAAAATAAAATAAAGGAAAATAGTAGAAAATAGGTCAATATAAAAAGCTTAAGAAAGTATATAGGTCATTCTTTAGTCATAAAAATTAATAGGTCATAACTTGTCAAGTTATGATTCATAACTAGATAAGTTATAGATAAACTTATCAAGTTATGGTTTATGACAAGTTATCGATAATTATGGATAATAACTTATTAAGTTATGGTTCATAATTATGGACAAAAATAGTAATTTGGCCTATTTATTAATTTATGTAAATTATTAGCCTATTAATTTTAATTCATCTCAAGTCTTGACTTTTTTTTTCTCCCATAAATAAAATCCACAAACGAAGGAAATAGAAAAAGATGAAGCAAAGGGCAACCAAAAGAAAATGAGGATAAAGTATAGTAAACGACAATCACTATAAAATAGAATGAGTATGACGGCCAAAGCGTACAATAATAACCCACGACATCAATAAATGATGAATAATATATAATAATATAAAACTGACAGCCATCATAAAACGACTACCACAAGATAAACGACAACAGCCGAAAAATGACATAAAAGTAAGTAACAACAAAATAAACCGACAATACATTGCGAACAACAAAATGAAAAACGACAATCATTATAAAAACGATAACAATACTAAACGACAATACATAGATAACAACATCAAGTACAACACAACAAAAATAAATAAACAAACAAATAAATAAAACCTACCATAACCATGTAAAGATAACAAAGCTGGAAAAAAAAAAAAAACAATAATAATAAAACAAGGACAAAGCTAAAAACGACAACCAAGACACGAAAAGGTGAACAAGACGACCCAAATGAAAAATGGAAAATCATTCCAAAATCAGAAAAAAGGAAAAATGGAAAGGGCAATTACAATGAAAATGGCAAAAATGTACAAAGGACAACAATGAATGATAAAAAACGACAAAGTTACACGAAAATAAAAAGCTATCATAAAAACGACAAGTAAATGAAAAAGAACCAAAAAACCTTGACGACAACCAAGTGAAAAACGACGATAATATGCAAACAACGACGAAATGGAAATCTAGGTTCAAGAGTAAAACGATCAATGATAAAGAAAATATGACACCACACGAAGGTGAAATACAGAGAACTCTGATTAATCAACAATCCACCAAATGAAAAATTGCCGTAAGAGTAACCAACCAAAAGAACAATAATAGTTCGTTGTTGTGTTAAAATAATCAAATGAGAATCCTTTTATCCACCTAAACTTTTTTTTAATAGAAAATCTTTTGTGTCCCCATCAGGATTTATCCTCATAGACACAAAAAGGTCTGTACCATGGTGGGACTCGCGTGAACCCTACAAGTGGGGCCTACTTTTGTATCTATGGGGATAAAGACATTGTGGTTAGGGGTGCTCTTTTTTTTTTATATAGAAAAATAATGCCCACTTTGATTGAGATAGATAATAATATTAGAATTCAGATGATGTAATCATTCTAAAGGTCACTAATGAGGTGTTTGATATGAGGATTCGTACCATGATTTAATTTATGATTCATGGCTCGCTATAATATATTCTCTTACAAAAAATACATATAAACTGAAAATAGTTCTGAACCCATGAACCAAACGTTCTTTGAGAGATTGTTAGTTAAGACTGAACTACAAAAACATGGTTTTATAAGAATACTGTACTCTTTATAATTTTCAGACAATAAGAGATTTTGTGGATTAATAATAATACATTGCTTATTGTAATTTAGCAGAGGACATTACAAGGACACATTTTTATTTTTTTATTTTTTTAGTTTAATGTTTCCTTGAGGTTGTTGCATTGTACTTTTTCACCTTGTATTTTGCTTATTGTGATCACATTACTGGTGCTTCTGATTCCTTCTATGGCACAGTTTCGTTTGTTCTGCCTAATAAAACTCAAAAGGTTTCTTGCTAATTAGCCGAGTTACTTCAAAAATCAGATGAGGCTCGAAGCAAAGTAACATATAAATTTATAATACTTGTTTCGTGTGAAAAACTTGGATAGACTATGAATGTAGAAAACTGAGATTCCGAAACTCGAATTGAAAGATAGAGAACAAGTTTCGGATTAATTTGGATAATGAACTTGAACAAGATTTAGATAGATTTAGCATCCTTGATGATTGCCTCCCAGTAAGCATCATCCCATTGGTCCTTGTATCGAATATCTCGCATTTCGTATATGTTATTGAGACTCTCTTCGTACATCTTGTACTTCCACTCCTCAATTGGTGGCAATCCTAGCTCAGCACATAGCCAATTTTGGTATCCAGCCTGTCATGAAAGTCATCACACATGAGTCCTTGTGCATATATTGTAGTATATATTTATATCTGTTTAGATCAATCTAGAGTAAGAAAATATTATGGACATGATTATACTATACATAGTTTCAGCTCATATAAGTATGATTAAGTATTGTTCAAAGGATTGTAATTTATAACATGTTACATGTGTTGCCCCAAGTATCAAACCTTGGAGTTGTGGCTAATAACAACTAATAAGAACTAAAGCCACTCTAGGATCACATTCTTCTAAGGTGGTCAGGACAAACCTTCATTTGTGCCATGCAAAGCCAAGTATATACAGGTAGAGATACAAGAAAATCAGATGCCGGAAATTGGGGGTATTTTGAAAAAAGTAATGAAATATTATGTGGACAAAGTACCTGAAATAAAAGGAAATGCGTAGAGCGTTTTGGCAGTCCATTCTCCTCCATCTTCTTATAGAACTCTTCGGTAGAAGCCATCATTTCTTCCTCGCTTGGCAGCATCAATTTACCGGATAAAACACGCGCAATCCACTTGGATTGTAACTCCATTGTGTCGAAGAGTAGACCCTGATTTCAAAAATAAGAAGATTTTTTTTTTTTGTAAATTGCAAAAAGCTGCTGAGGGGTAATGTTGCTAAACCATGAGTTGTGTCACTCCTGGTGATGCATCACCATAAGCAAGTGAAAAACCTTGACGACAACCAAGTGAAAAACGACGATAATATGCAAACAACGACGAAATGGAAATCTAGGTTCAAGAGTAAAACGATCAATGATAAAGAAAATATGACACCACACGAAGGTGAAATACAGAGAACTCTGATTAATCAACAATCCACCAAATGAAAAATTGCCGTAAGAGTAACCAACCAAAAGAACAATAATAGCTCGTTGTTGTGTTAAAATAATCAAATGAGAATCCTTTTATCCACCTAAACTTTTTTTTAATCGAAAATCTTTTGTGTCCCCATCAGGATTTATCCTCATAGACACAAAAAGGTCTGCACCATGGTGGGACTCGCGTGAACCCTACAAGTGGGGCCTACTTTTGTATCTATGGGGATAAAGACATTGTGGTTAGGGGTGCTCTTTTTTTTTTTTTATAGAAAAATAATGCCCACTTTGATTGAGATAGATAGTAATATTAGAATTCAGATGATGTAATCATTCTAAAGGTCACTAATAGGGTGTTTGGTATGAGAATTCGTACCATGATTCAATTTATGATTCATGGCTCGCTACAATATATTCTCTCACAAAAAACACACGTAAACCGAAAATAGTTCTAAACCCATGAACCAATCGTTCTTTAAGAGATTGTTAGTTAAGACTGAACTGCAAAAACATGGTTTTATAAGAATACTGTACTCTTTATAATTTTCAGACAATAAGAGATTTTGTGGATTAATAATAATACATTGCTTATTGTAATTTAGCAGAGGACATTACAAGGACACTTTTTTTTTTTTTTTTTTTAGTTTAATGTTTCCCTGAGGTTGTTGCATTGTACTTTTTCACCTTGTATTTTGCTTCTTGTGATCACATTGTTGGTGCTTCTGATTCCTTCTATGGCACAGTTTCGTTTGTTCTGCCTAATAAAACTCAAAAGGTTTCTTGCTAATAAGCCGAGTTACTTCAAAAATCAGATGAGGCTCGAAGCAAAGGAACATATAAATTCATAATACTCGTTTCGTGTGAAGAACTTGGATAGACTATGAATGTAGAAAACTGAGATTCTGAAACTCGAATTGAAAGATAGAGAACAAGTTTCGGATTAATTTGGATAATGAACTTGAACAAGATTTAAATAGATTTAGCATCCTTGATGATTCCCTCCCAGTAAGCATCATCCCATTGGTCCTTGTATCGAATATCTCGCATTTCGTATATGTTCTTGAGACTCTCTTCGTACATCTTATACTTCCACTCCTCAATTGGTGGCAATCCTAGCTCAGCACATAGCCAATTTTGGTATCCAGCCTGTCATGAAAGTCATCACACGTGAGTCCTTGTGCATATATAGTAGTATATATTTATATCTGTTTAGATCAATCTAGAGTAAGAGAAATATTATGGACATGATAATATTATGGACATGATATCTGTTTAGCTCATATAAGTATGATTAAGTATGTGTTGTTCAAAGGATTGTAATTTATAACATGTTACATGTGTTGCCCCAAGTATCAAACCTTGGAGTTGTGGCTAGTAACATATAGACAAGATATGGAAAAAGAACTAAAAAGAACTAAAGCCACACTGGGATCACATTCTTCTAAGGTGGTCAGGACAAACCTTCATTTGTTCCATGCAAAGCCAAGTATACACGGGTAGAGATACAAGAAAATCAGATGCCGGAAATTGGGGGTATTTTGAAAAAAGTAATGAAATATTATGTGGACAAAGTACCTGAAATAAAAGGAAATGCGTCGAGCGTTTTGGCAGTCCATTCTCCTCCATCTTCTTATAGAACTCTTCGGTAGAAGCCATCATTTCTTCCTCGCTTGGCAGCATCAATTTACCGGATAAAACACGCGCAATCCACTTGGATTGTAACTCCATTGTGTCGAAGAGTAGACCCTGATTTCAAAAATAAGAAGATTTCTTTTTTTTGGTAATTGCAAAAAGCTGCTGAGGGGTAATGTTGCTAAACCATGAGTTGTGTCACTCCTGGTGATGCATCACCATAAGCGTGTCACTTTATTTTGAGGCAACTTGCGGCGTAAGGGGTAATTACGCGCATTAAATGGTTTTGTTCGATTTTGAGTATGATCAGGACCATAAGGTGAAGTTAATATTTGACTTCTAATATCAAACAGACACTCATCTTGCCCAAAGTACTACATTGAATCAAGTTTTCCTTGCAAGTATGAGGAGAGTTTGAGTTTTATTATCAAACCTTTATAGGTATACCAATGAAAGACAACCATGGAGCTAAGGTTGGAGGAAAGACATGATTGTACAATGGTCCAACGCGATTTTCTTCGACAGTAACGATTCCATTTGTTTCGAGAAATGGATAATGGTATTTGAACCTATGAACGCCACAACAAATTCAAAACTGAAAAAAATATTTTCAAGTTGGAAGTATTAAAAATAATTATTTGGAGCTTACCCAGTACAGTGGAGAATGGTATCAGCACAAACTGAGAATCCATCTTGAAAAGCAACTGTACCATCTTCATAGACACGTTCTATCTGTAAATCAAGACGGATTAATGTTAAATTATAATATCATTTGGCATAAATAATGGTGATTAGTGATATATAATGTGTGTGTGTGTGTGTATACATATGTATGTATCTATATACCATCATATGGTGCCATATATTCTTGTGGTTTTCCACCCTTCCTAGCTTGACGCCCGGTTTCCTTATGGCTAAATGAACTTCTTTGGCTTCACTTGAAATATCTCTTGAGATGTCAAAAGCGCTAGCTCCATATCCTATTACAACCACAACCTGATAAAGTGGGAAGTTGTTTAGTACAAGAAAAAAAAAAAAAAAAAAAATTATTGCAAAAAGTGAACCTGTACTTAAATATAAACCAATACAATTGGTGACAATTTAAGGCAATACGTGTGATTACTCACTTGGCCACGGAATTGTTCAGGGATGCGATAATTGTGACTATGAATTTGATATCCTGGCCACTTCTCTATACCTGAGTCAAAAAATATGTACGCAAAAACAAACATAAAAATCGTAAGGGGAAAAAAAAAAAAAAATAATTTTACTGAAGTTACTTTGCTATTATTTTTCACTTTCATAAAATTACTTGTGTAAAGGAAATGAACATCTGAAAACATATTAAAGCCCCGTTTGTTTATATATTTGAATTACAGGTTAAATTTTTTTTTACTAAAGTATTTTTTCTTATAAAATTTAAATTTATGTTTAAATTTTTCTGTTTAAATTTACGAACTAAACTGCTCATTATTTTTTTTTATTCGTTTTTGTTTTCTAAACTTACGTACTTGACATATATTTTCATAAATATACTAGAATACAATTTCAAAAACGTATCCTACGTTACTAAGTCAAAGTCAAAATTAAAAATCATATGCTGTCAAAGTCAAAGTCATATAATAAGGACCCGTTTAGTTCGCTAATTTGAGTTTTTAATTCAAGTTGAGATTTAATTTTATGTGAAATTTTTTACTGTAGTAAAAAAGTTAGATGTGATTATTTATGAGAGCTTTTTACTGTAGCAAAACTCAAATTTTAAACTCGAATCAGAGAAATGAACAAGACTTAAATTTTCTTTATCAATTTAAATTTTTAATTCGAATTAAAATGTAATATTTTTTAAAAATATTTTATTATATAATAAAAAATTAAATATAATATTTTTTTAAATTTTTTATTATAAAAATTAAAAATTAAAAATTTAAATCGGTAAAATAAATGAGACTATCCACACTCAAAAGCTTTGGAGAAAGTCAACCAAGACAGCACCTTTAACCGGAGCGATCTCCGGCTCCACGAAGTTCCCGCTACAAACGACCACAGCCTCGAACACCTCTCTACTCACCGAGTCACTTCCCCGAGTCCTCGACTCAACCACCCACTCGTCCTTCCTCGTACCAACTCGCGCGACTCGGACGACCTCCGTGTCGACCCGGACCAACTCAGCTAGTCCAAAATCCTTCACGAACCGGTCCAAGAACCGAAGTACCTCCTCGTGACCCGGGAAGCTTCTCGGATCCCCGCCTTCCCGCTTCAAAAACGGGTAGTCCGAGAAGCTCATAAGCTGTCTAGGAAGATTGGTCCGCAGGTTTCGGTAGAGACTTCCGTGGATAATCTTTCGGGCCGGATCAATGCTTAGTGGGTCTGATTCGACCCGTGGGTCGTACGCCCACGTGCCGCCGATCCGGTCACGTTTTTCGAAGACGACGACGCGATGGCCCTCTCGTTGAAGCTCGCGGGCCGCGCAGAGCCCAGATACGCCCGATCCGATCACCGCCACTCTGACGATCCAGCCCATTTTAATAGCTTCTGCTAGTAAGATTTAAGAAGGAATTGTGGTTGGGAGTTAAATTTATATTATCAAGTCTTGTTTCTGTCCGTTAGATTTTTATTATAATAATAGTTTTATTGTTTTAAAAGTATGAGTACCTGGTTTTTGAATTTTTTAACTACAGCTTCTAGTTTTTCAGTTTTGCACGTGGTTTCGGTAATAATATCATAATTATTATATTATTTTTATTATTATATTATTATATTATATTTTTAATAATATTATTATATTTCATATCAAAATATAATAATAATTTTATTGTTTTATATTAAATATAATATTAATTATATATTATATTGTAATTATATATAATATATTATAATATAATTGTAGTTTTTAATTATATTATAACTAAAATATTATTGTTTATATTAATCTTATAATATATTTTATAATATTATAATTATATTACATTTTACATATTGTATTAATTATATTGATATATAAAATATTAGTGTTATATATAATATAAAGATAATTTTGTCAAGTATTCTTAAAATTATTGTCAAATAAATGAATCAACTTTCTTTTTTTCATTTTATTACTTTTACTATTCTCATTCTCATTATTATTATTATTATCATTATCATTCTTTCACTGCAACTAAACGCAAGTGTTCATTCCACTTTCTTTGTTGATAACCTCTATATCCTGTACGCATCATATTTTACAGTCCTATTCTTCTTTTGGTTTATTTATTTATTTATTTATTTATTTATTTTATGAATTCAGACATTCAACACTTGTCAATGGAATTACTTCTATTTATTCATGCATCCAAGGTCAGTTTCCATTCCTTTATTTACCAACTACATGTTTGTGATTACTCTTGTTATCAAAATGATCCAATTTCTAACTACTAAACAAATTTGTTAGGATGAATGCAACAACATCGTTTTTGTTCCTGTCATAAGTGTTTGATTAAACTCACGTCGTAGAATTTTGTCACCTGCGATTTTGATGAAAACATCATCCTATGAGCCTCATTGAATTCTTTTTTTGGGAACAGACTTCCAAAGATATCCTTGATCCTACAAGGCTTCCATCTTACTCTTAATTTGAAGATCACATCTTCTGACTACTTCTTTCAAGTTTCGAGCTATCGAGACTCACTGTCATTCAAAGTCCTTACCTCATTCAATATTTGTTCATGCAGGTAGCTACAAGCATCGTTCCATATATTAAGTAAATGGCCGTTTAGTTCGTTTATTCGAGTTTTTAATTCGAGTTGATATGTGATTTTATGTGAGAGTTTTTTACTGTAGTAAAAAAGTTAAATGTGATTGTTTTTAAGAGTTTTTTTTACTGTAATAAAATTCGAATCGGTTAAATAAACGGGACCTAAAGCCTTCTCGAAAATTCTGTTGTTTTCAGTTTCATTTTGCAATGGTATAACAAATAAGCCAACTATTGATCACTTTGCTCTTGATGATTGCTGATGTGCAATAGTCATGGTTAATGATGTTAAGGCCTCTATATTTTACACGTCATTGCTTGGTATGAATGTGATAGAACTATTTTTAGTACTTGGTATTTTGATGTCGTATTTTTTTTTTTCTTCTCTATATCTATATGCATCCCACTGTATAGGCATGTGAAAAATGTGCCGGGGCCTATATCCATCAACTTCTTACAATAGAAGAAATGAGATCTCACTGCTCAGTTTAAGTCTGAAGCCAATTCTTGACAACTTTTCTCCTTTGGATAATTCCTTATTTTTGTCTGGACAGCTTAGCAGAGATTTGCACAATGAACAAGGCAAAATTTCAGAGGTATATTTCCTTTACGCGGGATTGGTAATCTACATGGTATCAGAGTAAGAGATTCTGACTTTAAATTCATATAATTACACTTTTTATTCTTATTTAATTGTCATCATGTATTAGGTCTTTAATATATCTCGGTTTTAAATATTTACGTGTTGGGCTTTCTAATTAATTTACTTATACGATTACTCATTGTTCAATCCACATGTGAGGAAGAGTATTAAAATAATAAATTATTATTAACATATCTCCTAACAACTTAAATTTTTAGGATGGATTAGTAACCTTCATGCCTGTTCTCTGGAGTTGTTGAATAGTAGCTAATGTATGTTTTTTGAGCAAAGTTCCGTATACGACTCATTGTTGCCAACATTTTTGTTGAATATTTTGCAGGTTTGTTTGCGAATTTTCTCTCCAGAAAATAGTAAGTCTGAACCTAACCCTTTTATTCCTCTAGCTATCACTATTTTGTGATGCACCCAATTTAAATCACTCAAGTCCAATGACCAATTTTCAAATGAATAAAAAACTCCATATACAATGAACTATTTTTAGAATTCTGAAAGTTTTTACTGTGTCGGTCAAGACAAAATATTAAATAATTTTCTAGAAACATTGACAAAGACACGAAATTGAAAAGACCATTATAAGGATAAAAAAAGACGACACAAGGAAAAACGGCATTAAATTGAAGAAAACGACAGAGGAAAGGAATGAAGTTGAAAATGGAATTAACCTTAAAGAAGAAAACAACAGTAAACAGAAAAATCCAAGTAAAAGAAGAAACTAAATAAACGGGAACACAAATTTGAAAAAAGACTAATTACAATGAAAAGGATAGTAAAAGAAGGAAACGACAATATTTGAAACAAAAGTATAAGAGAACTAAATAAAAATGATTAAGGAAATAAAAATAAATACGACATAAAACAGAATAAGAAACAATTTAAACAACAACAAGGATAAATCGACAAAACAGGGACACAAGCGATAACAGGGGGCATGAAACGACCCAAAATAATTTAAACGACAACAAAATGAACAAATAAAAGAGAAAATGACAATAATAGGATGAAGCCACGTAAAAATGTAAGAGCTACATAAACCTGAGAAACAACATTAAACTATATACCATTCATGCACGAAAAAATGAGACACATGAAAGACAGTATCTAAAAAATTGAAAAATAAATAAATAAATAAATAAACGTGAAGAAGAGAGAAACGCGAAGACGTAAAAAACAAAACAAAACAAAACAAAACAAAAAAACAAAACAAAACAAAACAAAACAAAAATTACGTGGACAAAAATGATAAAACGACAACATACAGACGAAAGGGCAGTAAAAGAAAGAAAGGATGACAAGCGTAAAGCAACTAAGAAAACGACAGGAAAATATGAAACGACAATGAAAAATTGATATTAGAGAATGGGCATGATGTAAACGTTGAAAACGATAGTGATGACAAGAGATGATAAATACGACAATTTGGGAGAAGAAACGATAGAAAGAGAAAACGACAATAAAATAAAACTACATGGAAATGAAGTCAGAAACGACATCAATAAGAAAAATGGCTGGTTTTTGTGAAACAACTTGTCCGCATTTCTTTGAAAATACATTCCTCATAGGTATCTACTTATCTTTAAATAAATAAAAAAATCTTCAAATTTATCCTGACAAAAAAAAAAAAAAAAAAAAAAAAAAAAAAAAGAGCAAAGAAAGAAAACAATGTCGTTGGTCAGTTTGTGAGTCATGCATGCAGGCAAAGCCTGCAATGTATACTCTCCCAAAGTCTCCCTCTCTTCTAACTCCGCCACGTACCACCACAAACCCTGACAACAACAACAACCGCCCTCTCTCTCTCTCTCTCTCTCCCTCCTCATTTTCTCTCTCTAAAAAAAAAGTGGTTCAAATGATCAAAGCACTGAAACCAGAGTAAGCAATATTCCAAAGATGAACCCAGAAAGCCTAATTGCTTCCGCGGCCATAAACTTCGGATTGGCCATGGTGGTGCTCTCACTCTTCTCCATTCTCAAGAAACAACCTTCCAACGGCCCAATCTACTACGCACGTCGTCTCTCGCTCAATCACCAAATCCACTTCGACCGCCGTTTCTTCTCTCTCCGTCGCTACTGCCCTTCTCTCTCTTGGATTTCCCGCTCTTTCCGCGTCCCGGAGGCCGAAATCCTCCACGCTTCCGGCCTCGACGCTCTCGTCGTCATCAGGCTCTTCAAGTTCGGGTCAGTCAGATTCTTCACACTCCATTCAAAAGTGGTTTTTTTTTTTTTTTTTTTTTTTTGTTTTATTATACTTTATTCTCATGAGAGTGAATTCTTGAGGGGGGTTTTTTTTTTTGGCAGTATAAAGTTCTCTGTGGTGTGCACTGTAGTGGGATTGGCGGTTCTTATTCCGGTGAACTATAATGGCCAGGATGAATTATCTATCTCTTATCATTCCATGGATGCTTTTACAATATCCAATATCAGCAGAGGCTCTGACAGGTAAACTGGTAGTTAACTGAATCGTTTGTGAATACGGATTGTACATTTCCCAATTTCATCCCCTACTTATAGCTCATATTTGTGTCTGCTTTTTGGTTCCAACTTCCAAGCAATTTTTAGATGTATTAATATAATACAAATACAGCTGAATTTTGTTACAAAGAAACAAGGTTACTACATACAGTTTTTTTTTTTTTTGGTTGATGGATATATATGGCATTATGGCATTAATTGAACTACTGAAGTATTAGAATAAAAGGTCGTTCTTTTTTTTTTTTTTTTTTTAAGCAGTTTGTGCAATTTTGCTACTTATGCCTCTTCAACATAAAGTAATTCTTTTTCCACCACCTTTCTGAAATTTTAGACATGAATTGAAGATATTTGTGTATGTGTGTGCGTGTAATGATATGAATATGTATAAATTTTCTGTGTAGAAGAGCATCTTTAATGCATTGCCAATTTGTTGACGGCTTAACAGATTTTTTTCTTCTTTTCTCCATATTTAGTGATCTTTTGATTTGTTTCTTGTCTACTTTTCAGGTCAATTGGTTTGACTAAGTTTCTTTTCATTTCACAGGCTTTGGATACACTTTGGATGCTTGTGGTTTTTATCTTTCTATGCACTATATTTGCTATACAAGGTGACTTGTCAATTGCACGTTATTCTAACACTTTGAACACTAGTAGTTCTTGATTAGCTTCATTCCTGCCAAAAGAAAATGATTACCATTTTTTTCAGGAATATAATGAGATTTTGATCAAAAGAATTCAACAACTTCAACAAATTAGGGATCGGCCTGACCAGTTTACTGTTCTAGTTCGGGAAATCCCTTTCTGTACCGAACACAAGGCTCGAGCTTGTTCGGCTGATCACTTCTTCTCTAAATACTACCCACATGATTACCATTCTTATCAAATTTTATACAATGGCAAAGATGTTGAAGAGTTGATGGTAAGTTTTTAGTAGCCTACGATTGAATCCCCTATGCCTTAGTTTCTTACCTTTGAATTTCTGAATATTGTTCACAAAGTGCACATCTAGTTTTTCTTTTGCTCTTAAGGGACATCTCTTACAGATAGTGTAACATGTAGAACCAGGCAATATCTATAGCAAGAAAGATAAACAACTTGAAAGAGAGGTCGGAAGTGAAACAAACAAACAGATCAGGAACTTTTCTCTTGGATAAATCTGATCGTGAGGAAGCAAAATTAGCTTTGCAAGAGGAAAAGCTCGAGGAACTTCATCTCAAGATTAACCAATTACAGAGCGAAAGTACACTCAAACAAAAGGTAATTTCATTTGTGGCAAATAAGTATTATGAGGTTGTAACTTTGATATCTCAAGTTTCATTATGCTTTTGTAGGAGTTGCCCGTTGCATTTGTAACTTTCAAGTCACGTTTAGCTGCTACGCTAGTGGCTCAATCTCAGCAGCACTCACATCCACTTAGTTGGATTACCTCTATGGCTCCAGAGCCAAGGGATGTATCGTGGAGAAATTTGGTGATACCCTACAGAATTTTGCCACTTTGCAGACTCGGAGTTTTTCTCACAGCCACACTCCTTACTATTTTCTTCGCTATTCCGGTCACTGCTGTTCAAGGGATAGCCAAATTTGAGAAACTAAAAAAATGGTTCCCCCCCGCCATGGCTATACAATTGATGTAAGTATTCACTTTCTTTCCTTTCTTTGTTTTTTGTATTACTTTTTGAATCGTACATGTCAATTTAGACCTCGATGTGCATGACCAGTACAGGTATCTAAACACGAACTTGTTTGTGAATGTTATACCACAAATGGTTTTGGTTCTAAATCTAGCATCTTCAATCTCATCACATTGCAAATAATAGTTGATCTTTCGTTATTGTTTGACTCTTGATTGCTATGCAGACCAGGTTTAAGCTCTGTCATCACAGGGTATCTTCCAAGTGCCATTCTTAAAGGATTCATATATATCGTTCCCTTTGCTATGCTTGGAATGGCTAAGCTTGGTGGATCTATCTCCAAGAGCAAGGAGGAGATAAAAACTTGCAACATGGTCTTCTATTTTCTGGTGGGAAATGTGTTCTTTTTGAGCTTGTTGTCGGGTTCTTTGCTTGACCAAATTGGTGAATCATTTAGTCATCCTAAAGATTTCCCTGCTCGCCTAGCCAGTGCCGTCTCTTCTCAAGTAATTTGTTCTTAGTCTAATTCTTGGCGTATCTTGCTCTTAGAACCTTTTACTTGCCTTTGACATCAATTAAATGAAGATATAAATAGCCATACTACAATTTACCAAGTTTTGCAATCTTCATAAAATTTGAGGTTGTCATGTGGAAGTTCTTGGTAAATTGGTAATTAATTATCCTTTGAATGTGGCAGGCGGATTTCTTCATGACGTATATTTTGACTGATGGGTTATCGGGGTTTTCCTTAGAGATTCTTCAGCCGGGCTTACTCTCTTGGGATTGCATAAAATCTTGTTTCTACTGCGGCGGAAAGGAAAAGAACCCTTATCTTTATTCACTACCTTACTTTAGAGTTATTCCTATGGCCTCTTTGTCAATACTGATTGGGATGGTGTATGCAGTCGTTTCACCATTGCTGCTCCCATTTCTCATTGGCTACTTCTGCCTAGGCTATCTTGTGTTTATCAACCAGGTTGAGTTTTCTTTTTAACTTTTCGTGAAAATTGTCAGAAGTCGTGATCAAGACCAATGTTTTGTTATGATACGAAATGATTTTGCAGATCGAAGACGTGTACGACATTATTTACGAGACTTGTGGAGAGTATTGGCCTCACATTCACAGCTATATTCTCAAGGCAGTGGTTCTCATGCAAATTACTATGATTGGTCTTTTTGGGCTGAAATCAAAGCCGGCTGCATCCATCTCCACGATTCCATTACTCTTGTTAACTTTGATGTTTAACGAGTACTGCAAGATCCGATTCCTCCCTTCGTTTCGCAATTTTTCGGTTCAGGTATGACAGACATTACAAAATAGACGTCTGCAATAATTGATTAATTAGTGTATTGTGGTGCAATAATTTAACTAGCTATGTAGAAAAAGTTGGACTAACTTCCCAAGGAGCTAAAGAGATATCGCTTAGTACAGGATTCAACGATCAGTGCATATAATCTTTGAGAACTTGCTATGTGACATGTATATGTGATTAACCTATCATAGTTTTTTTCATTGTCAAATATCAGAGTGCTATGAAAAATGATGAACTTGATGTGAAGAGCAACCGGCTGGATGCAAACTATGAGAATGCAAGTAATGCCTATTCGCCGCCTTGTCTGCAGCCTCTGAACTTTGTGGCGTCAGGGTCAAGTTCCACACGGCTATTTGGTTCTTCTTCATGATTTTTGTATCAAACTTTTCTTCAAGCGAAATTTCTCTCCTTTTTTTCACGAAATCATTTCAAAACCAATTATGATAAAGCAAAATTTTCTCTTTTTTTTTCATGAAATTATGTTAAAACCAATTGTGATACGGAATAATATTCCTCTTCTAGTCACGAATTATTAGCATCAGAATGAGCTAGATAAGAAACTCATAGGCCGTGTTTAGAATTGATCCCATTTTTGTTTTTCACGTTTTTCAAGAAAGAAAAAATGAAAACATTATCAAAACGGTGTTTGGCGCAATAAAGACAAAAAACTTAAATGAAAACGATTTCACGTTCGATTTCTCAAACGATTTTTAGTCGTTTTTTATTTTTTGTTTTGGTTTTCTCCTCTCGAGCAGGGAGAAAGAGACATAGATATTAATGGGTTTTTTATACTGAAAATAATCTCTTAATAAAATCACCAATTACATTTTTAAAAAAGATTTCTGTCTGAGATTGAAAATGTTTTCATTTTCATACAAAAAATAAAATTATTTTTAAATGAGTTTTAAACACGTTCATAATTTTCTCATTAGGAAGGGTTCAAAAGCTATTCTTTATTTGAAATAGATAAATTGTATTCTAAACTAAGGAGATATGGACTCTTAATTTTTACCTCTTTACACAAGGAAACTCAAGGAAATATGTACCGAGTTCCTATGATGAGAAAATGCACAAATATCGAGCTCTGAAAAGCCGCATACAACATCGCAAGGAAACAACTCTTGATAAAGTTGATGTATACTAGCTAATTGATAACTCATTATTCAGTTAGGCTAGAAGATGAAACTGTTTGGCTCCCATTAAACTTGAGGATGATGTGATTTGGAAAGGATGTGTCTACATTAGCTAGCAAAGAGATACCAACCAACTTTTCGGTGCATCTATGGCGGATTATGCACACTCTTAAATGCGGGCATTTAATCAATGCGTACGACTTCTTTACCACCTAGATTCTTTTTAATAAACGACAATGTTATTTGCTAGTTAGGGGACTAGTCAAAATGGCATAAAGATTAATTTTTCTACACTCAACTACTTCTCTTTGAGTGATTAGCAGCAAATAATAATAATAATAATAATAATAATAATAATAATAATAATAATAAAAATAAATAAATAAATAAATAAATAAGTACTGCTCTAGATAAATATGCCCAGTTACGTGTTGGACAAGTTAAAAAAGTTAAAATCGGCAGTGAAGCATGAAACATTTTTTGGGCACGTATCTTCACTATATTGCTACTTTCCAATAACATGAAAACAACTAAAATTAAGCCTCTCCCGTTTAGTTGTCAAGAGAAATCTCCACTTTTGCTTTTAGAATCCTTCTACTTTTCCATTTATGTTGCTGCTCAACTGTACAATAAATGGCGCACATATAAGATACTATATTGGCTCACAAGTACTCTAATTAATCTAGGCGGCTCAACGTCTACATTAGGATTTCCTTTTGTTTTGGTAGTTGGGCTCGTTCACTTCGCTGATTCGAGTTTATAATTCGAGTTGAGATGAGATTTGATCCGAGAGTTTTTTATTGTAGTAAAAAAGTTAGATGTGACTGTTTCTAATAGCTTTTTACTGTAGCAAAACACAAATTCTAAACTCGAATCGGTGAAGTGAACGGAGCCGCACTTTTCTCGCTTCAAAAGTTAACAAGAGTCAGATATATTTTGTTTCCCTTAAATTATGTAACCTAAAATATTGCATTATTTGCGAGTATTATTTTCTTTTGTAACTTTTTCTTTCATAGAGAAAAACTGTAGCTTATCATATATACTCCTACTACTGTCAAATATACTCAACAAGTAAAGTGAGAAAGAAACCACTTTCTTCACAGCTCAACAATATTATTTGACAAAAAGAGAAAGTTTAAGAGCATTTAGTAACGGATAGCAGTTGAGGAATTCATTAAATGAACATATAAGCATCACAAACTCAGTGGGTCCCTGGCCTCCTTTTGCTGTCCAAAATTAAGTGTGAGAAGCAGTTAGCCTCCAAAACAGCTTCTCCAATCTATGTATATATATCTCACAAATCCTATGGAACTGATCAAACACTCAAATCTTTGAGTTGAAACCTTTATAGGCTTTTTATTGTACTAAGATTCTTGTGGGCACAAGAGTAAAGAGTTCCAAGTATGAAGACTCCTTCTTTCCAAGGGGCACTTCTGGCCCTCTGGCTCTGCCTGTTTGCTGTGAGCTTCTGCCATGCCTCTTCAGGTAGAATTTTCTTTCGGTTACAATGTCATTTTTACCATGTAAAAGACAAGATCATATTTTTACCCTTTCCTATGAATACTTAGTCCAGTATATATTACTTCAGGCGACCTTTTATTGGTTTTAGCTTTGTAATACAACTTCTCAATTCAAGTAATACACATCATGTAACACTGTTAGGGGTATTAGTCATGTTAAGCACCACACACTAATAAAAGTAGATCTCACAATAAAAAGCTCACAGTGTGTTAATCGTTGTGCTGAGCACCACCGTCCCAACCATTTTTCACTGCAGCATTTTATAACATGGTTCAATTACTCTTTGCTATTTTTTTTACATATTTTTCATTAGCAAATATATATGAATATTAATTACCTTGAGTTTTTTTTGTTTTTTTGTTTTTTTTTGCATGTACACAAAATAGAAGAGTCCAAAACGCCGGAGGCTGCAGGAATCAAAGAGGAAAAATCATACTTTTCACATGTACCAATTTACAAACCCGTTCCAATTTACAAACCTGTTCCTCATCCAGTTCCAGTTTACAAACCTGTTCCAGTTTACAAACCTGTTCCAATTTACAAGCCTGTTTACAAGCCTGTTCCTCATCCAGTTCCAGTTTACAAACCTGTTCCAATTTACAAGCCCGTTCCAATTTACAAACCTGTTCCAATTTACAAGCCAGTTCCTCAAGTTCCGATCTACAAGCCGGTTCCTCATCCCATTCCGGTCTTCAAGAAGCCATCGTTTCATGACCACCCCATCTTTAAGAAGCCACTCCCACCATATTTCTCACACCCTCATAAGCCATTGACTCCCTTTGCTCCCTAGATTCATTATCCCACATTTTCCTTTCCTAGGTAGTAATATTGCAATAAAAAGGCTTTCATTTGGTTGAAAGGAGAACATGGCGTGAAAGAGGTGGAAAGGAAAAAAAAAAAAAAAAAAAAAAAAAAAAAATTGTTGTTGTTAACTGAGAGGTTATATTTAGTGTGTGATGATTTGTGTTGATGTTTATGTGGAATGGAAAGTTCTGTATGAAATGGATTCTATGGAACTATGTATTACAATATTTTCTAATTATTTCAATATTTATGCCGTTGTTGCATACGTTTAAATTTACTGTTTCATATTTTTTTTTTTTTGGCGGTATACAAGTACATGCAATTTTTTTTTTTTTTTTTTTTTTGCTATGATAAATGTCAAATGACAAGAGTACTTGTTGATTGCCCGACATTAACAAAAAGCATGTTGCCATTGCATTGATTTCTAGTATTTCTCGGACTTCAGACCACAAAAATGGTCAAGGTAAGGCTTCAACCTTTTGATTCACAAATTACACCCTATATATACATATATATATATATATATATATATAGGAAAAATAGAGCGGTAACATGCGGTTTTACTTATGGTAACAGGACTGGTCGGGTCATGCGATCGCCATTCTATCAATCCATTTTATGTATAACTTAAAGGGAAAATATAGTAAATAGCATATTTTTGAAACTAAGGCCTCGTTTATTTTACTGATTCGAGTTTTCAATTTTAGATTTCTATAGTAAAAAGCTATCAGAAAATGCCACATCTAACCTTTTCTACTACAGTAAAAAGCACTCAGAAAATGTCACATCTCAACTCGAATTGAAAACTCGAATCTGCGAAGTGAACGAAACCTAAATGATGTAAATAGTAGATTTTAAAATATTTAAAGTAAAATCTTAAAAAATCTTTTTACGAGTCGTAAAAAGAAAATTTACGTGAAATGAATGTTTTTACTAGTCGTAAATTTACCATTTACGTGGAATGTGATTCATTTACCACTTAAATTGTTATTTACTTTAAATAATTTTAAAATATACTATCTACTTAATTTAATTTTATAAATCTACTATTTATTACATTCTACCTACTATCCACTTAAATTGTTTTTACTAGCCGCATATTTTTTATTGCTACTAAATCTTTTTATTTTTATTTTCTGAAAATCTGCTAGTGCCTAGTTGTTTTGAACATTATTGTTCAGCTCGTTCATTTATTTATGTATCGTATGTGAACTTGCCTGCCATTGCAGTTTTGTTGTCGTTTTCTCTAATATCGCCGTTTATAACGTTGAATATTGTTTCATTTCATTAGTTTCCCTTCTACAATCATTATTTTTTGTCGTTCATCTTTAGTAGCTTTGCCTTTTGTTGTTGCTTCAATTTATCGTCGTTTTCTCAATGATTGTCGTTTTTTGTCGTTCATCTTTAGTCGCTTTGCCTTTTTTGTTGTTGCTTCAATTTATCGTCGTTTTCTAGGCATGTTGTTTTTCGCCTTGTGTTCTTTTTCAAATCGTATAAAAAAAAAAATATATCCCCGTTGCTAGAAAATGTCAAAATTAAGTGTTGATTTCGATCAACAATTGAACTTGAATTCAAATAGGCCTCATGCTACTTGATCAGATTATTGTATTGGTGAATAGTGTATGGTATCTTCAATTGTACTTTCAATATTATTGTCGTTTCCTTAATTTATTGTCGTTACGATCGTATTGTTGGTCGTACTCAATTTAGGACAACTCATAGTCATACCAGCATGAGTAATTCCACTTTCTCACTGGTTTCTGCCATCACCTCTTAATTTTTTCCAACGCCGGCCACCAAGAACATGAAGAAGAGAAAATAGTATCAGTGAAATATACTGGATTATTGATAAAATGTTCTCAGATCTCTTAGCATTTTAATCTTATGGCTTTTATTGTTTTTGTTTAACCATCAATCTTATATGGGATAAAGTTTTTTTTTTCTTTATATTAAATTGAGTATTACAATATTAAGTGAAAACAAAAGTGAAAGATAAATAATTAACATTCTTCGAATTTGACCCAAAAAAAAAAAAAAAAAAAAAACCAAAACAAACCAAAACAAAAGAAAAAAAGAAAAAGCCAGTTTACCAATTCATCCTAATTTTATTAGTTTATGTCTCTATTTTATGATCTCCTTGAATAATATTATAGGCAATCTCTTTTGTTGATTATTTTTTCTTTTTATAGAAAATACGACTTTCCAAAATTTCCTTTCGAATCTATCCCTTTCCCTACTGTCCCAAATATCTATAAAGTTATAAAATGTAAACTACTAAAAAAAAAAAAAAAAAACGTAATTCTCACAGAGAGAGAGAGAGAGAGAGAATAGTTAGCAGTTTATCTAAATTTATACCCTAAGCGACGTCCTAATTTGAGTCAGCTATCTTAGTCCTCCTAATTGCTTCATTCACTCTCACAACACAATGAAGCAAAAGAGTAGAGGACTGACAACCTGTTCTTTCGACAATCTCCCCAAGTATATCATTCAAGATATACTTTTGAGATTGGACGTCATGTCTCTAGAAATCTGCGATACGACAACCATCCTTCATAAACAATCACTTCGAACGACAACCATCTTCTGTTCTTCTCATCTACCGCCCTCTAAAACCAGGAGAACTCACCCAAGTCTAAATTTCCGTATCTCATCGCTTGGAAAGTTTCAATGAGATTCAAAGGTACGATGGATATCCGTCGTGGCTTTTACCGGAGGGCGGTGATCATCGTTTGTTTTGCTTCTCTGACAGCAGAAACCGTAGTGATGTCTACTTCTGGAGCCCTACAATTTCTAATCAGTTGGAGAAAACCCATTTATGTGCTCGGACTTGGTTACGATTCGTCAACAGATGATTTCAAAGTGGTTAGGGTTTATTCTGAGGAGATCGAAAAGTATGGGCTTCTTGATTTTTAAAAAGCAAGGTTTCGGTTTTACGGTTTGAGGGGAAATTCTTGGAAAAGTTTGGAAATGTCACGTATATTTTCATGGTCGACCTTGGAGTCGTCTTCTGACCAGTTATGGACAATCAATAATTTGCAAGAAACAAATCAAAGAGCAATCACGCACACAGAACAAACACCAATCTGGAGAGAATCACAACAACCTTCTTTAAGCTTCTTGATGAAATTACAACCCTCACAACTCACAAGATTATCTCTCTCTGTACAGATCTCTTTCTTGAGAACAGGACTCAAAATGGACTAGAGAAAGAACTTAACCTATTTGAGTACAAATGTTCTGTTGGGATTTGTTTCCCACGTTTTTGTTTGATTCTAATTATAATTGATTGGCATTATTTTGGAAAGTATTGGCTGGCTGTCTGCATATGATTTCACTGTGCTGTTAATAGGTTTCTAAAGGCAAGTTTTTAAAGGATTAGCAATCACGGTTTGTAAAGTCAACTTTGTATCCAAAAATAGAGAGATTGATATTTGACTATGACTGTTATCCATCATTTGTTTCCCAAGAATACGTCCGGTACAATGATCGAATGGGAAGTTTTCGGACTTAATGATGATTGATTCGTCTGAGTATAAGGAAGATATTTTTCACAACTATGTTGTAGTCATTGTTACAACAAGGATTTGCAACGAAATTGATTCTCATGGAATAAATGAAGATTTCACCCATTGTGATATTTCCGCCTATTTATTCAAAGAAGTTTTCTTGTAAATTTTACCTCTGTGGAGTCATCTTTGTTCTGTAGTGAGAGAGGTACGAAATTGTTGTTTCATACGAGAGAAATGATTTGAGTGTGTTTAATATAAAAACATTGTTGGAGGGATTCCAACGTAAAGAGTCGAGGGGATCTCGCTGATCAAGTTCATAGGAAATTTACAAGTTCATAGGCGTTCATTTGAGAGGGAGTCTCAAGTAGTTTAAGTCCTTGAGTTGTAATAAGTTCTTAGTGGATTGATCATTCTCTGGGCAAGGCCCCGCGGAGTAGGTTGTTAACCGAACCGCGATACCATTTCTCTCGTGTTCTTGTATTTTATGTTTCTGCATTATTCATATTGTCTTATAAATTGTTAAAAGACTAAAACCGGTACTTTCAATTGGTATCAGAGCAGGTCACTGACGTGTATCTTGGTGAGATCTTGGTGTACTGGTTGTCTTTGCAGGTATGGATGTCATGAGAGAATGAGGTTCGGTGAACAAACCACCGTTTCTGGAAGGATTTAATTACTCTTATTGGAAGGCTCGTATGAAAGCCTTCATTAAAGCAATTGATGAGAAGGCATGGAGATCAATCCTAACTGGCTGGACCCATCCAACAACAAAAGATGAGAAAGGCAATGTTTGTTCCAAAACCGGAGGAAGAATGGTCCTATTGATGAGGATAAATTGGCAAACAAAGAACTCAAAAGCGTTGAATGCTATCTTCAATGCCGGATGTTAATCAATTCAAATTGATTTCCATGTGTGAAACCGCCAAAGAAGCTTGGGACATTCTTCAAACCGCATATGAAGGCACAATCATCAAAAGGCTTCAAAGCTTCAAATGCTCACAACTCGCTTTGAACGTTTACGAATGGAGGAAGATGAGAGCATTGCTGAATTCAATTCAAAGCTTTGTGATATTGCCAACGAAGCCTTTGCCCTTGGAGAAAGATATAGTGACGCCAAACTGGTGAAGAAGACCTTGAGGTCACTTCCAGCACGTTTTGCTTACAAAGTGACAGCCATCGAAGAAGCAAAAAACGTGGAGAAAATGAGACTTGATGAACTGATAGGTAATTTCCAAACCTTTGAAATGAATTTTAAAGATCAAAAGAAAAACAGAGGAATTGCTCTTCAAGCATTATGAAGATCCACCATCAAAGATGAAACCGATGGTGATGAGGACATAAATGAGTCTCTTGCCTTACTCACAAAAAATTTTAACAAAATGCTGAGAAAAATTAACAAGAAAAATGGATTTGGTGAAAATTCAAAAAATAGAAATTTTCAAAAGAAAACCTTTAATACTCAGCGTCCTGAAGAAAAGAAAAGAAACAAGGGGATACAATGTCGAGAGTGTGAAGGATTCAGACACATACAGGCGGAGTGCGCAAACACTCTCAAAAAGAAAAGTAAGGCCGCAATGGTATCTACATGGAGTGATGACTCGGATGAGAATCAAGAGGAGCCAGATGATCACACCAGTAATTTTGTCGCCTTTACTGTAAGTCATGAAATTTCAAATAATCATTTGTTGGATTTTAGTAACCCTGTTGCAGAATCTGTTACAACAGCATCTGCAACAACCTCTGGTGAAGTTATTAATGATGCAGGTTCCGAGGACAATACTGAAGATGATAGTGACGATGATGACCTGAGTCTTGAGAAGTTGCAAGAGGCTTATAAGAAGATGTACAGCAAATGGCTAGTGGTATGTCATAGAAACAAATCTCTGGAAAATGAAGTCACTATCATAACAAAGGAAAGAGATGAGTTAAAGCATGCTGCTACAAATTACGAAATTTTGGCAACAAAGCATCAAAGGAAGCTTGCTGAAACCAGATTCGAATTGGAGCAGACCCAGAAGAATTTGAGAATGCTGAACTCTGGAACTGCAAAATTAGATCAACTTCTCTCACAGCAAAAACTAGTTGTGACCAGTCAGAATTGGTTACATGGGTCGTGAAACCGCAGTAAGACTGTTTTTTGTAAAGGAAGCCACCGTAATCGGAGTTATTTCAAAACCACGGAAAGGATCGGGTAAGAAGTCCATTGCAAGACTGTTATAAGACAAAATGAAATGTGTATGTTCCTATCTCGCCACTATTGCAATATGCCCGGACATATTCGACCATGGTGTTTTAAATACATAAATGCAATCAACAAAGGCTTGAATATGAAGTATGGTAAAGCAAATCGAACACCTAGAACAAAAATTGATCTGTCCAAAAACAAAACAAGAAAAATATGGATTAGAAAAAATGACTTAAGGTGTTGTGTTGCATATACTTCATTAAAAGCTGGAACTATTGATGGCTGGTATTTTGACAGTGGTTGTTCAAGACATATGATAGGTATTCTGGAAAACTTGTCTGATTTTCAAGAAGGCAATGAAGGATATGTTACCTTTGGAGATGGTATGAAAGGTCAAGTCCTTGGTAAGGGAACATTAAATGTTAATGGGCTCCCTAAGCTCAAGAATGTGATGTATGTGGATGGGTTGAAAGCTAATTTGATCAGCATTAGTCAATTGTGCGATCAAAATTTGTTTGTGAAATTCACAAAAGACCATTGCCGAAAGTGTATAATAATAATGACCAATTGTGTCATGACAGGTGGAAGATCTTCAGATAATCATATCTACTTACTCTTCCGCTCAACACATCACACACCTTTAAGTGTCAAAATGCTGTAATAAATGATATTGATATCTGGCATCAAAAGTTGGGTCATGTTAATTTCAAAACATTGACCAAGATTGTGAGTGCAGGGGCGGTGCGTGGAATCCCAAAATTGAGCAAGAAAATGCCAGGTGTTTGTGGTCCCTGCCAACTTGGCAAACAAACAAAAACAACACATAAAGCCTTGCAACAAGTAAGTACGACAAAAGTTATGGAATTACTCCATATGGATCTCATGGGCCCCATGCACGTGGAAAGTATAGCAGGTAAGAGATACATTTTTGTATGTGTTGATGATTTTTCTAGATTCACCGGGTAGATTTTATCGAGAAAAATCGAAACTTTCGTAGTCTTTAAAAATTTGTGCAGAAAAAATTAAAAATGAGAAAGACTGCAATATAGGCAAAATAATCCGAATAAAGAGTGATCATGGTAAAGAATTTGAGAATACCACTTTCGCTTATTTTTGTGATGAACATGGAATTATGCATGAGTTCTCGGCTCCTAAAACACCCCAACAAAATGGGGTAGTTGAAAGGAAAAATAGAACAATTCAGGAGATGGGACGTGTCTTGCTAAACTCAAAAAACTCTCCTTGAGACTTTGGGCGTATGCGTGAATACAAAGATGTTATACAATAAACCGTGTTCACTTGAGAAAAGGTATGTTAATGACACCATATGAAATTTGGAAAGGTAAGAAACCAAATCTCAAATATTTTCATGTGTTTGGATGTGTGTGCTATATTTTGAATGACCGTGAACACTTGGGAAAATTTGAGGCCAAGAGTGATGAAGGGATATTCCTTGGGTACTCCATGAATAGTCGTGCCTATCGTGTGTATAACATGAGATCACGTTCCATTATGGAATCATCTAATGTAGTTTTTGATGACTACAAAGACTTGTCTGAGTTTTCCAGGGAAGAACAGATCACCAGCTTTGCGGATACAACAGGAAATGAAGAAAGAAATAATGACAATCTTACTGGAGATACACAGGTTACAGATGGTGTTGCAACAGAGTCTCTTATGGAGGAATCACCGAGAAGGAACACCATCCAAAAAATGATGTTTCTACGTTTGACATTGCCGATCCAAGAAGAAAAATGCCCTCACGAGAATTCGTAAAAATCATCCTTCAAAGGAGATTATCGGAGACCTTAATGAAGGAATTCGAACAAGAGTACAACCAAGAAAAAGGTATGATGACATGGTCAGGTATGTTTGCTTTACATCTCAAATTGAACCTAAAAACATCAGGGAGGCTTTACTGCATGATGAGTGGATTAATGCAATGCAGGAAGAATTAGAGCAATTTGTTAGAAATGATGTGTGGACTCTTGTGCCTAGACCAAAAGATTCAAATGTCATTGGAACAAAATGGATATTTAAAAATAAATCTGATGAATGTGGTACTATAGTTCGAAACAAAGCAAGGTTGGTTGCACAAGGGTACACACAGGTTGAAGGCATAGACTTCGACGAAACATTTGCACCAGTTGCTAGACTTGAATCTATTAGACTACTCTTGTCTATCGCATGTCTTTTAGATTTCAAACTCTACCAAATGGATGTAAAGAGTGCCTTTTTAAATGGTTTTTTAAATGAGGAAGTCTATGTTGAACAACCAAAAGGTTTTGAAGATCCATATCACCCTGATTATGTGTTTCAGTTAAAAAAGGCTCTCTATGGTCTAAAGCAGGCTCCCCGAGCATGGTATGAAAGATTAACAACCTTCTTAATTGAAAATGGCTACAAGAGAGGGGGAGTAGATAAAACCTTGTTCATAAAACAATTCAAAACAGGCATGATTATTGCACAAATATATGTTGATGACATAGTGTTTGGATCTACCTCACAGGTCAAGATTGATGAATTTGTAAATCAAATGAAAAGGGAATTTGAAATGAGTATGGTTGGAGAACCCGACTTATTTTCTAGGATTGCAGGTAAAAACAAGAGCAAGATGGGATTTTCATCTCACAATCAAAATATGCAAACAATCTTGTAAAAAGGTTTGGTCTTGACAAAACTAAAGATATGAGAACCCCAATGGGTTCCATACCAAGTTAATCAAGGATGAAGAAGGAGTGTCAATTGATCCTAGTCTCTACAGGAGCATGATTGGTAGTCTTTTTTATCTCACGACCCAATAGGCCTGACATTTGTTTCAAAGTTGGTGGTGTGTGCGGTACCAAGCGAATCCAAAGGAATCACATTTGGCGTGAAAAAAGAATCATTCGATATGTGAAAGGAACGGCAAATCATGGCATTTGGTATTCAAAGGACACAAATTCTAATCTTGCAGTTATAGTGACGCTGACTGGGCGGAAATGCATGATGATAAAAAAGCACAACAGAGGATGTTTCTTTTGGGAAACAACATGGTTTCATGGTACAAAGAAGAAATGAACTCTATATCTTTATCCACGGCAGAGGCAGAATACATAGCAGCAGGAAGTTGTTGTACTCAACTATTATGGATGAAACAAATGCTAAATGATTATGGTATTTTACAAGATACTTTAAGTGTTTATTGTGACAATACAAGTGCAATTAACATTTCAAAGAATCCTGTACAGCACTCAAGAACTAAACATATTGATATTCGATATCATTTTATTCGAGATTTAGTTGATAAGAAAATAATTGTTCTTGACTATGTTGCAACAGAGAAGCAACTGGCTGACATTTTCACCAAGGCTCTTGATGCAGTAAAATATGAGTCCATGCGGAAAGCTCTGGGTATATGTGTTCTGTGAGTATAATTCATGATATGTTATGTTCAGCCTGATAATTTGAAGTTTGATTTTCAAAAACATGTTGAATCTCTTATTTGAATCAATGCTTTTCGTATACACGATTTCACAATTCTTTGTTTAGAACTCTGCATTACAGGCAAAATAATTAATGGATTGTGATCTATCGGTGACTTGGGATTAATTCTATTCCTGGATTCTTTCATCATAAAAAAAAAAAAAAAAAAAAAACTATCTACATCATGTGTGAAGCTATCCTTGAGTAATATGGGCCTATGTATCATCAATATGTAGAGGATGAACTACCATGAGAAAAGAGCTGCCAGGGTGCTAGAGTGAAGTTTTTTTTTAAATAAATAAAAAAAAAGGATGATTAGATGAACAGGTAAGTTTGAACAGATTAAATCATTTCCAGAAATTAATTTGCTAAAGATAAAGATTCAAAAATGATTTTTTGTGAAATCTCTACACACACTCACTGGTTCAGACAGAAGTTTAATGTGTTGAGAAATTTTGAATGGCTCACATTTAATGTTTGAACATAACCTTGAATGAGTTTATCTCTAGAACATATATCTCTCCCAGATTTTTCTATATATAGACAAGTATTTTAAATAAATAAAAATAATAAATTGTTTTTGGAATTTCACTCAAAATTTGAAATTCAAAATGTTTGTTCAAAGAGTGCCCTAACCTAACATTTGTGAAAGTGTTCTCCAAACTTCCTCTCTTCAGATTTCCTCTCCTTTTGAAATTCCGCCACCGCTAAGATTCCGCCACGCCCAGCTCCGCCACGCCATGAAAAATCGCCGCCATCCATCCGAGAAGATCCCGCAAAGCCCAGTCATCCACTTCATCTCCTTCAAAACCAATGTAAGACCGCACCCACCCACCCTCACACCCCGGTGTCGCCGAACCCTTCATCGCCGACTTCCTCTCACATGCAAGACCCGAGCCCCTTGCAATCTTCGATCCTCGTTCAATGGCGCTTGTGGTCTTCGACCCAACTCTTGCCGATCAAATGAAGTCTCCTCAAGGTACATCCTCAAATCCACACGAATCCTTCAAAGAAGGATCCGTTCCTTCTAGTTCCTCTTCCTTTAACAAGGAAGAGGAAACTGCTCAAAGATGGATCTCCAAGACAGATCAAGGCGATTCACACGGAGCTCTCTGAATCCTCAAGTATCCGCATCTCGTTTGAAGCGGGATGATGTTCAAACTGAACAGTTTCTAGTGAAGAGGATGTTTCTGCCACACGGACTTGTGCTCCAGATTCTATTTCCGACAAGTCAAAGTCTCCACCGAAAAGGACAAGAGCCAAAAAGAATCAAAATTTCAAGTCCGCACAAAAGTCCAAAACAACTGTTGAAGACCATGTTGCAACAGGTTCTACAACAAAGAAGTCCCGTTCTTCCGGTCGGTATGTCCTTTCACGAGCTTTTTCTAAAAGATTTTATTCCGTGAAGAACAAAGAAACTTGGCACTTGATTTGTGGAAGAAAAATTCTTTCTGAGAGAAACATTTATTGGGGTAGTTATAAGGACATTCAAGAATCTGTTCTAGCAATACTCAATTCCAGTAAAATGATTTCTTCAATTTCTTTGGCAAATGATTTCTCAAGTACTCTAATTTATGAGTTCTATGCCAATCTTGATCCAGACATTGCAACACTGAATTCCCCTCGGTTTGGTTTGATATATGTCAGAAATCATGTGTGCAATTTTTCCCCACTTATTATCAATGATTATCTTGGCTGTCCCTCTCTAAAGTTAAACAGATCCAGGGAACTTGAGAGAGATGAGGACATGGATGCTATAGCCACCGAGCTCACAGGAAAAAATTTCACTTAGTCTGGTTCTCTTAGATCAGCAGAACTTACTATCAAGTATTCTGTGTTTCACAAAATAGCTCTGGCAAACTGGCTTCCCTCCTTGCATCCGACCACTGTGAATAGAGATTTAGCTATGTTATTATATCTCTTAGGTACAGGTACTGCATTTGACATGGGCAGGCATATTTTTGACACAGTTGTATCATATGCTAATGCTCCGGTGAGTACAAAGATTCTTCCATTTCCATGCTTAATTCATGGCATTCTCACTTCGCAACAACCAGACTTGATTGAAGAAACAGACTCCATTGTCCAACCACGAGCTCCAATGAAGATCTCTCCAAAGTTACTAAAAGGAGAACATCTAGATGATGTTAAGGGGAGCAAGCTCAAATCCGCAACAAGTTCTCAAGCCCGCGTCCTCACATTTCCGAGCTGCAACATGTCCAGCTTCAAAATAGCGGCTTGTCGAGGAACAACCGCCTTTCTGTTAAGGAGTCGAACTTATGCAACCTAAATCTTTTCCTTCAGCTCTCGCCTCAACATTATTCTGCTTCATCCTTTCACACCGCTAGCTAACATCAGTTTTTCTTTGAGCACTTGTTATGTCAAAAAGGGGGAGTAAGGAGTTAGGTATTATTCTTGTAACTAAAAGATTCCTGTCTTTAGTTTCTTAGTTAAGTTCTTTTGCCAAAACAATGCCAAAGGGGGAGATTGTTGGGATTTGTTTCCCACGTTTTTGTTTGATTCTAATTATAATTGATTGGCATTATTTTGGAAAGTATTGGTTGGGTCATTCTCGATATGATTTCACTTTGTCTTTGTTAATAGGTTTCTAAAGGCAAGTTTTTAAAGGATTAGCAATCACGGTTTGTAAAGTCAACTTTGTATCCAAAAAAAGAGAGATTGATATTTGACTATGATCATTAATGGATGATCATCATTTGTTTCCCAAGAATACGCCCAGTACAATGATCGGGAATGGGAAGTTTTCACTTAATGATGATTGATTCGTCTCGAGTATAAGGAAGATATTTTTCACAACTATGTTGTAGTCATTTAATACAACAAGGATTTGCAACGAAATTGATTCTCATGGAATAAATGAAGATTTCACCCGGTTGTGATATTTCCGCCTATTTATTCAAAGAAGTTTTCTTGTAAATTTTACCTCTGTGAGTCATCTTTGTTCTCAGAGTGAGAGAGGTAATTTGTTTCATACGAGAGAAATGATTTGAGTGTGTTTAATATAAAAACATTGTTGGAGGGATTCCAACGTAAAGAGTCGAGGGATCTCAAATCAAGTTCATAGGAAATTTACAAGTTCATAGGCGCTCATTTGAGAGGGAGTCTCAAGTAGTTTAAGTCCTTGAGTTGTAATAAGTTCTTAGTGGATTGATCATTCTCTGGGCAAGGCCCCGCGGAGTAGGTTGTTAACCGAACCGCGATACCATTTCTCTCGTGTTCTTGTATTTTATGTTTCTGCATTATTCATATTGTCTTATAAATTGTTAAAAGACTAAAACCGGTACTTTCATGTTCTCTATTTATACTCAACTTCTAATATGCTTTCTAAAACTAGCCGTTACAATTTAAATCCCTGCGTCTATTAGGATTTGACACATCAGCAATCCTAATGACTCAATATCAGTCTATCCTGATCTATATACACTAACATAACTAATTAGCAGCCAACTTGTTTAACAAATCTCCACCTCTGGCTTCTAATTAGTGATCGTATTTAGTTGTTAATCTCCCATCTCTCCCCTATCTGAGGTCTTTAGTTCCCACTTATCTGAGCTAGATTCAAGCAATGCTTGAACTTGGTTGATGGCAATGCCTTGGTGAGCATATCCGCTGGATTGTCATCTACATGGATTTTCTTTATTTCCACCTGCTTGCTGGCAAAAACCACCTGCTTGCTGGCAAAAACCTCTCTTATGAAATGCAATCTCACATCAATGTGCTTGGTTCTTTCGTGGAACATTTGATTCTTACTCAAATGTATTGCACTCTGATTATCACGGTGGATCCTACCTAACTCCTGTTTGAAACCCAATTCTGAAATCCCTTCAACCACAAAGCCTCCTTAAATGCCACATGGCAGCTATATTTTCTGCCTCCAGTGCAAGACAGAGCTACAACTGGTTGTAAATTAGCTTTCCAACTCACAGTACAACCACAGAATTGAAAAATATATCCAATTAAAGGCTTCCTACTATTTGGATCTCCTGCATAATCCGAATCTACAAACCCCGCCACTTCACCAGTAGCTTCTTTCATTTTTCCATACAACAATCCCACATCTCCCGTTCCCTGCAGATATCTCAAGATCCACTTAACTCCCTTCCAATGTTCTCTCCCTAGTTTTAACATGTACCTGGTGATAATACTAAATGCATGACATAGATCCGGTCTTGTACACACCATAGAGTACATGATACTCCCAACAGCATTAGAATAAGACACCTTTGCCATCTCCTTCACATCAGATTCCTCCTTGGGACACTTACTTGCAGACAGCTTGATGTGTTGAGCTAATGGAGTAGCCACTGAGACAAACAAAATTCCAGAATTTCTATCCCTTTCTATCTCCATACCTAACATGTGCTTGGCTGCGCCCAAGTCCTTCATCTCGAATTCCTCATTAAGTTATCTCTTAAGTAGCTTGATCTGATCAGGATCCTCACTAGCTATAAGTATATCGCCTACATACAATAAGAGGTAAATTAAAATCCCTGACTGGAGCGCTTTGTAGTAAACACAACTGTCATAAAGGCTTCTCTTAAAACCTGCCTTCACATTGAAATTGTCAAATCTTTTATACCGTTGCCTAGGTGACTGTTTCAACCCATACAATGATCTTTGGAGAAGACACACCTTGCTTTCCTGCCCTTTAGCCAAGAAGCCCTCAGCCTGGCTCATGTAAATTTTCTCTTCAAGTTCTCTGTTGAAGCATCTGTGGCTTGAGTGGCGGACGTGGAACATTGAGTGTACAAGATTCATTGTAATAGTCTAAGTGTCATAAGTGTTACAAGTGGGTTAGTCGGTGATTGCTTAGGTGTATAAAGCTAAGTGTGCTGTGTAAAGTCATTTTTGTAACAGAGAATAGAAACTTAGAGAGATATAGAGACTGTGAGATTTCTTGTGAGAGAAAGAGCAAGAAGTGAGTCTGTATTCTTGAATAAAGTCAGAAATAAAGTTCTCAGTTTTCCTTCATTTGTTTTTGTAGCTTAAGTGGGCACTTTTCTTGCTTCAAAAGTTAACAAGGGTCTGATATATTTTGTTTACCTTAAATTATGTAACCTAAAATATTGCATTATTTGCGAGTATTATTTTCTTTTGTAACTTTTTCTTTCATTGAGAAAAACTGTAACTTATCTTATATACTCCCACTACTGTCAAATATACTCAACGAGTAAACTGAGAAAGAAACCACTTTCTTCACAGCTCAACAATATTATTTGACAAAAAGAGAAAGTTTAAGAGCATTTAGTAACGGATAGCAGTTGAGGAATTCATTAAATGAACACATAAGCATCACAAGCTGAGTGGGTCCCTGGCCTCCTTTTGCCGTCCAAAATTAAGTGTGAGAAGCAGTTAGCCTCCAAAACAGCTTCTCCAATCTATGTATATATATATTTCACAAATCCTATGGAACTGATCAAACACTCAAATCTTTGAGTTGAAACCTTTATAGGCTTTTTATTGTACTAAGATTCTTGTGGGCACAAGAGCAAAGAGTTCCAAATATGAAGACTCCTTCTTTCCAAGGGGCACTTCTGGCCCTCTGGCTCTGCCTGTTTGCTGTGAGCTTCTGCCATGCCTCTTCAGGTAGAATTTTCTTTCGGTTACAATGTCATTTTTACCATGTAAAATACAATATCATATTTTTACCCTTTCCTATGAATACTTAGTCCAGTATATATTACTTCAGGCGACCTTTTACTGGTTTTAGCTTTGTAATACAACTTCTCAATTCAAGTGATACACGGCATGTAACACTGTTAGGGGTATCAGTCATGTTGAGCACCACACACTAATAAAAGTAGATCTTACAATAAGGGATTCACAGTGTGTTAATTGTCGTGTTGAGCACCACCGTCCCAAGCATTTTTTATTGCAGCATTTTATAACATGGTTCCAATTACTCTTTGCTATTTTTTTAACGTATTTCTCATTAGCAAATATATATGAATATTAATTACCTTGAGCTTTTTTTTTTTTTTTTGGCATGTACACAAAATAGAAGAGTCCAAAACGCCAGAGGCTGCAGGAGTCAAAGAGGAAAAATCATTCTTTTCACATGTACCAATTTACAAACCCGTTCCAGTTTACAAACCTGTTCCAATTTACAAGCCCGTTCCTCATCCAGTTCCAGTTTACAAACCTGTTCCAATTTACAAGCCCGTTCCAATATACAAACCTGTTCTAATTTACAAACCTGTTCCAATTTACAAGCCTGTTCCTCATCCAGTTCCAATTTACAAACCTGTTCCAATTTACAAACCCGTTCCAATTTACAAACCTGTTCCAATTTACAAGCCAGTTCCTCAAGTTCCGATCTACAAGCCGGTTCCTCATCCCATTCCGGTCTTCAAGAAGCCATCGTTTCATGACCACCCCATCTTTAAGAAGCCACTCCCACCATATTTCTCACACCCTCATAAGCCATTGACTCCCTTTGCTCCCTAGATTCATTATCCCACATTTTCCTTTCCTAGGTAGTAATATTGCAATAAAAAGACTTTCATATGGTTGAAAGGAGAACATGGCGTGAAAGAGGTGGGAAGGAGAAAAAAAAGAAGAAAGAATTGTTGTTGTTAACTGAGAGGTTATTTTTAGTGTGTGATGATTTGTGTTGATGTTTATGTGGAATGGAAAGTTCTGTATGAAATGGATTCTATGGAACTATGTATTACAATATTTTCTAATTATTTCAATAGTTATGCCGTTGTTGCATACGTTTAAATTTGCTGTTTCATTTTTTTTTTTTTTTTGGCGGTATACAAGTACATGCAATTTTTTTTTTTTTTTTTTGCTATGATAAATGTCAAATGACAAAACTAGTTGTTGATTGCCCGATATAACGAAAAGCACATTGCCATTGCATTGATTTCTAGTATTTCTCGGACTTCAGACCACAAAAATGGTCAAGATAAGGCTTAAACCTTTTGATTCACAAATTACAACCTATGTATACATATAGATAGGGAAAATAGAGCGGTAACATGCGGTTTTACTTATGGTAAATGGACGGGTCGGGTCAAGCGATTGCCATTCCATCAATCTGTTTTATGAATAACTTAAAAGAGAAAATGTAGTAAATAGCATATTTTTGAAACTAAATGATGTAAATAGTAGAATTTAAAATATTTAAAGTAAAATCTTAAAAAATATTTATGTGAAAAAAATTTTTTTACCAGTCATAAAAGAAAATTTACGTGAAATGAATGTTTTTACTAGTCGTAAATTTATCATTTACGCAAAATATGATTCATTTACCACTTAAACTGATATTTACTTCAAATAATTTTAAAATATACTATTTATTTAATTTAGTTTTATAAATCTACTATTTATTACATTCTACCTAAATTAAAGCAAGAGTTATTTATACCACTATTCTCATCTCTGATATTTATTTTTAGAAGTGTAGCTATTGCAATTTATTAATAGACATGATTTTCAGATAGAATCTAACACGAGGATGGGATATGCAAGGGCAAAAATGACTTTACACAGCACACTTAGCTTTATACACCTAAGCAATCACCGACTAACCCACTTGTAACACTCATGACACTTGGGCTATTACAATGAATCCTGTACACTCAATGTTCCACGTCAGCCACTTAAGACCTCTTAACCAACGGCCACAGATGCTTCAACAGAGAACTTGAAGAGAAAATTTACATGAGCCAGCCTGAGGGCTTCTTGGCTAAAGGGCAGGAATGCAAGGTGTGTATTCTCCAAAGATCATTGTATGGGTTAAAACAGTCACTTAGGCAATGGTATAAAAGAAAAAAACTTTATCCCATATAAGATTGATGGTTAAACAAAAACAATAAAAGCCATAAGATTAAAATGCTAAGAGATCTGAGAACATTTTATCAATAATCCAGTATATTTCACTGATACTATTTTCTCTTCTTCATGTTCTTGGTGGCCGGCGTTGGAAAAAATTAAGAGGTGATGGCAGAAACCAGTGAGAAAGTGGAATTACTCATGCTGGTATGACTATGAGTTGTCCTAAATTGAGTACGACCAACAATACGATCGTAACGACAATAAATTAAGGACCACCAGTCGTGCTTTAAATCTAGGTTTCTGAACTCCTAGAATGCCCTCCTTCAACTTGAAAATCCATTTACTCCCTACCAGCTTCTGTTTTTCTGGCCTATCTACCAGAATCCAATTCTTATTCTTTTCTAAAGACTGGATTTCATCTTTCATAACCATAATCCATATCCCAGCATCTTTACAGGTTATAGCTTGTTGGTAGGTTACTGGCTCCACCTGTGAAACTTCCTCTGCTGCAGTCAAGGCATAGGATATCATTTCTGCGTATCTGTACCTTTCTGGTGGCCTTATGTTTCTTCTCTGCCTATCTCTGGCCAAGTTGTAGGTATTAGGATGCTGGTGATCTTAGACTTCTCCTTGTTCTTAACAATCTTCATCTTCTTGTTCTTCTTCTATTGAAACCTCTATTCCTGGTGAAATCTCATCTTGCTCAACCTGAAGTTCCAAGTCTTGACTTGTGCCTATGTCTTCATTTACTGCTGCTGAGTTCTTCATGATGTCACTATAGAACTTTTCTTCATTGAACACTACATCTCTACTGATGAGTGTCTTTTGACATCCTTCTTTCACACACCACAACATATAGCCTTTGACTCCTTCTGGATAGCCTAAGAAGACACACTTCTTGGCTCTCGGTTCCAGCTTTCCCTGATCAATATGTGCGTAAGCCACACAACCAAATGTCCTCAGATGCTTGTAATCTGCTGGTTGACCTGACCACTTCTCCATAGGAGTTTTAAGTCCTATTGCAGTAGGACACTTGTCGATTAATTAACTTACTGTCATCACTGCCTCAGCCTAGAAACCTTTAGGCATTCCTGCATTTGATAGCATACACCTAACCCTTCCCATAATGGTCTTATTCATCCTTTCTGCAATACCATTTTGCTGGGGTGTTTTCCTCACTGTCAATTGCCTTGCTATGCCTTGTTCTCTACAGTATTGCTTAAAGATGCCTCCAAAAAATTCAAGTCCATTTATCAGTTCTCAATCTTTTAATTTTCTTCCCCGTTTGAGTTTCAATAAGGGTCTTCCAATTTTTGAATGTACCAAAAGCATAATCCTTGGTTTTCAATATGTACACCCAAAGCCTTCTTGAATAATCATCTACTAGGGTCATGAAATATCTAGCTCCACCTAAAGAAACTGTTCTAACAACCCTCCATAAATCTAAGTGTATATGGTCTAAAGTGGCTTTTGTACAGTGAATGCCTCTTCCAAATTTCAATCTTTGTGATTTCCCATAAATACAATGTTCACGGAAATCTAATTTGGTTACCTGATCTCCACACAGAAGCCCTTGTTTGCTCAGCTTACAGAGACCTCTTTCACTGACATGACCCAATCTTCTGTGCCACAAAGTTGTTAGCTTTCTTGCTTTCAGAAACTACTTCCGCTTCTCCTGCCTCAACTTGCCCTTTCAACACATACAGGCCATTCTTGAGACTCCCTTTCATGATAACCAATGAGCCCTTTATGATCTTCAGGATCCCACTTTCAGCCTTAAAACAGTGCCCAGTAGAATCTAGCATACCTAGTGACATCAAGTTCCTCTTCAAGTCTGGAACATGTGCCACTTCTTCAAGGATCCTCACTACACCCTCTTCTGTTTTTATCACGACTGATTTGGTTACCTGATCTCCACACAGAAGCCCTTGTTTGCTCAGCTTACAGAGACCTCTTTCACTGACATGACCCAATCTTCTGTGCCACAAAGTTGCCTTAGCTTTCTTGCTTTCAGAAACTACTTCCGCTTCTCTGCCTCAACTTGCCCTTTCAACACATACAGGCCATTCTTAAGACTCCCTTTCATGACAACCAATGAGCCCTTTATGATCTTCAGGACCCCACTTTCAGCCTTAAAACAGTGCCCAGTAGAATCTAGCATACCTAGTGACATCAAGTTCCTCTTCAAGTCTGGAACATGTGTCACTTCTTCAAGGATCCTCACTACACCATCTTCTGTTTTTATCACGACTGATCCAATTCCCACAACAGCACAATGATGATTGTTGCCAAGAATAACTCGACCCCCTTCAATCTTCTTGTACTGCAAGAACCAAGACTGATTTGGACACATGTGGAATGAACACCTAGAGTCCAATACCCACTCATTTTGATCAGATATTTCCGAGATGGCTAAGACTTCTGCACTGTCACAACCATCTGAAATAACCTCTGCCTCTCCAGAATCTTGGTTACTTGCTTCTTCTTCCGCTTAATCTCTTTCTCTCTCTCTCTCTCTCTCTCTCTCTCTCTCTCTCTCTATATATATATATATATATATATATATCATATGCGCGCCTTGTGCGGGATTTCAGTCACAGCCGAGGTAGGATTACATTTGTTATAATATATACTAATTGTATGTAATTGATATTTAACTATCCAATATTATATATTTTATTCAATATATTTACATGTGTATTATGATATGAAATTATCTGTTATATTCCTAGTTGTACTGGTATTCTAATTACTTCTTCTATAAATTACATTCATTAGGCCCTAGGTACGTTGCGTAACAATTTTATTTGCCATTCTCTAAGGTATCTGGATAGCTAACATCCACTCAACAAAACTAGTTACTATTAAAAAAATTTTAGGTGGACTTCTATAATCATAATAATTCATTCTTATTTGGTATTAAAGCATTTTATAAATAACTTTGTTAATGTAAATTTTAGTTATGCATGTATGTTAAATATCGATCTATAATGAAATAAACACTCAGCTTGTTAACTAGCTTGAGGTCTATAGACTCCCTCTCTCATAAATGTTTTGATCAGTCCATTATATCAAACAACCTCTCAGTACAATTAAAATAAGGCCGATTAAAGTGTAAGTCTAAAATAAAAAATGTTGTTGCTATATATTTTGAGATGTGGTCATTTTGTCGTCTGCTTGGAACAATGTGGTAGAAGGGAAGAAGGAGGAGAGCTTATTAAACTCTCGGCTCCGGCGATTTCCGGTGACGTTCTAACGGCCCACCAACGCTATTATGAGGTAACCCACTTGTACATACTCCAATTTTCAATTGGTTTAATGTTTGGTTCATTGTTTGTGGGTATTACTTTCTCAGATAGCCAAGCGATGGCAATGTTTTGATTGCGGTGGAAATTAAAATTATAACCAAAAAAAAAAAAAGTGGTTTGGTAAGTACTATCTTTTTCGTTATGTTTTATTGAGTCTATATATTAATATTGTGGTATTATATGATTTTCGCGTCACTTCTTCTTCTCTTTTTTCTCTTTTCTTGATCATAAATGTGAGAATCATGGATCTCTCTATTACCTTTTCGAATGATTATAATCTGTTCTTGGCGGAGTTCCTTTTACAATATAATTAAGCCAAGAGTACCAATGTTAATATTGGGATTTTTTTTAAGCGTAAATAATTAATATGGTATAGAAGCCAGGTACTAAGCCAGCAGGTTAATTAATTTCCTGAACTAATATCTAACACAATATTTACATGCTTTGGAGTCGATTTAGATTATTTTAGGCCTGTTTATTTTCCTAATTTGAGTTTGCAATTTGAGTTGAGATGTGATTTTATATGAGAGTTTTTTACTGTAGTAAAAAAGTTAGATGTGATTGTTTTTTAGAACTTTTTACTGTAATAAAATTCAAATTCTAAATTCGAATCAGCGAAGTAAACAGGGTCTTTATATTTCTACCTAACAAAAAGGAGGGAAAAACCTGGCAGATTCCTTATTAACAAAGTTACAATGCATGCTTAACAAAGCTTCACTTTCATGGCAAGGGCCAAGTACTACACGCAAGAAGATATATATCGTTCGAGGAATTGTTTGTATTTACAATTTAAATCTTCTTTTTTTTTGTTATGAAATATCAAATTTTTGTTGTAATTTTCTGTTTAACTAGTAAACCAAACGGTATATAGATTGACACAACTTCTTATAATATAACAACATGTAAGAATATGAAAGATCGTTTTAACTATTGAAAGACAGAGAACAAGACACGTTTGTTTTTTCTTGTATTTTTCTAAAACTGGAAACGACATACCGTTCTACTGAACAATGAACGGCAGGTCACTCATTTGTACTCTAAAAGACATGACGCGTATATATATATATATATATAAGAAACAAAACTACACATTCTCTTTTATAAACTAATAAACGACAAGTTATCTCCTTTCCTACTTCAATCTCTCTCTGTTTGTCTACATTTTCCTATTAAGAATTTGTTTGGTATAAGGATTTATATCAGAGTAATTCTAATCATAATTTTAAAATTAGAATTATAATTCATGATTTTAGGTTTAAATCATAATTCATGATTTTAGGTTTAAATCGTGATTTTGAAACCATAATTTAGGATCAGAAGTTTGAATCACCTTGAATCAAGATGAGAGTAGTTTTAAAATTATGATTTGAGCTAATTTAAAACATCACATCAGATTCTGAATCATTCAAACCAAACACTGATTCAAAATCATGATTCAGGATCATTATAAATAAATACTGATTTTAAACCATGATCTAAAATTATAATTATGAATCGATATGCATCCTAACATTTCAGGCTCTTGAGCTTCAAGTATATGAAGTTGTGAGATATCATCTGTAATGTACATCTATCTTCGGATTCTCCACTTATTGCAAGAGGGATTAAAAAAAAAAAAAAAAAAAAACTGCTAAAACTTTATTTTACTCATTTAAAACTCTATCATTCCAATTAGTGATGAGAAAAGGAATTATTTATCTAGTTTTGCTTACTTAGCAGTTACGAATTGTAAAGACACGAGTTCTTACCAACTCTGTGCACCTTATCTGAATTTAAAATGGAAATTGTGGGAAACTGATATAAAAAAGGAGAAGTTTGCCTCCAATCGAATAAAAAAATAATATAATGCCACTTATCCAAAAAAAAAATTAAAAAAAAAAAATTAAACCAAAAGAAAAAAACTAAACAAAACATAAGGAGATAAGCAACAACTAGTTGATTACGTAAATGAGGGGTGTAATTGCGCAAGTGCCTATTTGTTTTTTATTTATTTTCTTTCTGTTTTTTTTTTTATTATTTTTCTGTCTTCTTGGTCCAAATAAATTTACCTTTAGGCAAAAAAAAAAAAAAAAAAATGTGAACACTTTATATTTTGCTCTTCTTACTTTTTATAAAAGTAAATTCTTTTCTATAAAGTAAGATTTGCCATAATGGATCTACCCTTGGTAGAATATAAACCTTTACCTTTACTTCACTTGAAACGTCATGAATTTTTAGAATATAAATGGCCTTGATTGTGTTTGACATATCACTCACAAAAAACGTGATAAACTTGTCTAAAAAGTTTATAAAAGTGTGTCCGACTGGCCGCTACCTTTCTTTTGTTAAACAATGTGCTTACAAATAAAACACCTTTTCTTCTTTTTTGCTTTATTTCCTTCTTCTTCTTTTTTTTTTGGTCGATTTTGAATAATTTGTCCCTATCTTCTATATAAAAGGGAAGAAAATATTTTTATTGTACATTCCCTTCCCTAAGAATGACAAATAATATTTAGACAGAAACGGACCGACCATATTTTTAATTTTAGAAATCAAATTAGAAAGCGACCTTGACTGTCCATAATGAGTTCTCTAGCTCCTTTATCTTCATAATTCTATAAGATAATCAATTAAATCAAATTGATTCATAGACTAGAATCATAAAATTAAAACCATTTTTAATTTATGTGTATTTTTTGTGAGAGAAAATACTGTAACAAATCATAAATCATAATTCAAATCATAGTGTGAATTCTCTTACTAAACGTCTCTTAGCAAGCACAAAAAAGAAAATAATAGAAAATAAAAGTGGCAAAAAAAATAGACGGACCATGGTTTTCCAAAGTGATGATTTTTTTTTTGAAATGGAAAGTGATGAACTTTTGAAATTGAAAAAAATAAATAAATAAATAAAATAGCATACGTATATATATAGCAAGGTCAAAACTGATCTCTTTTTTTTTTTTTTATTTATTTAATTTAATTTAATAAGTGATTGGATCTCCCACTCCCACATGACCCCACGTTTCCATTTGATCTCTCACTTTTATTTGAAGGGAAAGCCATATGTGCACAATTCCACAAGTCATAAATTCTGACCCATTTTATGAGTAATGTTTAATGACATAAAAAATATATCATATCTTATAGTTGTTTGTATATGTCAGAATTTAATATGATTAAATCGATCATATCTAGAAAAATTTAATGTGATTAATGGCTTGCTTCTGAGATGAGCTCAAGAATAAACGTAATATTTGATCCATGCCAATACGAGCATAATATTAAATCATAGATAGATAATTAAAGACTAAAACATCATTACTAGAGCATTCTTTTTATCCTTTGTTAAGACATTACTAGAGTAATGTGAGCCATACCTAAGTTTTAAATGTTGGATTGTAACATATTATTTTTGCCGGATCTTTCAATCCTTCACCAAGACCAATCTAACACGCACACTTCTTAAATTATTTTTACAGAATAAAGAGAAAATGTAGAAAAATAATTATGCGTTTCTCCTCTTTCTCTCTCTTAAACGTCCTTGGAGTGCAGTTGTTGGCCGGAGATCCGGTGCCACCTCTAGACAGGTTGTTGGGCTCCCTGCCTTAGTGGTGGTTTTGTTCGGGTGGATCCAAAATTGAAAAGAGCTTGGAAGCCTCACGATTTAAGCTGCACCTTCGAGCACATTTGTAAGTGGGTGGCTGAAATCTCTTGGGGTTTTCTTTCGCATGGCGGTGGTCTTCTTTTGGCTGTGACAGCGTCTACTTCCATTGACAACGACAATGGTGTGTGCTACTCACATGCTTCTATTTTGCAGCATCTTTTCGACTCCATTACGGGTCTCTCAAAGCCAACAGCCTTCCTTGACGATTCCCCTCTCTGGCTGCCCTTTGCTTGGAGGCATTCGATGGCGGTGTCTGGAGTTTATTCTTTTTGTTTATAGACCAAGTATGTGTGTAATAATAGCGTTGTTTTTGCCGATGAGTTTAATATTTCTTCCAATAACAAATGTGGTGGTTTCTCCGTCTTCCGGTCAATTGGTTTGATCTATTGACTATAGTGTTTCTTTCAAATGAGTTTTGTCCTACTCGATTTTTATGTGTCGAGTGGGCTTTTCCTCATCAGGGTGTCAATGTTTGTGTTTGGTCAACGTGCTTCATTCATCTTTATTGATAGATTCAGTCAATAATCGAGGTCGAATACCTTTATAATGAGTAGTCATTTGTGATTAGTTGTCTGTAACTTGTTTTTGAGAATGAAACTTCACTTAAAAAAAAAAGAGAAAAATGTCTAATTTATTATATCCCTAGCTTTACTAAATTAAGAAAAATATCTTTTTCCAAAAAAGTTAATTTTAGTAATTTGATTGATTTTTGATAAGTTATTGTTTGATTTTGGAAACTATTGATTTCAATAAATTATTAGTTTATCAATGTATGTATAATATATTAATTTTCAATTAGGCAAATAATTGGTTTATAATTTTTTTTAAAAAAAGGTGTTTCTTAATTTAACAAAATCAGAATCATTTACTTCCAATATGTTTGAAAAGGTTGTTTTTGTGCATGGGAATAAATATCTTGATTTTAGACAAAATCTATGTTTTTAAGATATTGATATTGTTCCTATTATTATTATTATTATTATTGGATGAAAGATATTGTTCCTATTATATTCGAAATAAAATTGAAAGTATACTTGAAAAAAAAAAAAAAAAAAAAAAAAAGACATTGGCACGCAAACTGATGGCAGTAGAAAATTATTAATATTGTCCACACTTTTCCAGCAAATAGAGACAAATAAAAAATAACAATTTAGATAAAAAATTTACAAGAAATGGGACCTCACGACAAGATCCGTGAGGACTCCTACAGGGTAGCTTCACTCTCTATCTCAGCTTCGATATCAACGGTGGTCAGTCAACCACTACAAAAGACAATATAGTGATGAGTGGCATTTCCGTAAATAATTTCAGACAGGAGGGGTAATCTGAGAACAGGAAACTGTAGTGTAGCTTTTATTTTTTGTTATCATCATGTTGTTTTGACTTGAGCTGAAGAAGAAGAATTGTTTTTGGCAGGGATAGAGAAAATCGGCGACGCGTGAAAAAGCCGTCATTTTTTTTTTTTTTTTTAGCGTTTGTCTTCCAAGAAAAGAAAAAGGAAAATTACTAAATACTGGAGAAACGGAATAAAAAGCGCGAGAAAGTGAGAGAAAAAGTTGCGGAAATCTTTGAACTTGTTTTCTCAGCTGGTTCCAAACTCGCTCTTCTTCTTCTTATTTCTCCTGATGTGTTTTCTCTCTGCTTAGGTCTTCATCGAGAAGAAAAAAAGAAAGAAAACCCATTTCTCTCTCATCAGGTACTCTGTCTTCTCTGTCTGTCTGTCTCTCTCTCTCTCTCTCTCTCTCTCTCTCTCTCTTGTTTGTTGTGTTGATCTAACTATGATTTTCAAGCTAGGTTCTGGCTTTACCGTTTTTGATTCGCGAGCTATACTTTGGTGTTAAACCTTTTTTTTTTCTTTTTCAATTTTTCGAAGCAAACCAAAAAAAAAAAAAAAACGAACTTCTTGGTTTTTGTGGTTGTATCTTTGTTATAAACCTGTGTGCATGTGTTGTTTGTACTGTGTTATGGAACTGAAATCAGCTTCTAATTGGTTTGTGATTTTGCTTGGTTTTACAATCTATGGAAATATTAAAGTTGCAAAATTTAACAAAGGGAAACTATTTAGCTTAGATAAATCATCAGTAAGAAATTGTATACAGTGTAAAAATACTATTTTGGTTGTGCTACGGTTTTGTGTGTTCTTGTGGTTCAATATCCGGTTGTATTTTTGCTTTAAAGTTTCTGTGAAATTAATATCAGGGTTGAGTTAATTGTTAAGCCGTTTGTTTGGATCTATAAAAAGTGCAATGTCATGATGTGAAACCATTGACAGATGTAAGTTTAGTTTGAGAATCTTTGTTGCAAAGAAATATTTTAAGAAAGTTGTGGAATATATTTAGAAAGATAAATAACCTTTTTCTTTATGGAGACAACTTTCTGTAGGAGGAAGTTGGGCATAAGCTTTAACCCATAATAGCAACGGAAGTTAACAGTATGAATTTGAGAAATTATGGATTGATTTTGCATTTCTTCTAACATGTGTATGTATAGAAGTAAAAGAATTTACTTGGCAAAGTAGAATTTTTTTTTTTTTTTTTTTTTTTTAAACCTGTGAATGCAATTCAACTTTATTTATGGTCAGAAGTACATGTATTTCTTGGCCAACTTATTATTATCAATATTAGTTTAATGGTTTATGTAACCACTATATTTTCTACGTGTGGAACTATTACCTTATTGGAGTTTGTTTCCTGTTTCTGTTTCTATTTTTTTGCACCAGACCAGCTTGCAACTTTTGATGGTAATTTGGAAAATATAGATGGTCTTGCCGTGGGACTTTGCAATTGGTCTTAATCCTTATTGAGTTAAGATAGATCCGGGAAAAAGCTTTGAAGAATGGTACGATGGATCAACCAAGGACAAATAAGCAGTTTCAGTACAATCCCATGGAACCTGGAAATGAGGAGTTACAGTCCTCATCTCAGACACTTATGTTTGACACTTTTAGCAGCACACATCCTAATTCAAGGACCCCTAATCCAAATGTATCAGAAGTTAAACCTGGGCTTAATTTCTCTATACAGACAGGTGAGGAGTTTGCCCTTGAGTTTATGCGTGATCGAGTGAATCAGTGGAAGCCCTTACTTCCCAATACTGTGGGTGATCCCAACTATGCAACAGGTTATATGGAACTGAAGGGTATGTTGGGTATCAGCCATACGGGGTCTGAGAGTGGGTCAGATATTTCAATGCTCACAATGGCTGAGAAAGGTCCAACACAGTTTGAGCCAAAAAGCACGTCATTGCACGAAGATAGAAGTATCTATGCATCAGTTCAATCAGTACCACGCACGTCCTCTGCCTATGAGAGCAGTCGAGGGGTTATTCAAGGCCATGGCTCTTCTAGTGCCTCCGATAGCTCATCAATGAAGATGAAGGTTCTTTGTAGCTTTGATGGTAAAATTCTACCCAGGCCTAGTGATGGGAAGCTCAGGTATGTTGGAGGTGAAACACGAATTGTCCGTATAAGAAAAGACATTTCGTGGCAGGAACTTACCCAGAAAATTCTTTCAATTTATGACCAAACTCATGTCATTAAATATCAGCTACCTGGAGAGGATCTTGATGCCCTCGTTTCCGTCTCCTGCGATGAGGACCTGCAGAATATGATGGAAGAATGCAATGAACTAGAACATAGAGAAAGCTCGCAAAAGCTTAGGATTTTTCTGTTCTCTATGAATGATTTTGAGGATGCTCAGTTTGGCCTTAGTAGCGTGGATGGTGATTCTGAGGTTCATTATATGGTTGCTGTCAATGGCATGGACCTTGGTTCAAGAAGAAGCTCAAGTTTGCGTAATTTTGCGAACTCCTCAGCAAATAATTTAGATGTGTTAGGTAGACAGAACATTGAAAAAGAGAAAAATATGGCTGCTGTAGGCCCAACAGAAGTGAGCAATGCAGTGTTGACAAGCAATATTGTATCATCGGTAGTTAGCCAATCTCTAGAACCAGTTATACCAAGTTCCTCGAATGCTTATGAAAGACATCCTCAGTTTTTTAATGGCCAGACGATGCATCATGGAGAAAATTTGCAATACCCGCTGCACAATGGCCATGTTACTTATAGTCATGCCCCTTTCATAGATGGTTCAGTGCAGCAAGCCAGTAACCCTGAAAAGGTCTTCCCCGCGGCGAAAGAGTACTTTGTCCCTGCACAGCCATATGATATCAACTTGGTGAATAATTTTCCAGTTGAAGATGCGCCAGTTACAGTTATTGCACCAGAAGGAGGTCTGCGCACAGTGCCTTTGAAGAATGAGATAGGGTTCCAGGATCCTAACACTGTTTCTCCATCAATTGATTCTGCAATGCCGCCACAGGTTCCTAAATTCAATGAAGAAGATCATTCTTCCGCATGCGGTACTGCATTTGCTCCTGGCTATGTTAGGTCTGACTCTAACGTAAGCGACCAGAGTTACCCTGAGCCTCCTGTGATTCCTCAAAGAGTTTACTATTCAGAAAGAATACCAAGGGAGCAGGTGGAGTTGCTGAATAGATCATCAAAGTCTGATGATTCATATAGTTCTCCGTTTCTCACATCCCAACAGGATCCAAGTAAGGATGGTTTTGAAAAAATGCGCAAAGATGGAAACTTGGCTCCCAAGATCGAGCAATCCACCTCAACATCAAATGTGATGTCTGCGGATACTCATACTGTCAATGATGGACTTGCCAAACTTGAGAAGGACAAAGATTTTACTGATTCAGTTTCTCATGTGAACACAAAGCCTTTGCAGATCGTAGATAGCATGTCAAAGCAGGCGTTACAGAATCCTGTGGATAATAAAGATGTTGCTAGAGAGGATAGTGCTCTTAGTTCAGACCCAGAAACCGTTCCCCTAAAAAATGACCATAAGGAAACACCAGATGAAAGTGTGGCAGCTACATCTGAACTTCCAGCTGGAAGTCAGATTACTTCTGTTGAGCACCATGAGGATTCTGCATCTAATAAGCCAGAGCGTGACTTTGATGTGGCCACCAGTAATGATCCCATTAGTGATGACTCTGCAGTTAATGTGCAACCTTTTCCTTGGACAGAAAGCTCCAGTAGACCTTTTCCTGAGCAGACATCTTCAACTGGCATTTCTGCATCCCTGCAGGGAGACATCCTTATTGATATTGAAGATCGATTTCCTCGTGATTTGCTTTCTGACATCTTCTCCAAAGCAATACTCTCTGAAGATTCAACTGATTTTGATTTGCTGCATAAAGATGGGGCTGGCTTGAGTCTAAACATGGAAAATCATGAACCTAAGCGGTGGTCATATTTTCAGAAATTGGCTCAAGAAGGGTTTGTTCAGAAAGATGTTTCTCTTATTGACCAGGACATTGGTTTTTCATCTGAACTTGGAAAAGATGGAGATGATGGATCTTATCCTCCTTTGGGTCGACCAGCGGATGGCATTTCACGGGAATGCCACGTAGATCAACAACCACAATTTGGTGAAACCAATCATAATGAACTACCGGGACCAACTGCGGCTGAGTCCATTTTGCATTCAAAATATGATCATTCCCAATTGAAGGACACTGAGAGTACGCAGTTTGGTGTTATGATGGAGAACTTAAGAATACCAGAGTCAGAATATGAGGTATACTTTCGGTGAAAAATCATTTTTTAATATAATTTTCTATGCTTCTCTTTTGATAATGTTGTAATAACTTTTGTATAGGATGGGAATTTCGAAACTAGGAGTGCTGGTCTGCCTCCTCTAGATCCTTCCCTGGGAGATTTGGACATTAGTACATTGCAGGTATGATACGCGTTTCCAATTCTATTCTGCCTGCTTGAAAGTAAAATTATTGCCGTTTGTACATTTTCCAACTTGACATGATAAAAGAGTTTATTTTTCTTCAAAAATTTGGTATAGATTTGACTTTGTCTGTATGTACCTTAATTTTAAATCAGTACTGTTGTTGAACTCCATCATATCTGGACCCCCTCCATTATTTAATGTATACTAACGATATGTATTTCCATTACTAAAAAATTGTGTACATCTTTGCTGGGAATTTATCATTTTTCACCGTCATATTTGTTTGATTCTTCTTTCTTTATGCATATTATAGGTTATAAAGAATGAAGATCTTGAAGAGCTAAAGGAATTAGGTTCAGGTACCTTTGGGACCGTGTATCATGGAAAATGGCGGGGAACAGATGTTGCAATTAAGAGAATAAAGAAGAGTTGCTTTACTGGGAGATCATCAGAGCAAGAAAGATTGGTAATGATCTCACTATCTAAACTATGTGTCCAATTCAATGTAGAAAACAAAATTGTGAACTTTACTGTTTCTTTATTGTTAATTGTTATCATTGCTTCTGCTAGTGTTTTAGTAAAATAAGTAAAGTAAGTTGTACAACATATTAGATAATACATACTCTTACCCTCAGACCATAGAATTCTGGCGGGAAGCTGACATTCTCTCAAAGCTTCACCATCCAAATGTAGTAGCATTTTATGGTGTTGTGCAAGATGGACCAGGGGGCACCTTAGCTACTGTGGCCGAGTTCATGGTTGACGGTTCTCTAAGGCATGTTTTACTTCGCAAAGACAGGTAATGCACACTAACCCTTAATTCCTCACTTGTATCTTCTTTTCCGTACTATTCTACATATATTAGACAAAATTATTCGTATTTGTAGTTTGGCGGTTAGAAGTATTGGATATTTGTGTATCTGTGCAAGTTCATTGTATTCAATTTGCCTTTCTCCCACTTGCCCAAATATTTTGCTCTGTCATGCTTAACATGAACTCTGTTTGCAGGTATCTTGATCGTCGTAAGCGTCTGATAATTGCTATGGATGCAGCATTTGGAATGGAATACTTGCACTCAAAGAATATTGTGCATTTTGACTTGAAGTGTGACAACTTGCTCGTGAACTTAAAAGATCCTCTACGGCCAATTTGCAAGGTAATTTGGATGGTATTACTATTAGTCTGTTAGGTGAATGCTATTAATTTTTGTAGAGGTCATGAATCTCGGTAATAAAATGTAATAATGTCTTCCAGGTTGGTGATTTTGGACTTTCAAAAATTAAACGTAATACTTTGGTTTCGGGAGGTGTTCGGGGAACATTACCATGGATGGCGCCGGAGTTGCTGAATGGCAGCAGCAACAAGGTTTCTGAAAAGGTAAGTTTAGAAAAACTTTGAACTCAGTGCAGCTTATTTGTTTGTTTATTGGGTTAGAAAGTGCAGCTTCTTTACTTATCTCCTCTGGCGTGCTCTTAAATATTTGTAACAGGTTGATGTGTTCTCCTTCGGTATTGTTTTATGGGAGATTCTCACCGGTGATGAGCCTTATGCCAACATGCATTATGGTGCAATTATAGGTCTGATTCCTTTACTATTTGTTCTATATTTTTATGTTTGAGCTAACAGTTAAATATGGTTTGCTATGTCAGAAAATGTTACACACACACACACACACACACACACACACATATATATATATATGTGTGTGTGTTATACATATATGCATTGCTGGCTGTTCCCAGGGATCTCTCCCTTAGCCTACTCCACCCTTACCAAGTGCCTACCACCAGTTAGCTGGAACTGTTTTACAAATATGAAATATTACCCTCTATCTTTCATCACTTTTGTTAAGCTCTCCTCATCTTGTCTGTATAAAACTCATGGAAACTTTTCTGCACTTACAGGAGGCATTGTGAACAATACCTTGAGGCCAACAATTCCGAGTCATTGTGATCTGGAATGGAGAACGCTGATGGAGCAGTGTTGGGCTCCTAATCCTGCAGCCAGGCCATCCTTCACGGAGATCACAAGTCGCTTACGCATAATGTCTGCCGCAGCTAGCCAAACCAGAGGACAGGGTCAAAAGGCATCTAAATAAATTATGTTTTATGGTTCCTTGCGCTGTTCTTTGATGACTACAGCAAAAATGGTCATTTATTCATTCAATTGTGCACAAAAGATGGTCACTAATATATATTGTACTTGCTAGAGGGGTAATTTATTTCCCAAGTTGGATCTAAAATTGGATTGTCTCTTTGTTTTGGTAACAATTTTTATTAGTTGCCATGTTGACAACATTGCTAGTGGATGTTACAGTAACTTCAATAGATGCAAAAGTTGCTCTTCCTAAATCCTACTAGTACTACTCTTGTCATTTGTTTCTCATTTTCTTTCTATCATTGACGGAAATTCTAAATGTTTTCTTCTTTTTTTTTTTTCACTTAATTCTTTTTCTCAATCGTCAATGTAGTTGTAAAGTAACTGCCTTTGTAGTCATAGATTTAGGCTTTGTTTTTTTTTTTTGCTTGTTTGAGTTGATAATTTGAGTTAAAAAAGTAAATTTGTATGAGAAAAAAAATACTATAACAGTAAAAGTTGAATTTGAATTTTTATGAGAGAAAATATCTATTGAAAAACTTCAGTAGTTATTCAAAATAACAAAGCAAAAGGGTCTTTTAAGTGATTGTCAAGTTGCTGGCATATGCATCCTCAGTAGCAAGAACAGTGTCTTGCTGCAGCTTTCGTGAATTGCATCAGTTTCACCAAATTTGCTAAACTTATGAAATAGTTTTAAATGGATAATAGAAGAATGTGATTTATGCGAAATTAGTCTAGTGGTAGTCTAGGAGTACAAGATCCAAATCAGAAATAGACTTCATTGAAAAAGTGAAAATGAAAATAGACATTTCAAGTCATGTGCTTCATTGGGCATATCAACAACATACCTCACAAGATGCCAATTTATTAATTTTGAATATAAAACAACTTAAGACATTTTTTTTTCCCCCCTGAAAAAGAGAAGAATCACACGTTAGCTACAATGATATGATCCAAGACATTAGGAGGAAGGAACATTGTGAACTTGCCAAGCAGATGCCAGCAATATGGGCCTTCCTTTCCATCCAAGTAGCAGACAACCTTTCTCAGCAGCCAAAGTGTATCCATCACAGCCATACACAGACAGCATCATCCTCGCCTGGCTCATACACTTCAACCCCATTACTTGAAACCCGGCGCGGCCTAATTGCCTTCTCCATTGGTCTACTCTTTCATGCCTCTCAATCCTACTTGATCCCTCGAAAGCCACAATGTTCCTGATCTCTTCTGCAAAGTGAAGCCTCTCTATTTTCATCCTCTGTGGGCTATTTCTCGGAAGGCTAGCCTCGAGGGAGTCAAAAATGGCAGAGTAGTAGTGAAGGGACTCGAGGAATCTCCCTAGAAAGAATGGTCCGTTGTGGTTTGCATCTTGTTCTACCACTGTCAGCAGAGTTGGGGCTAGTTTCTTCAATGCTTGGAGAATTGCCTTCAGAGAGCCTCTACTCTCTTTGACATACTTGTGCAAGTGCGTGAAACAATTAACATACAATGCTTCCCCTTCTCTCAAATCCAAATTCTCTCTAGTTAAAAGCGACGGTGTTACCAGCTCTGACAAAATGTTGAACTGTAACAGTATGCCTAGCGAGCTAGCTTCTTCCACAAGCACTTTCATGCTGGCTTCAAGCTCTATGACGAGATTGTGATCATCGACTAGTCCGGTGATTCGGAGCATTTTAGGTGGACCCTCGGGCCGTGAAGCAAGGGTTCTTAGCAAGGATGGCCATTGAAGAGTGTGTTCCATCCCTAAATCAATAATGTGGAGATGGTCCTTTCCAACTGCTGCTTGACATATAGCTTCATTTGCAACCATAAAGCCAAAAGCAATGAAAGGAGTTGTTTGGTAAAGGAGTTGAAAAGCTTCCATTTTCTCCTCCTTAGTGATCAATGAAGCCTCCGTATCAGCAACCCCACCAATCATGAATGTACCATTTGTGTTGACATTATGAAGAAGTGAAAGCCTAGAGTTTAGTCCTGCGGCAAAGCAATAAGACACCCTTTGCAAAGAATCGCCGAAAGGACTAACCGAAGCCCAGATTTGGCTCAGCATTGAGCCTGCAAGTTGGGAGTCTCTGCAGCCAACAGCCTCAGCACAAGCCAACAACATGTGTACCAAATGAAGCCCTTGGTCGACCCCGTGGCTTACCTCTTCAACACTAGGCACCACATTGGAAACATTAACCTGAAAATCCTCGACCAGTGAGCCACTGATCTCCAAATTCTCATCTCCTTCCAACATCATTGGAACATCTTCATAAACACCATTATTGGCCACTGAGAACATCTCCATCTCATTTCCGATTCGTTGCACTCCGGGAGACTCAATTCCGTTGTTGTCATAATGGTCCATGTTGATGATGCTCTCAACAAACTCATCAATCTCCGAAGCGGCCAAACAAGGAGTACTAGTTGTATCTGTTGGTGAACACAGCTCAATCTCATGGAATATCTCCTCCCACTCTCCTTGTTCCTCCTCAACTCTCGCGGGGCAGAACCTGCGAATCGCGAGATCATGATTGAAACTCATGATCTTATTTGAGGGAAAGGAAATCCAATTATCAAAATTCAAATCTTCCATAATTTTCTTTTTTCTTTTTGCTTCTGGAGACTTAGGGAAGGTTGAAAGGAGAGTTGGTGGTGGTTGAGGAATAAGTTGCTAAGAAGGACTTTGGAAAAGTGAAAAAGAGATGATTCCTTTGTTAACTATTCAACAAGTATATTCTCCTTGTTTCTAAATGATCAAAGGTTATATATATATATATATATATATATATATATATATATCTTAAAATATGTGATCATGATGTAAATGGCTCCTTCCAAAAGGGAAGTTACATGTGTTTAAGAATTCCAAAAGGGCCATAAATACTGGCAAATTCATTGGTGGATTACTTATTGGAGTGTACTAAGTTGGCTTCATGTGTATATCAACACATTAACCTTAATTAATGGTCGACCTTGGAAATTACTTTTATGAGCTAAAAAAAATTGATTATATTTATAATTCTGGCAATGGGTAAGCAGCATTGTTTCCTTCTAGCAAGACATGCCTGGGAATTTATATAGGATATGCCGAAGCTCAAAAGACATTGTTAAAGGTTTCTATAATCTTAACCAAAAGCCAAATAAGACTATTGGTCACACATATATTACTTTCTGATAAAATTTGGACTCATATTGAAACGACACTATTACATTTTTTACTATCTAGAAATTGGGTTAACAATAAAGGTTTATTATTTAAAACATAGCTAAACAGATGGGTAATAAAGACAATGTGCAATTAGGTGAAAATAAGTACAACAGACATATGATTGGTTGGCCATATATAGAAAGATTAAGAATTTTTTATAGTATTTTATTCAAGAAAGTTAAACTAAAGAATCTTATACAACTAATGCAAAAATAGCCGGCTTTGAAGAAAAACAGATTTTTTGCCGGTGATCTCAACAGTATATCAACGTCGGTGAAAACATATTTTCATTGGTGTTATGCGTTTGTCACAAGTTATCCTCACTTTGGTCGGCCAACAAGCAATGCGACATTGCAGGTGGCCTAAGCCTGGCCTAAGCCTGGCCTATGCCATGCACATTCAAATTTGACTTTTTAAATAATTGTTAGGTTTTTATGAGCTTAGTTACTTTAGCACTAAAAATTCTTCAAACTTTTTAATCATGTTTCTGCAAACCCATTATTGTTTGATCTTCATATTTCAAAACCATATTATAGAAAGCAATTCAAGTTCTTGTGTAAAAATCTTCATTTTTTTTTTTGTTGTAATTAGGAGAATATGTTTAGCACATCATAAGATTGAACCGACTTATATAAAGCGAGCAGTCCTTTTTTTTTCGAAAATTATGATTTTGTGTTTGGCATCTATTGGGGAATAGAAGGGAAAAAGAAAAACTTGGTACTTTTTTTTTTTTTTTGGCTCAATTGTCAAAATTCTGTTCCACCAAGTCATAAATTAGGTGGCTACAGTTGGAAGTTGGGTGTTCATTCCAATTATTTTGAATAAGAGCTTAACATGGGCATCTTGTGTGAGAATTAATACAAAAGATGCATAAATCAGACAAGTATCATTTAATACTTGAGAGCTAGTAAATCTAATTACATAGTGAACGAATAGGTTAATCAAAATTTTAGTTAAAAACAGGTGCTTCTACCATGTTTCACAAGTAATTAATTGCAATGTTAGTAACAATGTTGAATGATATGTTTGTCTTATCTGAATATTTATTTTATCTGAATTGTCTATTATTATTATTATTATTATTATTTATTATTATTATTATTATCATTATTATTATTATTAATTAATTAACTTTATCTTAAAATCAGATATAGGACCAATCTTTAAAAGATGGCAAAATATGATTTGTCACTTATAACAGTCCATAATTGACAAATAAATGATACCCTTTTGTCATGTGACGTGTTGAATGCAATACTTGCCTCCACTACTGTGTTCGTTCACTTTGTTAATTTGAGTTTATAATTTGAGCTAAGATGTAATTTTATGTGAGAACTTTTTACTGTAGCAAAAAAGTTAAATGTGACTGTTTTTGAAAACTTTTTACTGTAACAAAACTCAAATTCTAAACTCAAATCGGTAAAGTGAATGGGGAATAGAATGTTTGAAAAATTATACTCATACTTAAAGATTTGTTGTCATTTTATATACTATCATTAAAGTACAAAAATTTACCTCGTTTATTTTGTGGATTCGAATTTTCAATTTGAGTTGAGATGTGATATTTTTTTAGAACTTTTTATTGTAGCAGAAAAAGTTAAATGTGACATTTTATAAGAACTTTTTACTGTAGAAACTTAAACTAAAAATTCAAATCGGTAAAATAAATGAGACCTAAGAACACGAAAAATTATATAATGGCTGCAATAATCCTCAAATAAAACCAAAATTTCCTAGGCATTATATTACTTGACCAAAAATATTAAGCACTCGAACATGATTGAAATGTTATACAAAAAAAAAAAAAAAGAGAGAGAGAGAGAGACTTCAAGGTTTATTCTTAGAGCAACTCCAACTCTAACTCGAGTATTGACTTTGAGTTTGGGTTATTGAACGATCAACTAGGCTCAAAACTCAAATTAGGTTAACTCGAGTTTAATGCCCAAACGAATGTACCTTTTATATATAAATTATTACGCGTGTTGTGAATGTACTGTATATATCAAACTCAAACTCGAATAGATTTGATAATTGATAGAGCTAAAATTATTTTTTGTCTAAATTTTTTTTACCTTTAATAAGTTATATTTTAATTGATTTATCATGTGTAATAATTTTTTTTTTTTCATGATGTGTCATTTTTCATATTTTAATTTCAAACATTTGACATCACACTATACTAAAAGACGAACGATCCGAATTAAAATCACTTCTACATATTTACTTTAATACTAATTAAACTTTTTTTTTTTTTTAGTGGTAAGACGCAGATCAGATAAAAAATTAAGAACAAGCTTAGGGTGTAATTACAATTTCTTCATTTTTTGCGTTTTCTCGTAGAATAATGTTATAGAACACTTATTATTAATAATTATTAATAAAAGATAACACTTATTACAATTTATTTTTATTTATTTTGTAAATTTGATTTTTATTTAATAAAAATTTTTTAAATTTTTTATTATAATGAGATATGATATTTTTGAAATTTTTATAAAAATTTAAAATTAAAAATTTTTTAAATTAAATAGTGGTGTTTAGCGCTGTGCTGTTTTGAGCATTTTTCTTCCCGTGCGTCACGGTTGTTTACGTGAACATCTTTTCTACCAGACAGCCAGTAGAATTCCGACACGTAGATGCCGTGAAAATCCCTGCTTTTTCTTCAGGTTTCTCGTGCTCGACACGTGTCGTCGTATAGATGCCCCGACAGAGTTCTCTCTCTCTAGTACACCACATTTCAAACTCCCTCTGTCCCTCGCTTTTAACTCTCTCAGTCTCTCTCTTAAAACCCCCTTCTCTCTCTAGCTTTCTCTCTCTTAGGGTTTCTCCCCCAGTGAAGAAGATTCAGCTGAACTTTTCCGGTAAGGATTTCTCTTTAGGCTTTTGTTAGTGTATTTCAAGTTTCAACTGTTTCATGGTTCGATCCTTTTGTTGAGCTTTTTCCTTTACAAATTCATCTGGAAATTGTTCAGCAAAAGAGGTTTTTTTTTTTTTTTTTTTTTCAAGAAAAAATAAATTTTTTTAAGGTAAAAAATAATGTTTCTATGATGATTAAAGAGTCAAACTCTGATCTTTCCTGAATTGTCTCCTCTGCTTTTTTCTTAGCAACCAAACAGCGCATTAGGGTTTATGCTAGAGTAAAATGAAATCATGCAAATGTTAGTCGTTACTAGCAGGAAAATGGGATTGCATGCATGGAAAAGTGGAAGAAATTCTAGATTTTTTCTTTTTATTCTCTGCTTAACACTTTTTGGAAATTCAAGATTTTGTATTTTAGTTTATACTTCTTATATTTGTTCTGTTTCTATGCTGTGACAAGCTTCTATTACCTTTGCTGCTTTGCATATATCAGTTATGGTTTTTTTTTTTTTCCTCATTCAATTACTTAGTGTTAATTCTTTCCTTTAGAGGTTGAGTGAAATGTTAAAATGTTATGATTTGTTGATTATATATGTTCTTCGATTATTGCTGTGTGATAGTTCACTAGAAATCATAACGATATCAGTTGATATATCTTACTTGCATTGACATGTAACAATCGCCGCTTATTTACAAAAATGTATGCAGATAGGCGTTTAACTCATTAGGCATCATGACTAGGTTCTGAATGATTGGGAGAGAAGATAGAAAATTGAGAAGCTAAAGAATCTGTACTTGGTATATGTAAAGACATGAAAAGCGTAAATGCATAGCCGAGAAATGCTGGTTTACGCTAACTCGGTGCTTGGATTTGCAGGTGCTTTTTTCTACTAGTTTTGTGGCTCAGCACTGTTATGAGTGTTTAGACTGGAAAGAAAGGCATATCCCAGTAGCCAAGCATGGATCAGTCAGAACAGACGCAACAACAGCAGCAGCAACAACAGCAGCCAGTGGTCGGTATGGTAGCAGGTTATGCTCCTCAGTCCTATCAAACTGCTCCGATGGTGGCTTCTGGCGCTCCTGCTGCACCTGTCCCTTCCCAAACGCAGGCCCCCGCTACTTTCTCTAATTCCCCGCACCAGCTAGCGTACCAGCAAGCTCAGCACTTCCACCACCAGCAGCAACAGCAGCAGCAGCAGCAGCTTCAGATGTTTTGGGCCAACCAAATGCAAGAAATCGAGCAAACAGCTGATTTCAAAAACCACAGCTTGCCGCTTGCTCGGATCAAGAAGATAATGAAAGCTGATGAGGATGTTAGAATGATTTCAGCTGAGGCTCCGGTCATATTTGCAAAGGCGTGCGAAATGTTCATCTTGGAGCTGACTCTACGCTCGTGGATCCACACCGAGGAAAACAAAAGGAGGACACTACAAAAGAACGATATTGCAGCTGCCATTTCAAGGACTGATGTCTTTGACTTTTTAGTCGACATTATCCCTAGAGATGAGTTGAAAGAGGAGGGACTTGGCGTCACTAAGGCTACCCTTCCGGTGGTGGGTTCGCCTGCTGACATGCCCTACTACTATGTGCCACCACAGCATCCTGTGGGACCTACTGGGATGATCATGGGGAAGCCAGTAGATCAAGCGGCCATGTATGCAGCCCAACAGCCAAGACCACCAATGGCATTCGTGCCGTGGCCGCAAACTCAGCCTCAACAGCAGCAGCAACAACAATCGCAACAGCAAACCGACACTTGATTGTGCTCCAGGCGTTGTGAGTGGTTGAGGAGCATGTTTTGGTTGTCTTGAATTTGTAGTGAATTGTTAGCTTTAGTATTAGTTGGAGTTACGAATTTGTGATAGAGAAATCTTTAGTGAGCCATATCATTCTCGAGTGCGAGAGGTTGGCTGTATCATTTATGGGCTTGCATTGCTTTTGTTTTCAAATTCCTCATGGGTTGTTGATCTTTTCTTGGCCTTTTACCGACTTTTTTGCTCTTTCCCTGTGGGTGGGATAGCAATTAACTGATCTTAGATTATTGCTTCAGCAGTGGATAGCAGGGCTCAGAATTCAGGAGGATTCTGAGAAGTACTTTCATGGCATCACAAATATTTTGAGTTGCTGATATCCTTTATTTTTTTTTTTAAATCTTTTGGTGAACGTTTTTTCCTTTCTCCTCCCCAGTTTCAGCTTTGATTCCAACTCATCTCCGACTCTTTGGTCCAAAAAAATAAAAAAGCTGATGCTTTTTATTTTACCAACCTTTTGTAAGGGTTATACTTACCTCTGATGCCTCCATATGTTTTCTTATTCCTAGAAATCCCTTGAGCTCATCTGTGATCCCGAGTTAGAAACGAGTCCACTTTGTGATCCCGAGTTAATTCATTCTTTTCTTTATAATATATATATATATATATATAATTCATTCAAAATTCAAGTATACAGTAAATATATAAGAAAAAATAAAGGTGCGTTTAATTGATAAATTTAAATCATAATTTATAATCTTAACTTTTAAATTTTAAATTTTTATGAAAAAAAAAATTATAATAAAATTAAAAATTATAATTTAAACCATGCATAACTCTCAAAATAAACACACCCATCCCTAGAATTTATCATTGGTCGACTAGACTGCTTTTCCGACTACTGAACAGAGACAGCATAAAGGGTACAAAAGAAGAGAAACGACGATTAGCAAAAAAAACAAAAACAAACAAACGAACAAAGGAGAGGAGAAACGACAAATCTGATGCCAAAGAAATCTTATAAAGCTCAAAATTAGGGGGAAAATCTAAGATTTTCCTTTCATGAACGATGTTCTCGATACAATTAATTTTCGCCGGTTTAAATAACAAAACAAAACCCTATGATCCCTCTTTTCTTCTCTTGTGGATTAAGTTACAAGAATATTCTACTGATCAAAAAGGCCTTTTACAATGACAGCGGATCATCCTATATTATTCAGCAGGTTTTTTTTTCTCTCTTTTCCTCTTCTTACTTCTCTTATTCAATAATCCTCTCTCTGCTAGCGTCTTTAGTTTCTGCTGTTTCCTATCTTTGGCTTTCTCCTCAAAGCCATCATCCCTCATCTTCATTATCGCCACGCGTCTAGCGCTGTAAACCTGCATATCAAGTAAGAAACACACAACCAGAGTCGGATATACGTCCTTTTTCATCAAACAGGAGCAGAGATGCAGCAAATGCTAAGATTTAACGAGCCGTCAATCTGAATTAATGAAAATACCGTTTATACAAGTCTTTAGAACTTTAAGCCCACAAGGGCACTTTCAGGGGAAAAGAAAAATGTGAAGAAAATCTGGCCTCAAAAAGCAGAATATCTCAGACTGTCTATAACTTTTAAACACTTTAGTTGACCGTTTATGGCACTTCGAGTAAAGAAGAGTAACAAATATCTGTGGAAGCCTAAAGCTCCAAAAATTTGTAATTCAGGAAGAAACTCTTTTAAAAGAAACGGATCAATTGTCCTTTGGTATCTTACCATTTTGATATCATCTAGCACCTCGTTCTCTTTGCACTCGAACTTATCCAATTGTTTCCCAAGAACAACTTCTATTTCACGAATAAGGTCTATGTCGTTCTGCAAAATACATGTCCCCACCATTAGCAAAAGATATATAATCTACCCGTCCAACATTTTACTTGTCATTTATATAATACTAACCTGTGAAACAAAGCTGACAGCTAACCCTCCCCTGCCTGCTCTTGCAGTACGCCCCACACGATGAACATAATCTCTTGGAAACCTGCAGTGGGATGGCCGTTAAATTTTACGTCAACTGCAAGTTGGTGAAAACTATAGTAATTGTAACAATTCAGTCAAATAAATACCTTGGAATATCATAGTTGATGACAAGATCAACTGTAGGGATATCCAAACCACGACTGGCAACATCCGTAGCGAGCAATATGGGAACCTGACCGGATTTAAAGCGATGTAATGCAGATAACCTTAGAGACTGAGAATTGAATGAATGCAATGCCGCAACTTTCTGATCCAGCTCTTCCAGTAACAAACTCAAAAGGTGACAACTTCTGCATCCACATTATAAAGAAGGTAAAAATATACATAATTACCCGAACATACTTTCAAGAAATTAGAGAACGTCAAACTGCAGGTAATAAGAGATTTCAATACGTAGTGTAGTTATCATATTGATGATAATCAGAAGTAAAAGCAGAAAGAAAATCAATCAAACAGCACAAGAAAAAGTAGACTATCCAGCTTAAATTCAGAATATACCTGCAAGTTGAGACAAATATCATGGCAGAACGAATACCCATATCTTCCATCTTAGACAAAGTGTGTACCAGATAAACATCCTTCACATCTTTGGGTACAAGAAGATACTGCTGCTTAAGAGTTTCAACTGTCTTGAACCCTTCATATGCCTCATAAAAGTATGCCTTATTTGCAGAAAGCTCAAGAAGCGTCTGAAGGTCACTAGTCATTGTGGCAGAAAATAACAAAGTCTGTCGATTCTTTGGCAAGCACTGAAACACCACTTTCAACTCCTCTTCGAACCCAACATCCAAAACTCTATCTGCCTCATCCAAAACTAGAAACTGAAGAGAACATGAAGGCAGTAGAAAGAATAATTATACAGAAAATAACAAAAAAGAAAATTTATGATCTGAGGAAAGGAAACTAATGGAGAGAAACTAGATTCTAAGACAAAAATTCAAGTAAAAGATTTCAAAATCCAACTCCATTAGAGGTTTAGCATGCATATTCTATACCAACTCGTCTTAAACCAAACACCCACAACTATGTTAGACTCATCCAAACCAGAAACTCACGCAAAGGTTAAGAAAGTATACACGGTGAGTTCATGGAACAGGAAAAACATGAAAAGAAAATACCTCATAGTCAGTACCTTATGTGTAAAAATAAAAGGAACAACAACAATGGAGAGAAACCAAATTCCAAGAAAAACATCCAAATAAAGCGATTCGAAAAAACCCAACTTCATTACAGGTTCAACAATCAACATACACATTCTGCACTATCTCCTTTTCAAAACCCAACAATTGATCCAAGAACAGAAACGGAAGCAACCCTATTAAACTAGTCTATAAGCAATGAGTTCGTGAAAAACAATACAAAAAGAAATACTTCACCACCTAAGGGGAAACATATAACGGAGAGAACCAGATTCTAAGAAAAGCATTCAAATAAAAGATTTCACAAAACGCAGCTCAGTTACAGTTTCAACCTGCTTATACTTCAACATCACAGCTTCTACATGCAAACCTACAAGCTTTCCAATTTTCAGAAGGAAAACAAAAAATGGAAAGAAAATAGATGGAAACGAAAACATTCAAACAAGGATTCCCAAAACCCAACTCCATTACAGGTTCAATATGCATATCCTACAACATCATAGCTTCTACAATTCAAAGCTACAAGCTTTCCAATTTCAGGAAGCCGAAAGGAAAATGAGAACCGAGCGAAAATAGAACCTAACAAAAACATTCAAACAAGGATTCCCAAACCAAACTCCATTACAGCTTCTATTATAACAAAGCTAGAAACTTTCCGATTCCCAGACATTACTTAACCCAAAAAAGTGAAAATTGAAATCACATTCACCTTGGTCTTCGCAAAGATAGGAGGAATATCGGGATTCTCTTCAAGCAAGACCTTGATTCTCCCGGGCGTGGCGATGACGACATGAGGCCTGGCCATCAAGCTTTTGGCTTGCGTCAGCATGTCCATGCCTCCGACAATCACCGAACATTTCAAATATATGCACGATCCCAAAGCCCTAAACTGCTCCGCCAGCTGATACGCCAGCTCCCTCGTCGGCGTCACCACCAGCGCGAACACGCCGAACGGGTCGTCCGCCAGCCGCTGCAGGATCGGCAGCGCGAACGCCGCCGTTTTGCCGCTCCCGGTCTGGGCCAGGCCCAGCACGTCGCGGCCCGCCAGTATCTTCGGGATGCAGTGAGCCTGGACCGCCGTCGGCCGCCTCATCCCGAGCTCCTTGCACGTCCGCACGGCCCACTCCGCAAGCCCGAGTTCCTTGAACGACGCCACCGACGAGGCATCCGTCGATTTCTCCACGTGCGGTTCTCCTCCGCCGCTGTCGGAGTCATCATCGGCGGCCCCGGCCAGGGGTTTGGGGTTGGGTTTTGAGCGGGGTTTAGGCTTTTTCGAGGATTTGGAGAAGAGAGGGAAGCTCTTATCGATAGTGATTTCTTCTCCTTCTTCCATTCTGATTATGTGGATTGAGAAATTCAGGGACTATTTGGGATGTATTATACAGATTTTCTCTTTTTTTTTTTCACTCTGTTGTTTTCCGCCGCCAAATATTTTCCCGGAAAATTTTTTGTTTGGATTGCGAAGAGAACATAACAGCATTGTAGTGGTTTGGGCCGGAGCCTAATGGATTGTGAAATGTTAGCCCAAGGAAACAGTGGGCCAGAAGTTTATGGCGGGAATCAATTAGTTTTGCGAACGAAATTTGTTGCGAGCAAAATTGCAAAGGTACTCATATATTTGAGCGTAACTTGATAATCCCCCTCATATTATTATTTATTAGTATTTACCATTTTAGTACCGACATCTTTTGTTAGGAAAAGTACAGACATTTTTTGTATTTAAAATTTTTTAAAAAATATTTATTGACCGGCCAACGGAAATTACAATTCTAAGATTCCGTTTAAAATAAAGAATTTAAATTTAAAATTCAATTTTTTTTATAATAAAAATTTTTAAAAAATAATGATATTTAATTTTTTTTTATTATAATAAAAAATTTTCACATAAAATTATTAAAATTAAAAACAAATTAACAAACTGAACAGATTTTTAAATATATAGATTTTGAATTTTCAAAATACAAAGGGTATAATATAAATCAAACAGAAAGGACAATTTTAGAAAATTTTCCTTTCGTGTGAACCACATTTCTCATTTCTCACTGACGTTAGTGGTGACGTATTTCCATTAACGACCCAATTCGAAGACATATAGAAAGAGAAATAACAGACAAACCCAATAGTATTTGCCATTTGGCAATCACAAGCAAACGAAACATAGAGAGAGAAAGCTAGAGAGAGAAAATGGAGTCGCCGTTCAGGGCAGATATAGTTAAAGGAAAGGTGGCTCTGATAACTGGAGGCGCATCGGGAATTGGGCTCGAGATTTCGACAGAGTTCGGCAAACATGGCGCCTCTGTTGCCGTCATGGGTCGACGAAAGCATGTCATCGACTCCGCCGTCGATTCTCTTCGCTCGCTTGGAATTCCGGTACTTTCTTATATGTGTGTCTGTATGTATGTGTATATATATATATATATATATATTCCATTATTATCATATGCAAATTTCTTCTTTGTTGTTGTTGTTAAATTATGGTTTTGTATGGTTGATGAGAAAGAAATGCAAAAAAAAGAAGCCAAATCGCTGCTTTTTATGATTTTATGGGTGCCCATTTGAGCTAATTAACGTGAATAACCGATCACAGTACACAGTATATAATTCATGATCGTATGAGAAGAAATTCTGCATATGAATTGAGGAGCTTTGTTAATATTCTTTCTTTTGTTTTCGGGTTATTTTGTAGAGAGCAACTTTTAGGAATCACGGTTTACATGGGATGTGAAAGGAAAAAGAAAAATCACGTTTATTGGCTTGGATTAACAAAGATTATGTTTTGTTTTAAAATTTTCAATCAGAACTTACTGGTTCAATGTTTCAATCTAATTGAGCTGTTCTCTATGCTACAGTGGTCTTATCTTAGTTTTTGGTTGACATAACATGCATTTTAAATGGCCTGTTAAGAGGCCATTTTATAGTTGAATTTTCAATTGGGTTTGTTTTCTTTCACGTATTTGTTTAAACTTAAATTTACATTATCAGTAAATTGATTTACTTCTATGGATCCATGGCCTTTCAATGGATTTAATTTGTAATATATCTCAATTATATCCTTTTTTTTATCTCAGGCTGTTGGGTTCCAGGGGGATGTTCGAAAGCCTGAAGATGCGAAACGAGTTGTGGAATCGACTTTTCAGCATTTTGGTAGGCTTGACATACTTGTGAACGCTGCAGCTGGGAATTTTCTTGTCTCGCCAGAAGATTTGTCCCCTAATGGGTTTCGAACAGGTTGGGTGTTGTAAATGTTGTCAACAAATTTTTATTTTTTACTTTTTTTTTTTTTTTTTCATTGTACTGCGGGTTAGTATATATAAAATATATATATATATATATATATATATATATTGGAATAGATTAATATTAATATATATTTTTGGAATAGAGTATTAATCCTTGAAAGCCTGAGAATTGCGTTATGGTAAAAGCTGGAGAATTCAAATTTTGTTGATTAGGAAAATCATCGTATTAAGGTCAAAACTGAAGTGTAATTGACCGTCTCATTATGAAGAAGTTCCAGCACACGTGAATAAACATTTCTTTGGTCAACCGAACCTCATCACTGTTTCATTCTTATATTTGTTTTTATTTTTTATTTTTTGTTTCCTATAAACTTGCTTGCTTGAAAGTTGACAAAATCATTTTGTTTACTCTTTTGTTGATGGTCGTTGAACTTTTATACCAGACTTCTCATCAGTAACTTGCAATTAAATTTGTCTATTCCTTTTAGTTTTGGACATCGATGCTGTTGGTACATTCACAATGTGCCATGAAGCACTCAAGTATCTCAAGAAAGGAGGGCCAGGAAGGAGCTCTTCTGATAGTGGTGGAGTAATATTGAACATCACAGCTACCTTACATTATACAGCTTCGTGGTACCAAATTCATGTGTCTGCAGCCAAGGTCGGGTTTACATTTTTAGATGTAGCATAGATCTATTTTCCACATTGAGTTTTGTCTTTAAATTTCTCGTCGCTGCAGGCGGCTGTTGATGCTACAACAAGAAACTTGGCATTGGAGTGGGGAACTGACTATGATATTAGGGTCAATGGGATTGCACCTGGTCCTATTGGTGATACTGCTGGAATGAATAAACTCGCGCCTCAGGAAATAAATAGCAAAGCTAAAGACTACATGCCCTTGTACAAGTTAGGAGAGAAATGGGATATTGCAATGGCTGCTCTCTATCTCTCTTCAGATGCAGGTCAGTAGTGGCTTCACTCCCGTATGCAGATGCATTCCTATTTGCATGGAACTATTTTCCAATCCTCGCCAAGTATAGAGGACGTGTTTACTAACTTGTAATATAATGTAATGGGAAAGGGAAACGTGTTGGAAAGTAAAAGAAAAGGCATAAGAAAGAGGATCGTTGATTCCTTTTCTGGTTTTCATTTACCTGCATATCATTATTGGGTAGATTTATTAAGGTTACCTAAGTACTTTTGTGGTTTATTCCAATTGAAAGGGAAATAATACCATGAGGTAACTCAGAATTGGTTCTATTTTTGCTCATTCCCTACATCATGTGACCCCCACCAAATTCGTGCTTTTCATTTCCCAAGTAAACACATGAATAGGCATGAAAAGGGAAACATTTCTGCGACTAGTAGACATGCCCAAAAGAGTGGAACTCTGATATCGTATACAGAATTCTAGGTGTTGTTGAAACTTGAATTTGACTCTCTTAAGTTTGGATAGGTATTTAAGAGTGCAACTAACTTTTTTTTTTTGGGGGGTTGTATGAACCATACAGGTAAATACATTAATGGAACGGTTATGGTAGTTGATGGAGGACTCTGGCTGAGCCGCCCTCGCCATCTACCGAAAGAGGAAGTTAAACAGCTTTCAAGATCTGTGGAGAAGAGGTCTAGAGATGTACAGGTAGGAGTCGCAAGAAGCAAGATATAAGCACAGGATGAAATCATTTTGTATGGGTAATGCCAAAACCCCGAAGGCTGCAAAACTTAGCTAGTCAAATAGCTACCATAAGTATTTCAAGAAAGGACTTGATGCCTCAATAGTTTATTGGCTCATTAAGATTTTGGATATCTGTACCTGTATGTTGTTTGCAACACTTAAACAGTAGCAATCAGAAATTCAGAATACCTTTTTTTATTTCTTTTACCAGAAAACTTTATTATCAATTGCAAAGGAAAAGGAATAACTACCAATCAAATACAAAACTGGCATGAAGCATCGTCAAGCCTCATCTGAACATAATATAAGAATGATTGTCTACATTACGCCTTTTGCCTATAAAGAAAACTGAAACGCTTGTGTGTTAGGGTGATCTAGTCGACATTCTGCTAGTAATGTTTCGGCCTCAGGAACTGCAACAAATTTAACTCCTTTGTCAACCAGCATCTGGATTGGTTGCAAAATTTATTAAACGCTCCGCTGCAAATGTGTGGACTTCTTGGCTTTGAAGAGGCTCGGCATTTACGAAAAAATACTCTAAATAGCCTTGAACATCATGTCATGGTCAATTGGTTTTGTCGACTATGCAGTTCCCAAACTTTTGGATGGCAGTAACTTGAGCATTTGGTTTTTTACGCAAAGAACTGACATCGCAAGATTTCCATCTGTAAGTGTTTAACATCTGTGCAATGGTGCAGGATATATGTCCAATGATTGATATCGCAAACGATCATTATGCGGCAACGGTCCATCCTAACAAGCAATGTGGTATATGTTCGATGTTAAAAAAATTCTTCCTCGAGGTTAATAATGAAACTAGCAATAATATTTTCTTTACTGGTCAGAAGAAAAAAGGAATTTACCTCTTCCAAGTTTATCTGGTATGGCTTTACGAAATCTTCAAACAAAACAGGAGAAAGGCCCTTCATTTTCTCTTCAACCTCCTACCAAAAGGAAAGCCAAGATAGTTATGAAACATATAAAACTACATGGGATTAGACCCCGACTATTTTATTAAAAGTTGGCATCTGAAAGGTGAGAATTAAGTCGACATCCATCCTCAAAAAAGAAAAAAAGTACACATGAAGAAGCTGAAATTAAAAAATGGTGTTCGTGAGCAAAAAAGTACAATTGTCTTGTTCTAAAATCAAAGTACGTGTGAAGAAGCTGAAATTAGAAAACGGTGTTTGTTAGCTTACTAGTCCAGTTATCCTCGACTTCTCCAATAATTCCGTGGTTATCAGGTCCAGTATGTGTCTATTGTTCCTCAGAGCATTCATTGCAAGCTCTTCTGTTTCTTCAATATACTGCAAGCAAAGCAATATCACATTTCATAACATCCCATTTCATTCACCAAAAATCATAAAATTGAGATGGATTGGCATCTTAATAGATCACCTAACTAGAAAAATAATGAGAAGCATAAAAAGCACCACTTGTTATAGGACATTATGCCTTTCATTTTATTTTTTTCCTCTTTCGGTCATATAAACATGAAACACCTTGTCACCTTCTACTCAATGGCCTCTTAGCGAAGCAAAATAATAATAATAATACAAAAGCAAATTATTTTACCCGTGTCAATTCTCGAGTAAATAGCTCGGACACTTCAGGCGTCATATTGGCAGGAATCACATGTGGATCGTCCCACTATGAGGGATGATAATAAGAAAAATTAGGCTGATTAAAATATCAATTAAAAGAGTTCAAGATATGAAGCATGTTATCAATTTGGCAACTTTCAAATGGAAAGAGATTACTCTGTATCTTATCAACTCGCCATCTGGATTATCCGGTCGATCCACTAGTCCAATTCTTTTCGTTAAAGGAAGGAGCCCCAACCTCCTGTTTTGAGGGCTGATGACCATCTCTCGAGCAATCTGAAGAGATCAACTTGGCTTATATTAAAGGCACTCTTCTAAACACAGCTTAAAAGAGAAAACCCACAGTTACCTTTGTTATCTTTTCAAGATCATCCCTTCCCCCATCAGTTATATCATCTCCATATACAACACGCTCGGCACAACAACCACCGTGTGCAACCACCATTTGCATCTTCATGTAGCCGAATGTTGTGTAACCTTGATCCACCATATTTTCTCGGGGATAAAACACAGAAATTGCAGTTTCCTACACATGTCAAAAAGGAAAACCCCTCAAGAAAAAACATCTTTTAAAACTTTTAATAGTATCCACCAAGAATCCCATTCTGCTGTCAGAATTTGTACCTTGCCACCAGGCAGGAGCTGAGAGAAAGCATGCCAATCAAACTGTGGAAACAAATGAGCTAAGACTATGTGACCAGCTTCATGTACAGCCAGCAGCCTCTTCTTTTCATAAGATACCTGGTATGTAATTTTAAGCAACCAATGATTAAATAAATTGTATCAGCAGTTGTTACTTTCTTTAGAACCAACAAAAGAACTGTGTGAGTTTCAAAAAAGGAAAAGAAAAGGAGAACTGTGTGGAGAAGCTTACACTTTCTTCACATTTTCGTTGCTCTTCTTCAGTGAGAAGTACACCCATACCCTCCAGCAATTGTTTGTCTAATACGTCAACAATATCTTGCTGGTGAATTTTGGAATGTCCTTTTCTCACCTGCAATATGAAGTTGTGTGCAATCAGCAGTCACTTAAAAAAAAAAAAAAAAAAAAAAAAAAAAAAAAAGATGAACATAACTATTTAACTAGAAGGAATTGCTAAAATGCGTTAAAGATAACTTGAGGATTTGGAACATTCGGCTCACAGAGACACCACAACGTATGATAGCCAGGAGGAATAGGATCATTTCTGCTAGTTGCATGTGTAAGTTTTCAAAAACAGCAAACTGCTTAAAATTTTCAAAAGGACATGAGAAAAATGATCTTCACCAATGTTACAAAACTTCTTAAGGATATAGCAATTCAAACCAACTAGCTCGCGTGAAACTGCTAAATAATCAGGAAAACATATTATCATATTTCCACAAACACCTAAAGGCAATTTTGCAATGACATTGTATAACTTTAGACACACAAACTAAAAGATAAAGCAAGGTCTCACTTCATACACGTAACCATTCAACTTACCGACATAATTGCTGCTTCGTTGACAAGATTCCGGATATCAGCACCAGAAAATCCAACTGTACGGAAGACGAGCTGTACAGTCCAAAAAAGAACAAAGCCAAAAAACCAGATTGTATTTACTTTACCAAGTACAAGCATCAAACAAGCACCACTTTAACAAACTGAAAAAGAACCAAAGCTTACTTTTCCAAAGTCTACATCGTCTGCTAGCTGCTTTCCTGCACTATGCACACCAAAAATTTGAACTCGTTGCTTCGAATCGGGCAAACCTATGTACAAACGACGGTCAATCCGTCCTGGACGAACAAATTCAAGGTCCAACTCATCTGGCCTATTGGTTGCACAGATGAATATTACCGCTTGTCTAAGTGAGAATCTATCAACACCAGTTTTTTCCTTCCTAAACATGACAAGCATAAATATGAAGAAATCAGCAACAGCTTTTGTAACATCTATCAAGAAAAACCACTCATTACCACTAAAACATTATAATAGAAAACAAGCAAGCTACAAAATGAATAACTGAATTGTTATGGAACTCCATTGCCCTGAGAATTCCAGCCAGTTAAAAAACAAATAGATACATTTCATTTTGGGCTGCATAACTTACTCTCCTTCAAGCTGTGCTATCAGAGCCTCAAATGTTGCCCTTCTTCTGGGATCCTTTCTCGCATGTCTTCCAGCAATTGCGTCAATTTCATCCACGAACACAAAAGCAGGAGCCTGCACAAAGGACAGCTAATAAGTTGGAACATTTGTAAAAAATACATTAAATAAAAAGAATAAGAAAAGGGATGGAGAATAGAGAATGGAGAATGGAGATGGATTAACTACGGCTTCCCCATTGTGTAAATTTACTAATTTAAGTTCTAAACAGTTCAATTTACGGGCTTGATAAAAGCTCCTGGGCTTACCCTCTAAATTTCGTGCAGAACATAAAATTCAAATGAAAAAGGAAAAAGGAAACAGAAGAATGCTCACATTTCTCCTTGCAATGGAAAACATCTCATTTATTCGAGCAGCGCCACTCTTTTCGCTATCTGTGAACTCAGCACCAGAAGCAAAAACAAATGGCAGTCCACTTTCTTTTGCAAGTGTCCTTGCAAAAAGTGTTTTTCCTGTTCCAGGAGGTCCAGAGAGAAGAACGCCCTGTAATTCACATAGACTTGGTCACATTACATTCTCAAGTACTAACCTCATCTCCTTGCCTCAATCCATTAGAGCACATAATTAAAAAAAAATAAAATAAAATACCCGAACAAACTGCACGCCTCTTTCATAGTACTGCATTGGGTTTCCCATATAAATCATGAGCTCATCAAGAAGATCCCAAACGTCACCTCCTAATACCACTTCCTTGCGCATTGATTTTGTTTCGCCAACATCTCCAACTGGCTGAATGAAATAGTAAATGAAATGAGAACAAAAAAATTTAAAGAAATGACTAACGGAAAAAATAATTTGAGAAATCAAAATACAAAATATTTTACCAAGATGAAATTTTCTGCATAAGCCATATCATAAAGTTGATTATACTTCTTGTGAAGAAAACGCTTTGATGTGATGAGCATAAGCATCGAGGATTCCCTTAAAAGCCAAAGAATCAGAATTCCAGGCGCTAAAGCAATCACGACTTTCAATAAGTAATGGATCTGACGCTTCTGAAGGAGGTCTACTTCAACACCAGAACTCGAAATAGTCTCAAACAAGTATGGATCTAGGGGAATATCAACCTAATAAAAAAGAAATAAAATTAACTATATGTTGAGGAGAGAAAATTTGGATTTGATAGTTACCAAAAAAAAAAAAATATATATATATATATATATATATCATATCTGCAATTGCTTTTCATTTATGGAGTTTTCTTCCACTCAACTTACAATATATTCTAGTGGAAAACCTTCTTTCATTGTGACATATACTCTCTTTAGATCCTCTGTAAACACAACGGCAGCAACCTGTCCAAAAGAATCATTCTGCATCAGAAACTGCATGCCATGTACTTTTACATGTATGCCACTAATTTACAACATAATCAGATGTTTGGAATCGATAATTATATACCATTAGCACTCGGTGTTTAAGGTGAGCAAGAAAATGAAATGCTATAACGTCTTTTCATAAACAAATACACACACAAAACTTGAAATCAAATAGATAGTAGGAACAAAATATCAGTGAGCATACCATAAAGAGAAAAGAAAACTATATCACAGGAATGCGACGACTTACCTCAGAGCTATCTAGTTTTTGAAGAAAATAAGTGTAAGGAAGTTTGGGACGATATAGCCACCATCTCTTAGAAATCCACAATGCCCTAGTTCCTTGTATCTCTGTCGTCTTTTCCACAAGATCCTTGCGAAGACTGTTCTCAACCTCTTTCATGTCAAATTCAACTGCATATTTAGCATTTTGGGAATCCACTTGTTCAGTTAACTTTTCCTTTTTGATGATCTCGTTCCACTTTTGAAGTCTTTCACGCCACATTCCTCCACCTTCCCGAATTTCACCTGCAAAGCAAAGACACAAAATAAATAAATAAAAGAAAAGCACTATAATTCCCAAACATATAGATCATAACTATAAGAGGGAGAGTTGAAGAAAATTCCCTACCACCTCCGATACAATTCTTTTTTTTTTTTTTTTGGTAAAAACAGGAACTTCATTGAACTAAAGGAAAGTATAACTTAAGTTAGCCGAAGGACAAAAAAGAGAACAAAAATTCTAAAAAGTACAACACACAATTCATTGATAGTAACCATGATTTAGTTGCTGTATGTTTGTAACCTCGTGATTCATGTAAAAGATGCACTGATAACTTAGACTTCAACTGTGTGTAAAAGTTCCTTATTCAATCCTAAAATCCTACTAAGAGTAAATTGCAGGACAGAATTGGGAAAAGTATATGTAAAGAAATATGTAAGACAGAACTCTAATTCATAAATATCTCAATCAGCGGTGATTTAAATAGTTTGCAATGCACAGGTACAGTATATTGTTAGTCTACTGTTAGTATTTCAAATAGAATCTGAACCAAAATCTCCTCGTATTAATATTAACAGAAGCATGAAGAAACTCAGGTCCTTGATGCCAGATAGCACGTCTCTAGTTAGACACAAGAACAAATAAATAATAGCGAGAATATGCATGGATGATATGTAATGCAAAACTTAAGGCCAAAATAGACGTGATATTATGCATGGAGTGCACATCCAAACAAACCTGAAATTCCCAATTCTTGCTTAACCTCTTTCTTTCCTTCTGGTTTTAATTTTGTGTCGCCATCAAGAATTTGCATTATGTTTTCCTGAGGCAGCTCTGGATCATCATCCCATGCGTCCTCACCCACAAAAGAACTATCGCGAACAATTGTTCCGTCAGGTCTTTCAATAAACTTCTTCATTTTCAAGCCTTTGGATGTTGTTTTCCTCCAGATACTCTTCTTAAACCTGCATTGATAGGAAGAATGTTACGTTTCAAAATGGTAAATGCAAACTCTGGAGAAATAAAAAAACCAGAAATCTGAATCTTAATAATAATAATAATAATAATAATAATAATAATAATAATAATAATAATAACTTAGTTAGGGAGCTGCAATTATTATAAAAAAATAAGGAAAATGAAAAATGACTTACTTTCTTACGTTAGTAGGAGAAGGCTCAGGAATCAATGCCTCCATATAAGCCTCTGTCAACTCTTTTCTTTGGCGATTTAGGTAAGGAGCTCGAATCGCTAAGTATATTCCTCGAGAAAAAATTGCGGCAGCAAAGATATAGACAACCAATGCAGCAATTCGTTTAGAATCCCAAGACTTCAAATCCTAGAAATAACAAATGGGAATGTTTTTGATCATTGTTTAGCTTATCCATAACAAAAATTATAGCAGAGAAAGAAGACTAAAAATGTAACACCATGCATGATCTATTTCGACAGTGTAGATCATTCATAACCTCACCCTTGGAATGAAATTTTCATAACAATTTTTCTAAATAAGCGTCATTAAAACAAGTACATACAGATCAAGGTAATAGACACTAAAACGTGCTAGGTAATAAAGGTCCTCTGCTACCAACTCATGTACTAATGAGAAAAGAAAAATCTATGCACTTTCAGCCCGAAAACCTCCAAAAGACCAAAACTTTGAATCTTCCTTAACCTTCTGTTTTCCCACACTTTCTCAAAAACCAAACATAACCCTCAACAAAAGGGCTTTTTGAAAGAAAAAGCTAAAGCTAAGCAGAATTTTACCTTCCAATGCTGCCATTTGTTCCAATCCACAAACTCGGCCAACACATCAGTCCTGAACCGGTCCAACTCGCTCCCACTCACCTTCACCCCGTCTCGGACTCGCCCCGCAAACTTAGTCACTCCCGTATTGGCTTCTTCCAAATCAAACCCAGTCTCCTTCTTGACCGAGTCGCCCAAATTGGACCAGAAGCGGACCGAGCCTTGCCGAAGCGACCGAGACAGACTCCGCCAAGAAAACCCACCAGACCCATTTGGATTTGCGGCGGCTAGAGCGCGAAACTCAGGTCTTTTACGATAAAGTTTGTGTCTTTGCTTCGTTAGGGAGAGTGGAGGAGTGGAAAAGAGAAGTGGGTTTGGCTTGTAGGAGATTTTAAGGTCCATTTTTTGGGTAAAGAACTCAGAATTGAAGAAGAGAATGTTGGGTGGAGAAGAACAAGTACATGAAAAGCATTTTACAACAAACAATGATTTTTTTTAGGAGGTTTAATTAGGGGTTTTGGGTTTTATCCATATAAGGCTAGTAATGGTAGTGAGTATATATTATAGACAAACAATAACAAATTTGTGTGTGTGTGTGTGTGTGTGTGTGTGTGTGTGTATATATATATATAAAACTAATGGATAAATCATAAATGGAATGCATGAGAGCATGAGATGGGAGTTGACTGTTGAAAGCATGTGTTCGTTGATTGTCAGTGGTTTTTCTATTAATTTGTTTGCGCGGTACCGTTCCATCTGAGTTTCAGTCCAGAGATAACACGAAATGGAATCATGAATGATGAATGAATGTGTGTTTTTCCGGCTTTCTGACGAGTTGGGTTGGATCTATCTAATCGGGTTTTGGACCTCTAGTTGTCGTTGGACTTTAAAGAGAACTACCACAGGTTTTAGACATATATTAGGGGTCGTAGAGAATACCACAACCACGTCTTTACACTGTATTTAAAATACTAAGGCCTGTTAACTTTACAGATTTAAATTTTTGATTTGATTTGAAATGTGATATTTTTTAAGATTTTTTTACTGTAACAAAAAATTTTGATGTGACATTTTCTGATAACTTTTTACTGTATAAACATAAAACTAAAAATTTAAATCGGTGAAATGAACGAGGTCTAAGTATACTTTTAGATACCAGTAGGTCTCCGACCAGGAAATCAGTTCCCAACTAAGAAACCCGTCGGTATCCAGCCACAATATCAAGATATCCGATGGTATCTGACGAACAACCATCAGCATTGGCGGCAATAGTCGCTAACAGCTACCAACTACCGCGCCAACCAAGTCTTTGGTATCTTACAAGATATTGATTGGTATCTTGCAAGATACTAGTTACCGATCAGTAATCATCGAGTCACCAACCAGTAACTACCAAAAATTGTCTAAAAACCACCGTTACCGGCGGCTGCCAACTGGAAAACCAATTCATAGAAAAAAAAATCACAAAAATCACATTCTAGATAAAATAAAATAAAAAAAAATTTGTAAATGATGAAAAAACAATAACGGATCTTAAACGTGTGGCCATGAGAGAGATCTCCCACAAGTCTTCGGCCTTGGTGCATGGTGCTGCATTTTTGGTTCGTCGTAGATTTGGAGGTGACCAAGTAGATGCTGCAAATCTCCACGGCAGAATGGATCATCTCCTCAAAGTAATGACAACGCCATTCTGTTTGATGAAGCATCTCCTAATGGAGGAAGAGGTGGAGGTGGGAAGCTTCGCATCGAGCTCCTCAGTGTCAAACTCGGCTGAGAAAACATGGCGGCGAGGATGGATCTAGTTTGCAATGCTCACATTGTCTCTGCCAGCGGCGAAGATGAATCTCAAAGATCCATGCCGGCCAGTGAGGAGTGCATCACGTGGGGAGTAATTCAAATGTTAAGTTTTAATTACCATGTTATTATTAACAAAGAAAAATTAATTTAGAGTAATTCAAGTGTTAAGTTTTAATTACTATGTTATTATTAACAAGGAAAAACTAATTTGGGTAAATGAAAGAAAAAAGTTAGAAAAGTAGCAAACAGTGAAAAATATAAAATTTTGGGGAAAAAAAAGCAAAAGATAAAAAGAGAGCATGAAAAAAAAAAAAAAAAAAAAGTGAACAATAATTCAACGGTGAACATTATTTATAAGTGGTAAATTTCAATCAAAACTAGCGTTGTTTTAGTTAAAATACTATGCATGAATAGTGAAATTATTGAAGATTTCTGCATATTGTTATAGATAAAAGTGATGCACATGGTCATGGTAGCATAAAAATCATAATAATAAAAAAAAAAAAAAAGAACAGAAAGAAAGAAAGATTCACTGCACATTGTGGAATTATTTGTCAGCGAACAAAACAAAACTATTTCATGAACCTTTTAGAATTATAACCACGAACTTTCGTAATATTAAAAATAATTATAATTTGTAGCATTAATCAAAAAAATATTTAACGTTTTAAGTTTTTTTTTCCTGAACCATTTATATAGCATAATCAGATTACCCAAAAGAAAATGAAAGAAAACTACTCGGTTTTTCTTCTGTTACGTTTAAACAGCATCTATGATCTTTGTTTTTCCTTTTTACAGAAAGAATCCTCTTGCTTAAACTAGAGAAGTTTAATTTTTAACGTGATTCTATTAAATAAATCCATGTGAATAAGTATACATATAAATATATATACACATTATATGAATGGATTATATAATTAGATGTGTAACTCACGGAGAACCAAGCAATACAACGACACCAACAGACTAACCTGCCGTAGACTAATAGTAAGCACTAGGACAGTAAGAAATCACTCTGAACTCGATGAATCCGGTTGAACCGAGCCGACCCTACTCAAAAATTATGAGTTTTTAATTTTTTATTTAATTATGCCTAATCCGCACTGCGCGGGTAGCGGTGCGGGGTGAGATTACATAAACTAAAAGTAACCCTACCCGGCCGAACATGTTCAAAGTAGGTAAAACAATGTCCAACACTTCAAATTCTTACTTTCATAAGTTTATGACCTTTATGCATTTAAACTGTTAACTTATTTACGTTTTGGATTCACAGTTTGTGTAAAAAATGCTTGTATGTCATAGTTGTTGAATTAGAACATTATTTATTTATATTGGAAGTGTTTGATTTCAAAGTAACTATTTTAATTGATCACCTTGCATTTAGACCCTCTCTTGAAGGAAAGACATGTTCTGTTTTATAATGATTTCTTCTGTAACAAGCACAGATTAATTGACTAAAAAGTGATCATGTAATCCTTAAGATCACCAACCCGAGTAACCCAACCCTACCCAAGATCACCCAAAAGGTTGCAGGTTTGTAGACTCGAGAGTGTCGCGGCCTAAAATTTTCTCAACCCGCACTAGTCGTGTAGGCTTAATTTTTCAGCTCAACCTTACCCTATCCGGCCCATTTACACCCCTAATAAGCACATGTACTAGGAAATAGTAGACGGAAAATAATTTTATATATCTAATCACAATCTTAGGCTTGCAGCAGGTAAAACACACTTGTACAAGTGCCAAAAAAATGCCATTCACAACACAAGATGCATTAGCGATTACTCTAGTAAGTTTAATATTGATGACAAAAACATTAGTTACATATGAACAACCAAGAAGATGAGAAGATTACTTTTCAAAATTAAAAAGAGAAAACAATATGATATTAACACATTTCAAGCCGCTACATTAAAGGAGAAAATACAATAATGCTACAACATCGTCAAAGCTCAGACAGAATGGCGGGGATATAATGGGATAACTCGGCAGTCAAAGATTGGAATCCATTTACAAGCTGTGTGTGGAATTCTTGGTCGTCCTCTCCAATCAATCTGAAGTGTACGCGGATCGCTCGCTTGCAAACGGCCATGAATTCAAGGAGCGCAGCTATGAGTTGCTGCAGTTCCTGAGACCGCAGCCTCGTTGCTGGCTCACCGGACAAGAATGCAGTGCATACACTTAGTACTCCACTGTTGACCTGGACAAATAGAAGAAAACTGATGAGATGCCATAAGAGCATGTATCCCACAATGTAAAATAAACCATGCTTTTGAATGGGCAGTTGATAAAAAAGGTCGCATCAACAAAGATAGATTTGAAAATTGTAGTGCAGAAATTATAGATTGATAAACCATTCAACAAAACTAACCTGGACTGCAACACTGCCTTGAAGAATCCTTTGTAGGCTTTGCAAACGTGGGAGTTGGTCACCTTCAGAACTTCGAGGCTCTTCAAGTTCATTTCGCAAAGCAGCAGTTCGAGTTTCAATCATTCCGATTGCATTTTCTACTGGAGAGAACTCAAGTGACTCGGATTTCGTTACCAAGAGCCTGTTAACAAGTGCAGGAAATGAGCCCTCAGTCTGAAGAACGGTTCTTCTCTTCCATTGGTCTTCCAATCCGCCTTGAGTCTTTCCGTTCTTGGTAAATGGGGTATCAAACAAAAATCGGTCGAAAACCCGTGCACGGACGCTTCCAGTTGACAGAGAAAAGATTCTCTCCCTTCTGCTACCCAAATCTTCATCTTCCATGACTGGATCAACAGCAGTTATTTGAAGATAGCAGACTCCAGGCTGCAATTCATCTGCCTTCACTTGCCTAGAATCTTGAATAATGCGCAGGGTGTGGTTCCCATCCATCCGAGACTCGTATATATGACTAAGTTTCTCCATTATGTCACCGAGCCGTACATCACGGGGCTCTCGATAAACATATTCTTTTCTGTCCAGCTTTCCAAATCTCTCACCATAAAATCCAACCCTATAGTAGGTGGCATCAGTGAATGGAATTGGACTTGATTCCTGCTCAAGAATTGATTCGTAGATATTAGTAAGCATAGTGTGACATTTTGCCAGCTGTCCGTACGCCCTCCTGCTCTTGTAAACTGGAATGACGAGTTCCAGAATGCTCGCACAAAAATGAAAGAGCTCAGCTTGAGAGAAAAGTTTATTTGCTAGTTGTAGGTATTTCACAGCAGAATCAACTGTGAGTTTTGAAGCACCATATCCCTCCACCTCAGCTGCAGATGCCTCAGAGGAGATCTCACTACTCACCATTGGGCATATTTTACGTAGAGCAGTTATATGATCTTTGCTCCAAACGCCATCGTTTCTAGCCACAAGGGCCTGTAAATAATTGAAGTAGATTCTTTAGCCACGATGGCTTGTACTCTCATCCATACTTGGAGCAAAATTAGCATTTTCTAGCCATTCAACATTAACATTATCATGTGAAGAACAGCTATGATCAGACATTGTGTGTGCCTATCAACTTACCACTTTAGTAGATAAATTTTCAGATTTCAAACCTCTAAAAGATCCCTCATTTCTTTTTTTCCTTTAATAACAAGGTGTCATAAAAATTTCTAGAAAATCCAAGCCTTTTCTAGAAACAACATGGGCATCAGATCCTAAACACGTTGCTTATTAACAAGCTTTCAATTGAATTAGAGGTGACTAAACTAGAAACCAAAAGTAAAAGTTTTTTTTTTTTAATCATCACAAGAAATAATCTGTTGTTTACCTGCATTACCACTCCAGCTACAGCCACAGCACATTGGGCAGCTTCTGCCCAGGACTGCATTTCTTGATGTGCGTCACATAGATGAAGTAGCCACATTATGTGAAGATCTGGAACAGGGGCAAACGCCATGGCAAGTTTATGAAAGCTTTCAGCAGCTGCATATCTATCCATAGTCATCAAAGAGCCCTGAAAAAAGGTTTCGTGCAGTTTTACGACATTAAAGATTTGTTCACAATGACAAAAATAAAGAAATGCAGTCTGCATATAAAAGGGGTGGGAACTGGGACTAAATAAGTATGAAGCACAACATTGTTAAACTTACCAAAAGCGCATGTTCCAAACTGCCATCGAGGGCTAGGATTAGACTGTCAGAGAGATATTGCACATCTGACCAGGACCACTTGCTCTCTGTCATTTTTTCTGGGATTGCCAATAGTGCAGTCTCAGGAAGTCCACACTCCCTCAACAGATTGGGGTTCTTATCTTCATCTGACATTTCATTCAAAGATTTTCTAAGGCGTCGTGCTTCACCACTCTCTTCTAACGTCCCATCAGGCTTCAACTGAGTCACTTGCACTTCAGACATCAGCTCGGACAATGTAATAATCAGCATGACTCTCAACCTTGCCGTCTGCATAAAGTAATAGAACGAACACTGCAAAAAGAAAATTAAAATTATTTGTCCAAAAAGTAGATACCAAATCATATGCGGTGATACAATGAGTGGACTAGAGAACCAACCCTAACAAGAATCTGAAGCCCAATGACGGCCCTTTTCCTGATGTTGTCATTCCTGAAAACTGCAAGTCGAAGAAGATGGAAAGTAACTTGTTTCAAGAACCGATCATTCTCCCTTGCCATCAAAGTTGCGCCATGAAGATTGTATACACTGTTGAAAACAGGAAGCAAAGCTTTCAAGAAAGCCAATGGTTGATTTCGGGAGAAGAAGCTCATAAAAATGGCTGTGACACAATCAAGTTTTCCATAGTCTGTAGCAATACTATGTGATGCTGCCATGATGGAAAATTTCTCAGTTATTTCCAAAACCTGAAGACTGACAGAAGCACTCAAGTTTTCTTCCCAAAGCTCCTGAAAGTAATAAAGTTATTAACAAACTAGAAACAATAGATGATTGAAAAATACAGGGAAGATAAACGAACATTGTGCTAAAAAAAAATCTCCACACAAACTATACCAGTTTTTGCCTCAATATCGGGTGTAGAGATTCTCTAAGAGCCTGAGCAGAAGCGCCAATTCTAGAAGATTGTGCCTGAGCAAGAGCTTCTCTCAATGAATAAGGTTGGCTAGGAGAGCTTAACTGAGAATTCACTCTCTGCCACAGATAACCATTTTCAGGCGTTCCCTGAGGCTGCAGGAGAGAGATTCAACATACATGAGCATAGATAAAAATAAGCAGATTCCTATCTCTTAAAATATCTACAATTGGGACCAAGAGGCATGTATCAACAGAATGAAATGACCCACTACTCAATTCATACAACGATAACCTCTTAATATAAATGTAATAACAAAAACCAAAAAAATAGACAAAACATGAGAAGCAATTGGCTTCTTGATCTAAGACCAGAATAAAACTCACTCTAACTTCTTGTCTCGATGCCTCAGACAAATAATTATTGATTGAGGGAGAAAGTCTATCAGAGTATTTAGGGGAAGCAGGGGCATCCCCAACAGGACTGCGAGAACTAGATCCCACAAGCATGACATCAGCAGATCTTCTGTGCTGTAAAATAAATCATGTACAGTTAGTATGACTGGCAACGGAAATAGAAAGAGTGAAAGGTTGCTATTATGGTTGATAGTGTATCACTGCTGTAATAAACCCCACCATTCAGTTATACTTGGAATTGGAGATAACAATGCAAAACCATAGTAATTAAAGAATTTCAACTCAACCAAAATGAAGAAAAGGCCATTGGCATTCACGTACCAAGATTTTTTTTTTCTTTTTTTTTTGGAAAGTCACGTACCAAGTTTCTAAACAAGTAAATTAGGTGAAACAGACAATCACATGATAAAGAGAAAAGAAAGGTAATAATTGAGCAACCTCAAAAAGCACAAGCGATTCCTCCATGAGTTTGAAAAATAATCTGGTCCGTGCAATGCTCTGTTGCCATGCTTTCACCAGTGATGCATCATCAAGATTTCGCACAATTTGCAAAATAACAATTAGAACTTCACGCTTTTCAACTGCATTAAGATTGTAGAAGACCGGCATTTCATCCAAAATCTGCAGACCATAACACCACTAATGAATAATAAAATTGACAGGACAGAACATAGAATACTGTTTTTTTTTTTTTTTTTTGAAATGATAGGATACTGTTGATTCTACAGTACTAAAGGAGACACAAATTCCCATCACTTTTCTGTGGAAAATGTTAATTTCAAGCAGCGATTATGCATACTAAAATTCTTGCTATTAAAATACAGATCAATTTATATGCCGTAGTAAGAAACTTGGATTACACCATTCACCTGGCCAATAAGAGGAAAATATAGCTGTGCAATATACAGCTTATCTTCAGGCTTTTGGTACCGAGCATCAAATTCATGCTTGCACAGGAGGACCACCAAAATTCTAGCTGCCTACAGAGATAATATTGTGATAAGAACAGTGTTTGGTTCCCACAGAAAAGAATCAAGAAGAATGAAAATGTAATCTTTACTGATTAACCGAACAAATTACAAACAATCCTACGAATACTATGACACACCCTTGCTCAGCCTCAGCCAAGACTTCCCAAAATCACTCAGACTATTCCCCCCCTCTCTCAGTTCCCAAACACCCCTTTTATATCCCCTGCCTTCTCTAACTAATTCCCTCCCCAACTAAAATCTACAGGAACTAACTAATAACATCCTTTCTAACAAACTACTAACTTCTCTAACCAATTAGCAAGTTCCTATCACATTGCAAGGATTGTAACAACATAAAATACATCTGTATCTCATAAAAGAATGTCATTACAATAAAATGATATATTTAGCAGGGAGAGATAATGGCATTGCAAGAAAATTCTAAAAATTTCCAAGACAAGTGAGACATATGTAAATCAACGATGTAAGAAGTATACAAATGCATCCTCCAACATAAATGAGTGCATTATTTATTCAAACTCACCTTTGCTCGCAAAGATAAGTCATCGTGATCCCATGTAAGGAAAAGCTCTTGAATTAGGACAGATGAGAGGTAGTTCCTACAACATGCATATCAACTTCATTATCACATATTAGATTGATAAATTTCTAAGAAAGAAGTGTAATTACTATTAAAAGAGACCATTTCATTTGGATTTACATAATTAAGTGCAAGCTAGTCATGGTATATGCAACGACCAATCTATTTCATTGATTAAATACCTATCTGAAGGGTCTCTCCCAGGCATTTCAACAAAAAGGTCGTGATCACAGATAATCTGCAAAAATGTGAGCTTGCAATCGTGCAGAGCAGGTTGACAAACTCCAGAAAACTTATCCAGGTACAAGGACACCTACAGTGGAGCAAAGACTACCAGATAAATAGCAATAAAGAAGCTGAAATAAAAACAGAACCGAAGCACACACTCAAGTTTGTTCGTGTGAATATTATCTCAATACACCTTGCAAGCAGTACGTAGCATTTATTTTTAACTCAGACTTAAGAGGCCATGATGTTTCTTTTCTCATTGTATATACACTCTCTTCCTATCCTCCCTTCCCTTCCTTCTGTGCTTATTTACTTAGACCCTCCCTACACAACAAGACTAGCAATAAACAAATACAACAGAGAACTAGAGAGTATTTCTGCTAACATTTGAATAAAACATGATGTAATTTAGCCATAGGGGTCAACCCTAGATCACATACAGGAACCAAATACAGAAACTAAGTTAACTAAATTAGGCAGAAAGCATACCAATTCAAAAACTTGGCGAGGTTCTATAATTGACAAAAGATCATAACAAAAGAAAGCCAAACTACTGTTCAAGCGTTTTGCAAGGCTTATCCCCTTCTTACAACGCTCGTGTACTTCTGTCAGCAGGCAATCATACAACTGCATGATACATCTGGAAACACCTTCTTTAAGTTGCATGGGTGGAATATCTTCACCTGTACCACAGAAGGAGCTAAAATATTAAACATGAAAAGGAAAGAGGAAAGTTTCTGAAAATACATGTTCTCACTGCAACTTACCTAGTGGAAGACTATGATAGAAAAGGCGAGTTTTTTCCAACGCCATTGACTTGACAATAAGTTCAAGAAAAAACCAAGCCATGGCTAAAACATCATCATATACAGGCCCAACACGATAGCCTTTAGCCTACACAACCAACCTCATAAATTTACACAAGTTTAAAGGGAGAACAAAATAAAAGGCAACAGATAGTAAAACATATGTGGTACTAATGGGACAAATGATGAACAATAGTGGGAAAAACTCACCTTACTTCGAGCCAGGCTTCCCCAAACAGTGGACAGACCAGGATAAACTGGAGGCTGACGACCCCCAAAGTCATCAAAAGCATAATCAACATAGTTAACTAGAAAATGATTCCTTTCAGCATCATCAACCGACTCCTGCTGCACCCTACAGATGATATTCCACAGAGTGTCGACAAAATCCAAAATCAACCAGTAGCTTAAACGAACAAACAAGAATATACATAAATATATGTACCAGTCGGATCCCAAAATACATTAAAAGCTTCTCTCTGTCCCAGATAGAGATATCAGAATTATCTTGCATAAGCAATTACATCACAGTTCCCTATGAGTTCTAAACTATGTAACATATATGTATCAGTCGGATCCCAAAATACATTAAAAGCTTCTCTCTGTCCCAGATAGAGATATCAGAATTATCTTGCATAAGCAATTACATCACAGTTCCCTATGAGTTCTAAACTATGTAAAACCATATATTGACGCACCTGGTAACAATATTAACCATGGCTCTAAAAGCTGCAACCTAAAAAAACAGTGGGGAACAAAATTAGATGGCAGTTTACCATATGGTGAATAATCCAAAATAAAGCCAGGGGGCGGGAAGAAAAGAATAGGCTAGCTCATTGTATGCTCAATTAAAGTCATCAAAATAACTACCAAAAGACCATGAATTTTCATAGCAAAATTTATTAATTAAAGAGCCCTAGAAGAATTTTATATGTTACCTGGAGGGTTTCTCCACCGTTGCCTATCAGATGGAGAAGCATATTCAGAATTGGATGAAGAAACTGAAGCAAAGCAGTGGAATCAACATTCTTCAAACTGTTAATAGCCTGTGTGCAAAATTAAAATTTAATTACTCTGTCCTATAAAGCCCTAAAACGGTGTTACAAACTTTTGATAATCCAATTCACCTAACCACACTTCCAAAAATATATCAAAAGACCAAATCCTCCAAACCAGAACAGATGGCTTTGGAGTATGCATGACTTTTATAATACTTAAATTTCACCGCAAAGTAATAATATAATTGAACCAATGACAATGCCAATTTTGGAAATTTTAAATTACAGTGACAAGTAACAACTTCCAACCCTAGGCACCAACTTATATGATAGAATTAGAAGAATTATTTAAGGTTGTGTTCTTATCAGAAAATCTAATGCCAAATTGGCTTAATTACATTGGGAGAAAAATATGACAAAACTTTGCCAATAGTTTTCTCAAGGGGGTGATTTAGAACATTAACTTATAAAATATACATCATATTGATATGCCAAACAGTAATTAAATAGAGCATACTGGGATGCAATACCTCAAGAAGTTCAGAACCCCAAGGTGGGCTTGTTCGAAGAGTGTGCCTATCATATTCAAGAAAAAAATCTCTAATGCGTTCATTAATAGGGTACAACGACGAACAAAGTCTTAAGCGCAATCTAAAGATATTCTTTCCATCTTCCAAATAATCCAGCCTCTCCTACAATGAGATTAAAAAACAATAAAACCATCCATTCCAGGTAAGCGTAGAAAATCATAATTAAAAAAATCAATATTAAAAAAATCAATAAACTGTATCAAAATCTTGATATATTCTCAAAGCATACCCTGCTAGAATCCTGGAGATAATGTGGAACCAGCTCTTTCATGATCGGTAAAGAAATATCAGATCGCAACCTGAGAAAAATCATAACATTATATTCTGCACTATCATAAACCAGATAATAGATATCTTAACTATATTTTCAAAGAAAGAAACACAAACTTTATCGGGGCAAAAAATATCTTCTTTTTTTCTTTTTTCTTTTTCTTTTCTTTTTTTTAAAGAATGAAACGGAGGAGGAAAATCACTAAGGTATATACATACTGAGCATGTGTAGATAATGGGAGAGAAGCATATCCAATTACTACCTGGAAAATGGATAGAAAAATCAGTTATTTCAATAAAACTAAAGCATCCTTAAAAACCAGAAGGGGTGGGTGGTGGGTGGTGGAAAATCCAGAAATTATCCATGACTAGTTGAATCTTACAGGCTTTGGAGCTTCCATTTTCGTTTGAAGATCAACATGGAATAAGGTGAATAAGAGATGATGAGTTGGTGTCCAGGTAGCAGGAAGCGAAAGTTTGATCTCATCATGGTAGCAGGCTACCCTAGCCCCAACAGCAACTTGTGTGTGAGCCCACCTCTGAAGTGTTGTACCATGCTCCCTCGGATACATCGCCTGCTCAAATGAGCCAGCAGAGATGAAACAACTAACGCAAAAGTATTCATAAGGAAAACAGAATTTAATTCATGGAAGTGATCAGGATGTACTCACCTCTAAAGGCTGTCTACGAATATCAGTATCGTCCTCCCTAAGCTCAACCCGCACAAACAAATTCCTCTTCCGACTTAAACTAACAGTTAAGGGATATATATAGAGAAAATGAAAAAGCTGCAAAAAGGGCTCGTTTCTTGTTGTAGTGCGGAAGTCGAAAGCTTGGAACTGGAAGTTAACCGACACAATCATTTAGTTAACTGGGAACATAAAGAAAGCATTAACTAAAAACATAATCAAGATTCAAAATACTACCCATGATTGTAAAAATTAGTTAACTTTGTCATGCGTATGCTGAGTGCATGACAATAACAGAAAGAAATTTAAGTGAAAAATTGAATTACAACAAGGGACAACAACTAGATAGTAGGTACACGTATCCCAAAAGAAATGTCTTATAGGAAGCAATAGTTTGAGTTCAAAAACAAGAAAAATAAGAAACACAACACAGCAGGGTCATACTTACATCATCAGCATTGCAATCTTGACCCCTTTGAACATTTGATCCATTTCCAGCATCAAAAGAATTCCACTTAGAATGGCTGCCGTGAGGCCCATCTGAACCATTAGTGGGAAGCTTCCCATATGAGGAATCAGTAATGTGATCCCCTGGATCAACAGAATCATTGGTCACACTACCACTTTCTGATATATTTTCCAAGTCAGCATGGTCAATTTGGTGCTTCTCAATTTCCAGTCTCAGAACACCTTTCACAGGTTTATGAATTTTGCGTTTTGGATCCTACATATTACAGGAAAACCACCGTAATGACACAAACACTCCATTAAAATAAATAAATAAATAACAGTAAGAACTATGAATAATTGTGCATAGCACACAATGAATAAATTCACAGAAACAGTCTAAACATGGAGCATTACATAAGGTAATGCCATTCACATGCTATCAAGCAAAATGCAAAAGATATTCACATGTCACAGAACTGTAGATGATTAACTGATGATATGTCAATCAGGGGCTCCATATTATGTGAAAAGCTAATTAAACTTAAAAGTAACAAAATGCTAGCTGAAGAAGCGTGCTCTTAAAAAGGAAACAAAATGAAGATAAATAAAAACTTATAAAGACGTCTGCTATACCTGAAGTGAGTCCTCTGTATAGCTTTCTTTAACTTTATTTAAGTTTGATATTTCCACTATAACAGAGCTCCCACTTGAATAACCCAACTTCCCATCTAAAGTGACCTTTGCACTAGGCTCAAAAAGCCCCTCATGGGAACTTGAACCAGACACACTTGGGGCAAGAGGGCTGCTTGGGGAAGCAGACCCACCAGAAGCTGCAGTAATGCTGTTATCAAATAATGAAACAATGGCCCAGGCGAAGGACTCTCTGTAAGGCATTATTTGAGACCACACCTGCAGTTTTTGCCTCTCCCTCTCAGTCAAGTGAACCTGTTGCGATCAGTTAATTAAATAAGATATAGACTAGGTTTGAAAGAGGGATACTTAATGCATATACATACAAGCCAAAATTCATAACAAAAGCCTCAAGTCACCAACATAAATAACACAATTTTGTCCTAAAATAACCATGGGAGAACATATTGATACGATATTTATTTGTTTTAGCAGACCCTGCCGGAGTAGGTTTCCCCACATTTTGTTATAAAAAAATCCTAATCCACGTACTTCTACATCCTGATGCAGACAGCCTACCACCCATCTTACACAAACAGGAATAATCAACAATAAAACCTTTTTTTCTGATTTAAGAAGTTTCTCAAGCATTATAACAATCAAGGCAAACACAAATACTACAGAAGCACTTCAAAGTCCAATGATCTTCCACTAGGAAAGAACCCAGAAATTGCAATGTAAAATTTCAATCCAGAATTAGCTTACATGTTATCAAGGCAACAGCAACATATTATGGTATATAAAACGGAAAGTTAGTTATGTTAGCAAAGTTCCATGAATTGATGCAAGTAGGGGGCCTAAATGTATTTATAAAACTAAGTCACAGGAGTACTTGAACATTCACATACTGGCTCTTTACGAGAATAGACAGAAGGAGAAACCCCGCCTTCTTCCGTCACATGCCTCTCTAGCTGAATTAGCAGACAAACTGATGCTGATGGTGCATCTAAATAAAAAATACCACGAGATTCAAAAGAAATATTGGCCTGGAAGAGACAACAGAGGACTAGTAAGCTCTTAGACAATAATTCGTGCAAAAAGATCACCTGATAAAGATATCTTAAGAGTTGATCAACGTTGAGAAAAAAAAAAAAGAAGAGAAGAGATGCTACAATAGTCTTATAACTTACATCCTGCGTATCAGTCGGTACCACACGGAAATAGAAATCTTCAGACAATTTTTCCCGTCGATCCCTATTGAATAAGCATATTGTACCATAAAATGGCTCTATAAGGGGGAGAGAGATAAAGACAGATAGATCAGTATATTACATACAACTCAAAAGTTGCAAGAAATGGCATTAGTATCATGGGGAGAAAAGAAATAGGGATTGAGACACCAGTACAAACAGTGCTTACCAATTAGCCCTGCTTGGAAAGATAGGGACAAAACTTTGACAGAGATCTTCAATCCACTGAAACCACCCAGGAGATGGGGAAAAGAAAAATAAATCAATATGGGGGAGTCGGAAGAAAGCCAAAAAAACTGAGCAACAAGATTTTTGGCAGTGCCATACTGGGATATAGGAGTTTCTGGAATCCTTTGACCAAATATCATCGACCTTTCGTTTTCCCAGTCAAAAGCCGGTTCATAAGCTGGTAATGGGGACTGACCAAAGTGCTGCAAATTTTTTTTTTTTTTTTTTATTCAAGAACTCATCAATCCTTGTGAACTTGAGGAAGTAAAGGTGAACTAAAAGGAAGCTAAAGGAACAATGCGTGTGAACCCATAAAAAAGCTATAAACCAGTACAACCTTCGGGGTATTCGATTGCGATGCGTCAGAAGCAGTAGCCTCTGCAAATTGCCTTCCTGAGGTACTTGGCACATCATCATCAGTAGTATCTTCAGCCTTGGTTCGCCTTGCACTAGCAAGCCGCATTTCTGTATATAAGTTGAAGAAGTTTTGTAGACCATAAGAATCCAATAAGGAGTGGGAAAACAAATTCTGTGCCAATATACTCCTTACTCAATCCTGTCCTATTCTTCACAATAAAAAGATCCACCAAGTACAGAGAGAGAAACTAACCCTTCTACCATTCTTTTTTCCTTTTTTTTCATTTGTACTCACACTTTTGACGCATAAAGGCTGTACTTTGGACTTCTAAAATAATTCTTTCCACTCCAATAGGTACATTCACAGACAAATAAACTGAACAAAAGTCATGGTTCAGGTTCACAACTAAATGCGACAAAACAATTCCTTTCTTTACCCTGTATTTTGTAATACCAACAAATATATAACTACCCATACCCAAAAAAAAAAAAAAAAAAAAAAAAATATTTTTTTTTTGGTTACTAATTATAGACTTAAGCAAAGGATGAACTTTCAGCCAAATGCTAAAATTTCCAAGCTAATTGAGTACAATTCGCAAACAAATCCTAATAAAAAAAAAAAAAAGAAGTAAAAAGAGAACTTTTTTTGACAACAATACAAATGTACTAGAAAAATCAAAAAAGAAGAAGAAAAGAAAAGGTTTTTACCAGTCTCGATATCAGTATCAGGACCTTCATAAATCTGGTTCTGGAACGACACAGGACCGATACTCTCGTAGTGTCCGTACTTGTTCTCGTCCTTCACCATGTCCGCGGTGTAGCACTGAACCAGCTCCTTCAGATGCGGCCATTGCTCCAAATTCTCCTCAAACTGAAAAAAAAAAAAAAAAAAAAAATCAAAAATCAATGACAAAATAAACCTAAAACAAACAGAAAAAATCGAAATTTTTCCGGTCAATCGCTCGGGCATTACCTTGTTGTGCCATTTGGCGACGGCCGGAGCGGAATCCCGGCGGGGCCGCAGGTGCTGCATTGCAGATCTAGGGTTTGGCTCTGCGAAAAACGATGAAGAAGAAGAAGAAGAAGAAAATGGTGACAATAATAAGAAGAAGAAAGTTTTGAGCTTGATTTCTGGAGAAGTAAAACTAACGGTGAAATGGAGTTGAAGAGGGAAAAAAATAAAATAAAGGCAATTTAGTGGGATATTTGGTAGATCTAACCAAACCCAAAATGGAAGCAAAAAAATTAAAATCAAAATCAAAATTAAGACCAAAAAAAAAAAAAAAATAGAGAGAAAGCAAGAGAGAGAAGTAGTTACAGAGCAAAGTCTTGTGAGCTGAGTAAAGGACTGTACACCCAAGTCAAACTTCAAAGTGGAGTCCATAGAGAAAAAAAAAAAAAAAATGAAAAGAAAAAAAATTTGTAATATATGGATTATTTTTAAAAATACCTCCGAACTATCTACTCTATTTTTAAGAGTCACCTTAAATTTTAAAACAGTTCAAAATATTCTGTAATACGTAAAAATGGTTTAAAATACTTTTTTTATTCAATTCCATATGTACTCTTTGACAAACTTTGTCGCATATTTTTAAAGAGGTTCTTCATTTTATTAACTTAAATTTATAATTTGAGTTTAAATATAATTTTATATGAAAATTTTATATTATAATAAAAAATTAAATATAATTATTTTTTAAAATTTTTATTATAATAAAATTTAAATTTTAAATTTGAATTAATAAAATAAATGAGATAAAAATTAATTAATATTTTATTTATTTTATTAATTTTTAAATTTTAAATTTTATTAAAAAAAAATTTTAAAAAAATAATTATATTTAATTTTTTTATTATAATAAAAAATTATTACATAAAATTAAATTTTTAAAAATTTAAATTAACGAATTAAATAGATTTTAAACTATTAATAAATTATTTATTGACATGACATGTATTAAAAATTAATTAATACCATTACTCTAATTTTATAGGTAAAAATGATTAAGTATTAAATAGAAAAACGTAATTTAAAAAAAAAAAATTGTTTGTGAGAGAACTTTTTACTTTAGTACAAACCTCAATAAAGTTCTCTTCTCCTCTTTCCTCTTCGTTCTTCTCTGTCGCAGGAACCAAAACGTTCAATTTCTGTTTCAAGTTGGGGCTGCAGCGAGCTCTGGCTTCGCGCAATATTCCAAATATTGGCCTTTGTCGAAGAGTGGTAGTTTTTATTTTATTGTTTTTTTTTTTTTTTTTTTGGAATCGGACCCCAAAGGCCTCGGGTCTTAAAATAAAAAACTACTACTGTTTGTTTGTTTTTTAAAAAAAAAAAAAAATTAACAAAATAAATAAATAGCTTGTAAGGTAAAGCTAAATTTTTGCTTTCAGTACTGTCTCTTTCCTTTCTTTAATTAAAAATCTTTTTTTTTTGGTATACTTTTTGGCTTCTGACCTAAGACGCCTTCCAAGTAAAGCTACAGCTAAGCAGCATGGTTCTTCAGCATTAGTTTATGCGTAGCCATATTTATTTATTTGTTTTTATCTTATCTTGTCCTATTTATTACTATGAAATTGTTTGTTAGAAAATAATGATCCGAACAATGTTTTTGGGCGAAATGAATGATTCCCCATATTCATGATTATTCGCTGTTTTTATGTGTATTTTGTTTGTAATGAATTTGGAAAAGAATGGTCCTAACTCCTAATGATGTTTGGCCAAAATGATATATGTATAACATCTACAAAATTCACCCATATTCATAATATGTATGTCTATATTAACGGGAACTAGATTTTATTTTAAGATACGTTGAGATGTAAAATTTAAATTATGATTTGAATAACAATTAATGATTTGTTATAATATTTTTTTTACAAAAAAATACACATAAATTAAAAATAATTTTAATCTCATAATTTTAATTCATGAACTAAACGTCTCTTTAAAATTTAACTAATTTAATCTCTCAATTTTATTAATCTTAAAAAAATGCATTTTTTTGGTATTTGAACGTCAAATATGGACAAGAATTTTGATCACATGTTTTTTTTTTTTTTTTTTTGGGGCACCCTTCAATTACTACAAACGCCCCCCATAAGTCTGCATTGGACGCGAGTATGATTCACGGCCCGAAAACAACATTTAAGGCCCACGTAAGTATGATTCACGGCCCAGAAACACGTATTCATTGAAAAGGAAAGTACCCGTTCACTTTATTAATTTAAATTTATAATTTAAATTAAAATGTAATTTTATATGAAAATTTTTTACTATAATAAAAAAATTAAATATGATTATTTTTAAGAATTTTTTACTAAGTAAAATTGAAATTCTAACCTCAAATAGGTGAAGTGAACGAGACAAACTCAAGACAGTGGCTGTATGTGGAATGAATGTATTGCCTTGTTGCTTCAAACCCTCATGAACTCCATGAATCGTATCATTGGTAGGCGTAAATTGCAGAAACAATAAGTTAGCCTTTCTTCATTACTCTTCGCGTTTTCTTATGCAGGAAATTGCTAACAAACTTTTGCAATTTCCATAAATTAGCAGAGACGAGACTTGAAACTTGACGAGTGTTCCTTAAAGCATATTCACCCCTCACTGTCCTTACTGAAGGTGTACGAGGCGTACAACAATGCTTAGTTAGCAAACTAAAAATCTGTTCAAACTCTCCTATTCTAAGGACACTAGAGAAAGTAAAAGAATTTCTAAAATAAGAAGAATATTTTGAATTTTGGTGTCACTTAAAAGATAATGCGCTCTCTTTTATAGGGTTTAAATGAGACAATGACTTTGTGTCTTTTTTATGTGAGAAAATAAACTCTTTTAACTTTTTTGAAGTTTTTTTTTAGTTTTATCAATTTCACAGGAGTATTTTGAGAGTTAATTTCTTACTCACTCATTCACCATTTTGAGCATGTTGGGTTTTTTTTATTAATTGGCATGTTTTTGTCAATTTAATTCATTTTTAGTAAATCTTGAATCTAGAGAAATTTGATTGTGAGTCTTTGCAAAAACTATTTCAAGATAATCAATTCAGATTGATTTGGATGAAGTTAACTTTTGGTTGTTTTGATAAGTTAAAATTTGAAGAGATGTTTGATTTAAAAAGAGAGATTTTGATTTGATGTATAAAACGTCTAGGTTCATGGAAATTTTCCACAAGAATCGTGCTGCATTAAATTGGAGATATCAAAAATTTGTGAGAGTTAACTTTGTATCAGATTTTACAACTCTATTGTTGCATTTGTTGCAACATAATTTGCAACAAGTTGTACACAATGAACTGCATTGAAGATTTTGACAACTGGATTATTTTGTTGTTTAATTGAAGTCTCACGATTATTTTTGCACGCCTTTGAGCCTTGAAATTATAAAGTATCATATTATCTTATGAGCTTTTTTTTTGTTTTATATTTCTTCGGGAGAAGGAATTTGTGTTTTCCTGAGAAAATTAAGTATCTAAGGGATTTTAACTTTATAAGTCAAGAGGATCTTTTGAGCAAGTTTATTGGGTAGTTACAACATCATAGGCCTCATACTTAAAGAGAGAGTCTCAAGTAAGTCCATTTGAATTGTAATATTGCTTATTTAGTAGATTGTTTAAATGTCTAGTCATGGTCCTACAAATTTAAATGGTTACCGAACCCCGTAACCATCTCCTTGTGTCTCCTTACGATTATCTTCAAGTTTTGATAAATTGTTAATCTATCTAATAACAAAACTTGGTAAAAAGAATAAACCGGTACTTTTAGTGCATATGAATATATCATTCCAATATACTTACAACAAGAACACAAATCCAAATTAAAACATCACTTATACGGAGTGGTCCCTTTTCAAAATGGTACCTCAAAAAGGATTTTCAAGTCATTTTTCCAATAATCCCCCACATGAGTGAGATTGACGGAGGCAATGAAATGAGATAACAAATATTAACCTAGTGATATAGTTTAACAGTTGAAACATGTGCAAGATATGTAGGTGTTACCCTTTAAACTTCTCCTTGTGAGAATATATTTATTTTACTGACTAAACAGTGGACGTGATGTAAATGATGATATACGTCACACATGAATATTTCCTGAAACAATTCAATTTTCACTCTTATGTTCATTTTTACTATGAACATCTCCCTAGTTTGTGAGAGTTTCTAGAGAATTGAGCCCTACAATTTTTATTTGAAGCGACACCACTTCTCTCTCACATAAATAATCTCTTATTTAAGAGTAATCCACATTATTACCGACACATAAAAATCATTAAAAGCATAGCTTATCCTTTCCATACGGGTATCATTGTTTCATCATAGGAATGAGCATGAAGGTGACCCCCTTGAAGCAATATAACGTCTTTACAATATCCACATAAATATAGTGCTTTGTGTGTTATCCACATAAAGTCATGCGTAGGCCTTACGGTAAGGTTTGGCTTTATTTGTTTCAGAAATTAGAATAATGGTTATCGTTTTGAGATATTTCGTTTACTTTACAAAAAAAAAAAAAAACCTTAATTTATCCCTTTTGAGATATTTTTAGTTTTTTACTTATAAAAAAAAAAAAAAAAAACCTTAATTTAGTACTTTTCAGAGGTTACGATTGAAGGCCTATAAATATAAGGCTTTACTTTCTAATGAGTTCACTTTTTCTCATCACTGTAAGTGCTTTGCCTATTTGGTGTGCGGAATTAGGAAAAACTGGACATGACTAAAACCTAATACTGTATTGGTGAACTAAAACCTAATACTGTATTTGGTGAACATTTTTAGAAAGACTATTAGACAAACTTTCATCTAGCCCACGCTCAAATATCCTTAGAAGGGGATGCGGCTATCTCATGTTGAAGCATGAGATTAAACAAAACAAATTTTTAAATAGAACAAATTGTTAAAAAGAATTTCAGCACAAATGGTATTTTTTTGAAGGATATTTTTCGTAAATTGTTGAAGTTTTGTAAAATTGTAAAAATAACCGTTTTCATTAATTTAGTAGTCAATTATTGGTTAACTCAGCAGTCAATCACTAATTGCCTTAATGGCGTGTTTACTTATCAAGATTAAAGAATGAGAGTGGGAAATGAGAGTCAATCCCATGTTTACTTATTCTTTTTTATCTTAAAATGAGAGTGAGATTAGTGGGCCCCACTTAAATTTAGGATTGAGGAATGGAATTGAGACTCTCATGCCTTCCATTGGGATTGAGACTCTCATTACTAATATTAATATTAATTTATTATTATACCCTTATTTTACTTATAAATACACAATTAAAAATAAAATTCAAAAAATAATAAATGCAACATATATTTATTATTCTATTTGCCTAATATTATAATATTAGCATAATTATTGTAACTTTAATATAATAAATATGTACTTTATTTTTTAATAAATTAATAATATATTTTATTTTTTAACACTGTTTTTTATTTTTATTTATTTTAATTAAATTTATTTAAAATTTATTTTTATATTTTAAATAGTTGTATAATTTATATTTATTATTTTAGTACCCAATTATTACACTAAATATTTTAATTATGATTAATTTTAATATAATAAGTACACAATATATTTTTTAAATTGAAAATATCAAATTGATTTAAAAGGTATATTAGTACTTTTACACTTTTTTCATTTTGATTATAAATGTAAGTAAACGTATAAATGAGATTTGGAATGACTCCGATTCGTCACTCTGAATCTTACCCACTCCGATTCATGCTTATTCCAATTACACGTAGATAAACATACCATAAATTTATCATTAATTAACTCGATTGCTATTTATTATTAATCAACATTAGTTAATAATTAACTAAAATTAATTTGTAATTTATCAATCTCAACCAATAAATTACATGTTTATTAATGATAAACTATTGATAAATTAATAATAAATCGGTCAATCATGATTGACTGTGGGTCAATCACTGATTAACTAGGGTCTACTGGTCAATCACTGATTAACTCAAACAAAACAGTCATTTGTATAAAATAAAAAATTTCGACCATTTTATGAAAAGAGGTGATTAAAAAAGGCCACCCAGCACAATTTCCCTTATTAAGAACATTAGAGACATATTTGTAATATTTATAAACTTTGGGGTCCACCTATAATTTTTTAAAAATTAAGGGATTAAAATGTATTTTTATGGGACGAATATTTTTAAAAAGATATTTTGCCCCTAAGTTTTAAATAATTACAATTTTATTCTAAAATATAAAAAATTTTGCAAAAAAAAAAAAACCGTTATCCTAATAATACAACACCAAACATAGGATTGAATTAAACTAAAATTCAATCCTATTCTTTTCAATACGCTCTAATCCAATATCCTAAGACTATCTTATCCGACGTTATCCTATGTTATCCGACGTTATATCGTATATTGCGCACTAAATATATGGCACTCATTCTCGTTAAACTCGTATATTTTAGTGTTTTTAAATTAAAATTAATAGGTTAATTTTAATATTAATAAATAGGTTATTCATTCTCGTTAAACTTCATGAACCATAACTTGACAAGTTTTATTAAGATTGTCCGGATATCATTTTGTCCATTTATCTCGGGCCCTATTAATTTCTATAACTAAAAAATTGGCCTATTTTCTTTCTTAAGCTTTTCATATTGGCTTATTTTCTACTATTTCCCTAGTTTTATTAAGATTGGGATTTTATTTACTTTGGGCCCGTTTAGTTCGTTGATTTGAGTTTTTAATTTGAGTTGAGATTTGATTTTATGTGAGAGTTTTTTACTGTAGTAAAAAAGTTATATGTGATTACTTGTGAGAGTTTTTTATTGTAATAAAATTTAAATTTTAAACTCAAATTAACAAAATGAACGAGTCCTTTATTTTTCCCTTGAATTAGGATGTACTAGAGAGGTTGGGATTGAAGGCCTATGAAAAAAGCTTTGCCTTTGTAATTTATCCGTGTAAGGTCGTGGGTATAAGCCTTTAGTTAAGGCTGGCTTTATGTGATTTAGAATATTTATTATTTGATTTGTGTCGTTTCCTTTTACTTTTTTTCTTTCTTATTTTTGCTTTTTTTTTTTTTTTTAAAGGTTTAGAATATTTATTTTTTGATGTAGAATATTTATTATTTGATTTGTGTCGTTTCGTTTTACTTTTTTTCTTTCTTGTTTTTGCTTTTTTTAAAAAAAAAAAAAAAAAAACTTGAATTAGGATTAGTAGAGAGGCTAGGATTGAAGTCTTATAAATACATAGTCCGTTTAATTTTCCTAATTTAAATTTTTAATTTGAGTTGAGATGTGAGTTTATGTGAGAACTTTTTACTGTAATACAAAAGTTAAATGTGATTATTTTTAAGAGTTTTTTTATTATAACAAAACTCAAATTTTAAACTCAAATTGGTGAAATAAACGGAAACATAAGTTTTACTTTTTTACTTCAGCTCCGTTTGGTTCGGGATTCTTTTTCTCATTTTCGATGCATTTTTATATAAAACTCACCGTGCCTTTTTGAATCGGTGATATAACCAAACGGACCCTAAGCCTTTAGGTGATATATGAATATCTAGAGAGAAGTGTGTTTATTTATTCTTAGCATATCTTTTATGATGATCTTTATTTCACATTCGATTTTCAAAACTAGGCATGTGTATTTTTAGCATATATTTTAAGATGATTATTTTATATTTTATTTTCAATTTTGGGTTTGTTTCCATTATTCATGTTCAGGATTCTCAGTAAATCTAGGATAAAAATAATGTTCTTGACACTAGAAATTTGTTATGCTTCAAATACTGAATAAAATAATGTCATTGAAAACGATTTTTTTTACGGAAGCATGTATTTAAAGAATCGTGTATAACAAAAAATTTAATAAACCTTTAAAATATTCTATAAAATACATTAATTTATACACGTTATGAATAAAATTACCCAGCAAATGATTATGTCGATAACTTGAATTTTTTGATCACGAAAGTTCCTTGCTCTAACTATTTAGAATACCAAAATCTTCCTCGTAAATTCTTTGAATCTATGAAGACATGTGTGTGGGCACACTTGAAACAAAAAAGGATTAGCACTCAAACATTTAAGTTATTCACGAACACCAACATATGCATGATGTGAAATTTAAGAGAAAAATTTCTTTTTCTTCACTCTATAAAACCGTCAACTATATGCTAAGGAGAGAAAAAATTGTGTTCTCTAATTTTTTACAATATTTTAAACTTTAACTCTAAAATAAAGCTTGATGATTATCTCCAACTCTTATTTTATTTTGATAACAAAATTCCCTCTTTCTCTTATCCTATTGGGCCAACCACCTCAGGGATATTTCCCCGTGGTTGGCACAAATTACAAATAGGGAAGGAGAAAAAATTCTCATTTATCATACAAACTAATTTTGACTCAAATTTAAAATCTAATTAAAGTCAAACTTAATTTAATTTGAATTTTAATTAGACAGCTTATCAAATAAGTAAATTGGATAACTTAGAGAGCAAACAACAAACTAGGTCGGATTTCTACTCATTGCAATTGTAAAGATGCTGTTGCTATGCTTATGAACACTTGTGTATTGTTTCTCCCTACCTTAATTTGCACAATTAAATTCTGCTTTGAGCTCTAAACTGTTTCCATTTGTCTATATTCATCTTGTTTAGAATCACCTTTTTTTTTTTTCTGAAGCCTGCAGATTTAGAAACGGCGGCGGGATTTTCATAATTTCTTTCTTGCTATGTTAGAAGCGTGTTATTCTGTCTTAAATGTGTGTGAGTAACGGTCCTTGAGCAATGTTAGTTTTACAAGTAGTGCCAATTCTATGGACACAAGTTACACAGTGCTAATAATGTTCATTCAGGGATGAAGAACAATTCTTGTAATTCTCTTGGTGATTAGTAGAATAAAGTCTCTGGGATGACGGAAAGTGAATGTAGGACAATTTGATTCGAACCATATAAATTTTTGGTGTTCTATAACAGCTTTTGTACCTGATTTTATGTTTCTTGTGCTTTGTGTTTTGTGTTTTGCTGTTTGAATTTCTGCATTATTTCATGTGTTGTTGTATCCCAATAATGGCTGTAATATTTTGTACATGAATAGGGGGGGAAAAAAAAAAAAGACAGACCGATATTGATAAGCTAATAGTTTTGTTTTTCTTCTTTCTTTTTTTTTTTTTTTTTTTTAACTTTTTCGATTTAACTTGCTTCTTGTTATAAGTGTTTCTGCTTGTTTGTTCCCCAACCGATGAAACGACAATAGATTTTGTCATCGAATAAAAAGACATCAGCCTAACACAAAAAAATTGGACAAACATTTTACTTTATACTTGGAAAGTTTAAACTTTTTTTATAATATTTTCTTTTAAGGCAATTTTAAATTTAAACTTTTTATTATAATATTTTTTTCTTATATAAATTTATTTTTTAAACTCAAATTTTTAACTCAAACTCAAAAAACGGACTAAAAGATTACCCCTTTAATTGTTGAAAATTTTTTTCAAAAAAATCATAAAAAATAATACTATTTTATTTATATTAGTATTTTAATATTTATTTTATGCCACTAGTAACATATAAGTTATCTTTTAATAATCTACGGGTTAATTTTTATAAATTGCATATTAACTTTTATAATTTCCAAGTTATTTTTTCTCTAATAACATACAAGTTATTTTTTAATAATCTACAAATTAACTTTTTAAGTTGCAAATTAATTTTCATAACTTTCAGGTTATTTTTTCTCATAGTATCAACATTTTATGTAATAATATAAATAATAAATATGTAAAGAACAATTGAAAATTTCTCCGATTATTAAGGAGTTGTTCTTTTATAACAAAATTCAATAAAAGTTTAAACTCGAGTTACAACTTTTATTAAAGTTTATGGTCTCATTTGTTTTGGGGATTTGAGTTTTCAATTCAAGCTAATATGTGATATTTTCTAAAAGTTTTTAACTATAGCAGAAAAAGTTATATATGACTTTTTTAAGAGTTTTTAACCGTAGAAACTTAGAATTAAAAACTCGAATCGGTGAAATAAATGAAATCCATATTCTTTTGTAAAATTTGAGTTTGAACTCGAGTTTGGGGCTAAACTTGAGTTCAAGTTTCCTCTTTAACTCGAGTTCATAAACTCGAACTCAAGTTAATAAACAATATTTTTTTTATTCTTAAAAATGTCATAACTTTTTCGTTCTAATTATGATTGAGATGTTTTTTTTTCTATGTATTCACAATGAAAAGATGAATAAAATCTCATCCATATTAAAATATTTCTTCACTATTGAGTTTTTATTAAAATACTATTTAAATACAAATTTAAGTTTTGATTCACCCAAATATAAACTCAAATACATTTTCAATTCAAATCATAACTCAAATGTGTACATCCAAATACAAACTCAAGTTATAACTTTAACTCAAATTATAACTTAAACTTAACTTAAAATCATCACTCAAGTCACCTAAGGCCTGTTCGGCAGCCCATTTTTTGAGTTAAAAAAAAAAAAAAAACTCGAATTACAACTTTATTCAAGTTTATGTTCTTTTAAGTTTGAACTCGAGTTTGAGACTAAAACTCGAGTTCAAGTTTTCTCTTCAACTCAAGTTCAGAAACTCGAACTCAAATTAATAAACAATAATTTTTCTATTATTAAAAATGTTATAACTTTTTCGTTTTAATTCTGATTGAGATTATTTTTTTCTATGTGTTGACAACAAAAAGACAAATAAAATTCCACCCATATACCCTATTAAAATTTTTCATCAGCATTGAGTTTTTATTAAAATACTATCTAAATACAAATTCAAGTTTTGACTCACTCAAACACAAACTCAAAAAGATTTTTATCTCAAACTATAATTTAAATGTATACAATTAAATACAAACTCAAGTTATAATTTTAACTCAAATTATAACTCAAACTCAATTTAAAATCTTTACTTAAATTACTTAACTCAAAAATAATAAAAGAACAGCCCGTAATTATCGTTGGTCATTCCTCAACAGTATTGAAACCCAAATGAAACAAAAAATGGACGGAAAATAGTAGAAAATAGGCCAATATGAAAAGCATGAGGCCAATTTTTAAACATAAACTTATGGTTCAAATTACAATTTTACAAAAATTATAACTCAAAATAACCGCATTTATACAATTATGAATAATAACTTGTCAAAATGGTTCAAACAAATTATGGACAATTAAATAATAACTTGTCAAATTATGGTTCATAACCAGACAAATTATAAATAAAAATAATAATTTAACTTATTTAGTAACTTATATAAACTATTAATTTATTAATTTTAATTCATCTTAAATTTTAACCTATTATCCTCTTTCTCCCATTATGCACGTACAAAACGCTGGTAGTGTCCAAGAGGGCCCAAACCAAAACCATGGCAATGATGTCATACATTCGTTTGAGAGGAGAGAGAGAAGATTCTGAAAAGCATCGAACATCTTCAACCTCTCCTCAACGATAAGAAAAAAATCCCTCCAATCTCCTCGTTGCCAACACCAATCATTCACCATTGCCCCTTCCCGTCCACATCTCCCTCTCTCTCTCTCTCTCTCTCTCTCTCTCTCTCTCTCCCCAAACACCCAATCAAAATCATCCCTCTCACACTTCAACAATAAACCCACAACTCCACTCCACAAAACACACAAACACACTCTCACTACTCTCTTTCTTCTCTTTCTCTCTCCAAAAATGGCCTCCGCAGCACCCACCACCAGCCTCTCTCTCCTCCGCACCCGCTCTTCTCTCTCCTCCTCCTCCCCATCCTCCTCTTCCCCATCCTCTCTCCGCCTCCGCCCCACCGTCCTCCGCCGCCTCGGATTTTCCGCCGCCGACCCGCTCCTTGCCTTCACTGTAAACTCCAGAGTCCGGTCGTTCGGAGGGAAGAAGGCTGTGAGAGGAGTGGTTTCAATGGCGAAGAAGAGCGTCGGAGACCTGACCGCCGCTGACTTGAAGGGGAAGAAGGTTTTCGTTAGGGCTGACCTGAACGTGCCATTGGGCGACAACCAGAACATCACCGACGACACCAGAGTCCGCGCGGCAGTCCCGACAATCAAGCATTTGATCCAGAATGGGGCTAAAGTCATCCTCTCCAGCCACTTGGTACGTATGTTTCTGTCTGGGTTTGTTCTAAAGTTTGGGTTTTTTAATCCAATTTTCTATTGAGTGTAGATGTTTATGGTTTTGCTTCCTTTTTATTATAATATTTGCTCTTCGATTGATTCAAAATGTGGGTTCTGTTAAAGTTTGAATTTTTGATGATTTATTTGGTTTTGTATTGAGTGTGCTTTATAATTTTCAGTCCTTTTTTTTTTTTAGTAATTTTTGCTCATTGATTGATTCCTAATGTGGGTTCTTAAAAAGTTTGGAACTTTTTGGATGATTTATTGGGATGTTTTATTAAGTGTAGATCTTTATGTTTCTGAGCCTTTTTTTTCCCCTGTAGTATTTGCTTCTTGCGTGATCCATACAATGTAAGCAGTCATCCATTTCTGGTCATTTGAGATTCGGGTTTTGGAAAGTTCTTTACTTTCTTGCGTTGATTGTAGAGTTTACAAAAACTGAAAATGTTTCTGCCAGATTGATTTTACTTCTAAATTTGTTTTGTTCATGTGGTACTTTTCAACTCCTTATTTATTTTTCTAGTGATTATAGTGATGATCCAACTGATTTGAATTTTATAATATATTTATTTAAAACAAATGTCTTTTGGTTTTTTTACTGAAAATTTTGATATTTTCTGAGAGCTTTTACTGTGAAACCTAAAATTAAAAACTCAATTGCATTTTAAAACAAATTTTTTGGTTTTGAGCAGGGAAGACCAAAAGGTGGAGCTATGGCCTTCGGCTAAAACAAATGTCTTTTGGTTTTGAGCTATATGTGCTAAATCAATTGCATTAACTTTCAGGGAAGACCAAAAGGTGTGACCCCAAAATTCAGCTTGGCTCCTCTTGTACCCCGTCTCTCTGAACTCCTTGGTATTCAGGTAAAAGGAAATAATTTTTTAATGCATAACTAGTAAAGATCATTGTGTGGATCTTTCAAGTGATTTGGGCATTTGTACTTTTCTTGTTGTTTGATCAAACAGGTTGTTAAGGCTGATGACGTCATTGGTCCTGAAGTAGAAAAGTTGGTGGCTTCACTTCCTGATGGTAGCGTTCTTCTTCTTGAAAATGTGAGGTTTTACAAGGAGGAAGAGAAGAATGATCCCGAGTTTGCTAAGAAGCTTGCATCTTTAGCAGATCTTTATGTCAATGATGCATTCGGTACTGCACACAGGGCTCATGCCTCAACTGAGGGAGTCACAAAGTTCTTGAAGCCATCCGTGGCCGGCTTCCTTTTACAGAAGGTGGGGAATCCATTTTTTTAATAAAGCATTGAACTTTAGTAATTCTGCTTAGTTTCTCGTTTTCTTTTTACCTTTCAGATCAATTACTGATCATGTTGCTGTTGACTTGGTTTTTCAGGAGCTCGACTACCTTGTTGGAGCAGTATCAAACCCAAAGAGACCCTTCGCTGCCATTGTTGGTGGGTCGAAAGTCTCATCCAAGATTGGAGTGATTGAGTCACTGCTTGAGAAGGTTGACATCCTGCTGCTTGGTGGAGGAATGATCTTCACATTTTACAAGGCACAGGGTCTCTCAGTGGGTTCATCTCTGGTCGAGGAAGATAAACTAGATCTCGCTACTTCACTCCTTGCGAAGGCAAAGGCCAAGGGTGTGTCGCTTTTGTTACCCTCCGATGTTGTAATCGCCGACAAGTTTGCCCCTGATGCAAACAGCAAGGTTTGTTCTCTGAGCTCCCTCACATTGTATATTCCTCAGCTTTGTTGAGATTCTTTCTAACTCCTGAAATTTGTGTTTATATATAGATTTTGCAATCTTGAGATACGTGGCATTTTTTGAGCTACTAAGGAACTGAAAATCGGTTTATGTCATTTCAGATTGTGCCTTCATCTGCCATTCCTGATGGGTGGATGGGATTGGATATTGGTCCAGATTCTATCAAGACATTCAGTGAGGCACTTGACACTACTCAAACCATCATCTGGAATGGACCGATGGGTGTGTTCGAGTTTGACAAGTTTGCAGTTGGAACCGAGGTAAACAAAAATTATTTGCTCGTGGCTGTCATTTTTCCTACGTTGTGCTTCAAAAGTGATGTGCTCCTCAAATCTGTTTGGTTACATATATCAAATTATTTTTCTTCTAAAGTAATTTAAGTTATGCAGAGGAGGCGGTGGGCTTGCTAATTGATTCAACCCGTCTACAAATATGTCCTTTATGTTTGAAATTTTTTTAAAAATCTGGCAAAGATACCAGCAGCGTTTTCGGAAGTTCAGTTTGAAATGTTAATTATCCCATTAATCATTGCCCTGCCTGGTTTAACTGCTATAACTATATTCGTGTGGTGATGAATTGATGTATTGACTTGAGTTTTTTTTTAATCTCTTACCTGCAGGCTATTGCCAAGAAGCTGGCAGACCTTAGCGGCAAGGGAGTGACTACAATCATTGGAGGTGGAGATTCGGTTGCAGCTGTTGAGAAAGTAGGAGTTGCTAGCGTGATGAGCCACATTTCAACTGGTGGTGGTGCCAGTTTGGAGCTGTTGGAAGGCAAAGAACTTCCCGGAGTGCTTGCTCTCGACGAAGCCACACCAGTCGCTGTGTGAGACAATCTTAATTTTATTTATTTTCCTTTTTTTCAACCCTTCCATTCTTGAATATTATTTGAGTTTGTAAAAGAGAAAGCTCGGTAGGGACATTTGCCTTGTTGTAAATTTTAAACGTTGCCTTTGATCCCTTCCCCTCTCCAACCTGTCTTCTTCGTTCTTACATAATAACTGCTACAAGAGACTGTAGATTTACAAGGAAAGTTATTCAATCCAATAAAGTGATATTTTTGTCATGCGCTTAAGGACAATGCCTTCCTTAATTCTTGGCTTCCCATTTATTTTTTTTTTTATTTTTTTTAATTTTTATTTTTTTTTGTTAAACTTGAGGTGCGGATTCAAATGTTAAAACCTCAACATCAGAAGTAGGTGTGTGTGTGTATAGCCTTTTTTTGATACAAGGCGGGTTCGGACCCACAACCTCCCCGCTAGATAAACATTCAAAGGAAGGCGAATGGTCACCTACCAAGTTCCCCTTTTTCTTCTTCTTCTTCTTTTTTTTTTTTTTTTTTTTTTTTTTTTTTTATTGTAAGCTACTACCAAGTTTCTTGGTTCCTCATACATTATTGGAAGTCCATGGGAAGCGTAGTCAAGTGATCCATTGAACAACCTGTCTTTGAGCCTTTCTCTGGGAAGTTGATCCTCAAGATTTTCAACTCAGCTATTAAATATGTGGGAGAGGGACATTTTCTGAAAAGTTGATCATGAGATGTAAATGAATTCAAGGCACAACAATGAGAGCCCCGAATTGGTCTTGAGATAATGGCAACTTTTTAAAAAAGTGGTTCATAACCTCACAAGTTCTTGTTAATGAAAAATCTCCCATCTTTCCATTCCCTACATTTCTTTCTGGTTCAGGTGGTTCTTGTGATGTGGATGGCGCAAAAAGCTTTTGTCATTCAGTGAGGCCACCAAAAGACGTCAAATTGAGAGGAACACGAAAGCCAATTGAGATCTTGAACCACAAAATTTATCTTTAACAAAATGAAAAAAAAAAAAACTTTTGCAAATACAAAATTAAAAAATTAAAATAAAATAAAGGAAAATAAAAACGACAGTTGCAATAGAAAAACAACAGAGAATGAAAAATGCCATGTCTCCTCCATCAATACGTCAGATAACATGGTCTACGGCTCTATGAAGAGATTTTTTTATATATTTTTTAATCTATTTTCGTCCTACAAGAGCCAGTCAACCTGCTCTGCTTTGTGTTTGCGCCGCATTAGAATTCCACGGAAAAAATTTTTTTTTTTTCTTGCAAAAAATTAGGTTCTTGATTCGAAATTCGAGGTTGAGATATGACTTTATGTGAGAGCTTTTACAGTAGCAAAAAAAGTTAAATTTTAAAAAACTTAAATTTTTCAAAACGAGAAGGACTGCTACTTTGCCCATTGAAAAATTGTTTCATTGAACATATGAAAAAGTAAATATGAACAAAAAAAAAAAATAAAAATGAAAAACTCCTTTTTTTAAACTTGCAAGATGAAATGACAAAAAAAAAAAAAAAAAAAAAAGGGAGAAAATTGACCAAAAATTGCTGGTAAAACAAGAACTTTCCTGGACCTTTTCCCATTCTAGTCTAAAAAAAAAAAATTCTTTATTGTCATTGTGCATCATCCACCCTCTACAAGTTTTTATTGTTAAAAAAAAAAAAAAAAAAAAATAAAGTTCCACATCGATCACATGCCATGCCTTCTCTATTGGAATATATGGGATGGTCTGTGCGTGAAAGTTTTTTTTTTTAATAACTTTTATAGGGTAGGTGACGATTTAATCCATAATTAAATCATAATGTTTATTGTTTTTATGCAATATCCACTCCCCATATGAGTTATGAATTTTTTGTTGTTACGTAAGTTCCACTCTCTCCAAGTCCAAAGGTCAACCTATTTTGTATTAGCAATAATTTGAAGGAAAAAAATGGAATAAAATAAAGTTCCACGCATAATATATATATATATATATATATATATTTTTCATATTGACAATAATAGTTTCCTCTTAAGAAGAGATGACGAAAAAAACAAAAAAGGAAAGAAAGAAAAAATTAGAGGAAAAAAAATAAAATTCCACGCATAATAATATATATTTGTCGTATTGATTATGAAGAAACATGATGAAAAAAAAAAGAAATAAAGGAAAACGCCACCACAAGAATGTAAGCCCCGTCGAGTTAGTCTAAAGAACCAAGTAAATAAGTGAACGTTTGATTCATAGATTTAAAATTATAATTTAAAATTATTTTTAATTTATATATATTTTTTATAAAAAAAAATATTATAACGAATTATGAATTATTACGTGAATCATGAAATAACTTCTTACTTCAAAGGTAGTTTCAAAGGTAGTTTCAAAGGTAGTGCAAGTCGGCCAAGATCCTTCGGGCTTAGGAGTCCATGGGCTCCAAGCACGCCTCAGCCTGTTCACCGTGAAGGTGGATGGACTCCCCAAGCCATCGGAGTACACCTACTTCCAGGTCCGCATCTCCTAACTGATTCCTCGTTTTGGATTGTTGATTCTGGTGCTGGTCCCTATAAAGGAATGTTTTCTTTCCTGGGCCGGAATTCTATGTTATGCAGAATCACGGCCCGCTCACCTCATCTTGTGGCGTGGTGACCGTGCAAAGAACGGCTATACACTTGTATTACCAATGACAACACCATTGCGTGCTAAACCAAAGAGGGATTAGCTAAATTACCGGGGGAAATAAGATAAAGAGTAGTTAGCAAGTTTAATTTGTGTTGTATTTTGATGCAACTTTGTTGTTCAACTTGGGGCCGTGTCGGAGAGTATAAATTGTCAAAATTGACCAATATGATTCTTTTATAGCATGTTTGGTAAAAGGGTCTAAACTCCTATTCCTTTTTCTTTTTTTTTTTTTTATAGCATATTTGGTAAAATGGTCTAATTTTCAGTTTAAATAGTTCTGTTAGTGTTTTTTTTTTTATAATAATTTAAATTTAGTTTGAACTCATAAATCAAGTTGGTCCTTAATCGTTACTGAAAACGCAAAACTGTTTTTTAACGCTTTGTAAAAGGGTATAGTACAAGATCTAATATTTGAGGCACGGTTTAATCTTGAACCAGAGGGTTTTGATTTATATGAGTGTATATATAATTTTTTTTTTTTTAAAATATATACATTCAGAATATATAAAACAAGATATCACATTTGGGTGCTTTTTTAGTAGGATAATCTGATTAACAATGTGAGTTTTTAACTGTTAAACTAAATTAAAATCACATTAGATTTATAAGCTTCAAATAAAAAACTATTAATAGTTATATATATATATATATATATTTTTTTTTTTCTGACCTTACTAAAAAAGTTCCCATTATATTTGGATTACAATTTTGTTTTTAAAAATAAGCCAACATTCAAAAAAACTCTTAAAAAAGTGAATTAAGTTGCTTTCATTTTGACCTAAAATTGATTGTAATTATACAAGGATTTGGTCTATTTTTTTTTTTTTTTTTTTTCCAAATCACTAAAATAATCCAGTTTGATTATACACCCTTAGATTTAGAGCCCGTTTAGTTAGAGAATTCGTTCTTTAATTCGAATTATAATTTATGATTCGTTATAGTATTTTTTCTCATAAAAAATATACATAAATTAAAAATAATTCTAATCTATAAATTAAACAGACTCTTAATATCTTTTTTCTCTTGTATGGCTTCAAAATTAGGCTTAAGGGAACATCACAATAGAATAAAAAAATAAGTAAAGGTAGTTAAATAATTTGTGTTGTAGAAACTAGGCCAATATGAAAAAAATATGTTAAGCATGAAAAAGGGTCTAAACTATATATTTGGCTAATTTTTTTCTGTTAGTTATAGAAATTAATAGGTCATAAATCTTGGTCAATCGTTATGGTTTTTTATAATGAGATAAATTATATTTGAGGCAAACTTATCAAGTTATGATTTATAACTAGACAAGTTATTAATAATTATAAACATTTTAACTTATTAAATGGTTATATTTTTTTTCTGACCTTACTAAAAAGTTCCCATTATTAGGATAATTTTGTTTTTAAAAAATAAACCAACATTAAAAAAAACTAAAAAAAAAAGAATTAAGTTATTTTGACAAAAACAATAATTTAACCTATTTATTAACTTATATAAACTATTAATTTATTAATTTTAATTTATCTCAAATCTTAAATTAAAAAAAATTTTAATCTATAAATTAAACGGTCCGTTTGGTTTCGGGGATTCAAAACAAAAACGTTTTTGGATTTTTTTTCTAAAAACTCAAGAAAAAATCAAAATTTTTGTGGTTCATTTACCTTGTTTTCACACGTTTGATTTTTCTCATAAAAAATTTAATATATTTAATATTATTAAATATAAAAATAACTTAAATCATTATTATTTTAATATTAGTATTTATTTAATATATTTAATATTATTATTATTTTAAATATTATTACATGTTTTTAAAAAATTAAACCACCAAACACAATCTTAATTTTTTTAAAACGGATCTCAAAATAAAATTACTAAACATATTTTTTTAAATATTTTCAAAATAAAAATAAAAATTTTTTTATTTTTATTTTCTCCCTAATTTTAAACGCACTCTTAATATCTTTTTTTTCTCTTGTATGGCTTTAAAATTAGGCTTTAAGGGAACATCACAATAGAATAAAAAGTATATGCTAATGCGAAACCATACGCTAAACCAGCCCAAGGTTTGAACTTTCACCAGCCTCGAACCACAGATAATCTGACAAACCGGCCTCACACGCTCACACGTGTCTCTCTCCCAATACACACACAAACCCACCCATTCGTCTGCGATATATAACCTTCTCGAACTTTCCCATTTTCCTCGCTTGATCTCACTCACCAAAAAAACCAGTCTTTGAAGCTTTCATCTTTGTCTTTTCTTCGTAAGCTCCAAAGCTCCGATATTTCACTCATTTTCGTTCAAATCTCTCGGATTTTCGATCTGGGTATTCGTTTTTTCTCACTATTTTTTTTTTTGAAGCGATTGTTAATCATGGCGACCAAGAGGAGTGTTGGAACTCTGAAGGAGGCGGAGTTGAAGGGCAAGAGGGTGTTCGTAAGGGTCGATCTGAACGTCCCTTTGGACGACAACCTTAACATCACCGACGACACCAGAATCCGCGCCGCCTTGCCCACCATCCAGTACTTGATCGGCTATGGGGCTAAAGTCATTCTCTGCAGTCATTTGGTGAGCCTCTTGCTTTTGTATTTTCATTGTTGTATTGGTGGATTTCGCCTTTTTCTCCACTGTCGTTTGATGGGTATCGCTGCTTTTCTCATTGTCGTATTTGATGGGTTTTGCCTGTTTTTTCATTGTCGTATTTGATGGGTTTTGCCCTTTTTCATTCTCGTATTTATCTGTTTTGCTTATTTGTGTGATTTCGATTTGTTCACTCGTATATTTTGGGTTCAGGAGAAATATTTGTTTGCTGTACTATATCTGTGATTAAGGGTTTGTTTTCTGGAAGGTGAATTATTATTATTATTATTTTTTTTAAGAATCTGTTTGATCCGTGTAGATCAGTTTTAAAGCTCACCACTCCAATTTACTTGCGTTTTTTAAAATAAATTTTAAAGCATTGCAGCTCTCTCTCTCTCAAAATTGACCGAACAAATTTCCTGTCTCTAAAGTTTTATTGGTGCATGTTTGGTTCCACAGATTTTTTCTGGGACCTATTTCGTTATTGTTTCATTTTCTTTTTTCTTTTTTGCTGAATGTAATTGTTTCATGTTTAGTCCTTTTCCAAACGTATAAATTTTGATAAACCTCGTCAAAACGATGAGGCTCTCAAGTAATAGGATTTCCTCGTATGGATGCTCGATCTTTTCTTGGAAATTGTGATACTGTTTTAATTAGGGTGTATTGTAGGTTCCATGTTTTGCTATGGATAATGTTCTGTTCAATTGTTCTTTTCTTTTCCGAGCTTGTGTTAAAGCTTGTTCTTTGTGTGCTAAATGGAATTAATCTGAACATAGTTGGATCTTTAGTCCATTTATTCATTCTTATTTTCCATTTATACTCCTGCAAATTGATATTGAATGGTTCAGGAAAAAACTGTGAATCTTTCTTTTTTCCTTCTCTGATTTTGGTCACTGGTGCTTGTGTTTTAATAATGAAGATCATCTTAAGTTTACTCCTCTTCGTTTCTCTTTTGCTTGTACCATTTGACATTTTATTTCTTATTCCAGAAAACACATAATGTTGATCTTTCCTGCAAGATTGCTTTAACACATGGTTCTGTTTTCTTATTTTCAGGGACGCCCGAAGGGTGTCACACCCAAGTACAGTCTAAAGCCTCTTGTGCCAAGGCTGTCTGAGCTTCTGGGATTCGAGGTTAAGATAGCACCCGACTGTATTGGTGAGGAAGTTGAGAAATTGGTTGCTGAGCTTCCAGAAGGAGGAGTTTTGCTTCTTGAGAATGCGAGGTTCCACAAGGAGGAAGAGAAGAATGACCCTGAGTTTGCCAAGAAGCTAGCCTCTCTTGCAGAGGTGTATGTGAACGACGCTTTCGGTACTGCCCACAGGGCCCATGCATCCACCGAGGGCGTGGCAAAGTACTTGAAGCCTTCTGTTGCTGGATTCCTTATGCAGAAGGTATGTGGCTTTTGATCTATGTGACAACTGACAAATATTTTGATGTTGTTAAACCAAAACTTATTAAGAATCTTTTGTGTATTTTGTGATTTTAGGAACTTGACTACCTTGTTGGAGCTGTGGCGAATCCAAAGAGGCCATTTGCTGCTATTGTCGGGGGTGCCAAGGTGTCATCCAAGATTGGAGTAATCGAATCCTTGTTGGAGAAGGTGAACCTTCTCTTCTTGGGTGGAGGAATGATCTTTACTTTCTACAAGGCCCAAGGCTATTCTGTTGGATCTTCCCTTGTGGAGGAGGACAAGTATGACCTTGCCACGACGCTTCTCGAGAAGGCCAAGGCTAAAGGGGTGTCCATTCTGCTTCCCACAGACGTGGTCATTGCAGACAAGTTTGCTCCGGATGCTAACAGCAAGGTTAGTATTTCAGTAACTTTGCATTGTATTCGATAAAAGTTAATCATGTGGGTAAAATTCTCTTATTGAGGAAAATGATTATCATGGAATTCGGATTTCTAGTTCATTAATTAAACCATTTTTGTTGAAGCTTTTGCTATTGATGCAACAACTTAACAACTATCTTATAAAGATCTTAAGAAGCATCGACATGCTTTTTTGCAGATTGTGCCAGCATCCAGCATTCCAGATGGCTGGATGGGATTGGACATTGGACCGGACTCTATCAAAACATTCAGCGAAATCCTCGATACCACTCAGACCATCATGTGGAATGGACCCATGGGAGTTTTTGAGTTTGAGAAGTTTGCTGCTGGAACAGAGGTACCGCTCTCTTTCGAGTTTGAAGCTGTTATGCATTAATTTCACGTTGATCGCCAAAAGTAACAAAACGACTAGAGGACAATTTTTTTTTTTTTTTGAAGGTAATTGAAAGTGGACAATTTTCATGTTGTCGAATATGTTGTATTTTTCCCATTTACAGGCCATAGCCAAGAAGCTGGCTGAGCTCAGCGGCAAGGGGGTGACAACCATCATCGGAGGAGGTGATTCAGTTGCTGCAGTTGAGAAGGTCGGGCTTGCTGACAAGATGAGCCACATCTCAACCGGAGGCGGGGCCAGCTTAGAGCTTCTCGAGGGGAAGCAACTCCCCGGAGTGCTTGCTCTTGATGACGCTTGAGCTCTTTGTCCACTCCTAGCTTTTGTTTTTTTTTTCCGCTGTTTTATGCTATTACATTGGTTGGTTTTTCAACCGGGAGATAAATTTCATCTGTAGAGCTTGAACTTGTAGAGGCTATATAGAGTAGATTTGAATAAGTGCTTTATTTTCATGGTTATCATCAAAATGAAGCACTACTTTGGAGTTTGGAGGAATGTTCTCTTTTTTGAACAATGTTTTTAACAACTAAACTATCAATCCGTGATTAGTTCTTGATCTGTCCAATGAATTTGTTCTTGTCTTGTGCTATTCAGTCATTACAAAAAAAAAAAAAAAAAAAAAAAAAAAAAATCACACACACACACACACAGAGTGGAATGAAACAAGGTTACGGTAGTATAAAGTATCAACCAAAATGCAAAATAAAGTATCAACCAAAATGCAAAAGCAAATGGTGGAAACCATGGCGAGGGTCATTTGATAACATAATAATAAAATGTGCCGTTTGTTAATTTAGTGAAAACGACGTATTCAGCATCCAATGGCATATGTCGTTCATTAAAAAAAAAAAAAAAGAAAAAAAGAAGAATGACAACTCGTTGAGTCTAAGGTTTAATTCGAATTTTCAATGTGATATTTTTTAAGAATTTTTAACTATAATAAAAAAAATTAAATATAATATTTTTTGAGAGTTTTTAACTGTAAAAATATAAAACTGAAAATTTAATTCGGTAGAATGAACGAGAGTTAATTATATGCTTAGAGGACAAAAATAAATATTTTTTGTTACATCTTTCCATTAGGATCATCAATTACGTGCACAAGTAAAAAAAAAAAAAAAAAAAAAAAAAAGTAGAGGAAGAAGAAGAGACACATTTAATCTTTATTAAATAGTAATAGCATTCTATGCATTTTTATGTTCAATTATGTATTCTTTCTTCACTGCACAAGTAAAAAAAAAAAGAGAGAAAGAAGAAGAGACACATTTAATTTTTATTAAATAGTAATAGTATTCTATGTATTTTTATGTTCAATTACACAGTCTTTCTTAACTGTATAAGTTAAAAAAATAGAGGAAGAAGAAGAGACACATTTTTTATTAAATAGTAATAATATTTTATGCATTTTTATATTTAATTATGCAGTCTTTCTTAACTGCACAAGTAAAAAAAAAAAAGTAAAAAGGAAAAGAAGAGACACATTTAATTTTTATTAAATAGTAATAGTATTTTATGTCTTTTTATATTTAATTATGCAGTCTTTCTTAACTGCACAAATAAAAAATAAAAATAAAAAGAAAAAGAAGAGACACATTTAATTTTTATTAAATAGTAATAGTATTCTATATATTTTTACGTGATTGTGACTCTATCTAACTGTTAAATACATATTTAATTTTCAGAAAAACACGCTATCTATACGGTCGTAGATTAAAAAAAAAAAAAAAAAATAAGGTCCAAATAAAAATTTTAAAAATACGGCGGCACTATTGAAATTTCTCAGAGTTAAAGCGACGTCGCTTACATTGTTCTAAAAGACTTATAAATCCACGTGAGCGTTCCAAAACCCTCATTGCTTTTCAATCTTCACTTCTTCTCTTCTTCTTCTTCTGAGTTTTCTCTCATTTTCTCACCCGCCGCTATCTCTTCTCCAGAGACTCCACAGCCGCTCCACCGCCAGCTCCTTCTTCTTTTTCTTCTCTCATCTCCGCCCTATTCTCTCTGGACTCTCGTCATTTCTCCGTTTCCCTCTCTGCAAGTCCTGCACTTTCGTTCGTTCCCACTCTCTCACTCGCACAAACTATTATGAAATTTGTCCTATAACTTCGTCATTTTGACGCACAAGGCACGATAAAATTAACTCTTTTCTCTCATCCGTTCTACTCCTCTCTTCTTCTTTATCTACATTTCTGTTCAAGGTTTTTGCCTTTTGGGTTCTCGCGACTGGTTTTTAGGGTTTTTGATTTTTTAAGATAAAAACTTAGACGTTAATTACAGAAAAAAAACTTTTTTTTTTCCTTTTTCTTTTCGAAAAATTTATATTTTACTCTATGTTATTATATTTTTTTTTTCCGCGTTTCAATTGCTACAGAATAATTTTTTTTTTCGCTAGCTCTTTTTTCTTTTTTATAGTTGTAATTTTGAAGCTAAAGTTCGAAAATTTCTTCTTTATCAGTGCCTCTTCGTACTGTTGGCGTTTGCTTGAAGTTTTTGTTTCAATCATGTACGGAGGGGGTGAGTACTGTTAATTCCCGGTTCAAATTTCTCTCACAAATTTTCATTTTCTTAAATTTGAATTTAATTTTTAATTTCTGGGTTTTTACTTTTTGGGATTGCAGATGAAGTTTCAGCTATAGTAATTGATTTGGGCTCTCACACTTGCAAAGCTGGTTATGCCGGTGAAGATGCTCCCAAGGCCGTCTTTCCATCCGTAAGTTTTTTTTTTTTTTTTTTTTTTCCCACTTTTACTTATTAAAATTTTGACCTTTACTGGCTCGATTTTGACAATGTGACTTAATTTTTTATTTCTTTTTAGTACTTATACGTAGATACTTTTTCTACATGGTGGTGATTGCAAATGTCATGGAAAATAAGTTCACAAAATGAAGTAAACTTGAACTATAGTTAGCTTTTTTTTTTTTTTTTTTTTCCTTTCTTTCTTGTATTTTTCATGTGTTTGGCTCCAACTTTTACACCATTAGTAACTTTTAAGTTGGAAATGGAGCCATGAAATCATTCCTTTTGCCCATTCCACATCGGCAGCCTGAAAAATTGGCTGCTCGTTAAAAAGCCACTTATTTTGTCATTCCAGAACATTGGTTCTGCTAAATTGTCTTCATAAAAAGTTGCTCTCTATGCGCGTGTGTGTGTAATCTGGGCGTGTATGTGAATTTAAAGCTAACGTTTATCTATATTTTTACTTTTGCTAAGGTTGTTGGATCTATTGATCAAATGGAAGTTGATGACTCTGCAAATGCTGAAAAGAACTCTGGATCTGCTGTAGAATCTAAAAACAATGCGAAGGCTGGTGATTCTGAGAAACCCAAGGGAAGTCGGAAGCTTTATGTAGGATCTCAAGCTTTAGGATTTCGCCGGGATTATATGGAGGTCAGTTTGTACTTATTTATTTATTTACTTTGTTGCCTTTCTATCATGCTTGCAGTTTTACCTTGTTCTATGCTCTTTATCACCGTTTGTTGTTGTATCAGGTGCTGTCACCTATGAAGGATGGAATAGTTGCTGACTGGGATCTTGTTGACAGCATATGGGACCATGCTTTCAGGTTTCTACTGATTCTTATTTGGTGTATATGATGGTGCATAGTTTTTCCTTTTCTTTTTCTCTCGGGCAATTTTGAGTTAGATTATGGGGGTGCAAACGTTGGGAAACCAACATAATTTTTTGTTGTAATCCTTTCATTGTGGCTTCCATGTGTTTCATCATCTTAGCGCGCTCTCTCTCTATATAAAAGAAAAGAAAATGAAGACAATCTGGGTAAAATTATTATTTTTATTTATTAGAAGAGTTACAAGCTTAAATAAACAAATTACATTATTGATTTTTTTATTACTAATTACATTTGACCACTATTACACTAATTATGTACAACTATCATATTCCAATACTCCCCCTCAAGCTGGAGCGATGATATTTTGCATTTTTAGCTTGCTTATGAGATCTTGAAACTTCGAACTCGATAAGCGTTTGGTGACAACATCTATAAGTTGACAATAAAATGAAACATAGGGATTACAAATCAATCCTGTAGAAGTGAGCTTCACAAAATATTTCGTTTTCGCTTTCACTCCAGTGCTTGGCAAAATCATTGTACTATAATATGTTACGCTCAAAAGTAATTAGAAACTGATAAATACGTTAATCATCAGAAGACTTAGTTGCCTCCGGTATCGACTTGGATTGTTCTCTAATAATCAATTGAATCTTCTTAATAAAAAGCTCCATTTCAGCAACGTGTAGCTTCTTACTCTTCGCCTACATAAGCAATGTCTTGCCACCGTCTGCTCTAGTTCCGAAGGCCACCGTTCGCGAAGCGCGTTCATGTCGGCGGCTGCAGGATCCGTGCCCGTCTTTTCAGTGTAGTCGATCATCCCCTTCAAGATAGTGATATCTTCTTCCTCACTCCACATCCTCTGAAAAAGTAGCTTCTTCGAGTTATTTTCTCTTCGTATTCTTCGGCTCCTTTTCATCCTCATCTAAAACGCCATTGTCGACGTTGGAGTGGTTCTTCTTGTTCCGCTTCGTCGATTGTCTCGACGGAGTCGCTGAGGGTTTCGATATTGGCTTCTTGGCCTTCGGCAGCGAAGTCTCCTCCTTGCGCTTCACGTTCGCTTCCTGTTCATCGTTTTTGGAGCTGGATGTTTCTTCCGACGAGGCTTCCTCTTTGTTAGAAGAAGAAACCGTCGGGGGATTGTTCACATGGTGTGCTCACTTTAATTCAATCAACAAAGACGAGGGTTTTCACTTTTCAGATTGAAAAATTAGATTTTCGTCTTTGTTGATGGCACCAAAGTGAGCACGCCTTGTGGACGTTCCCTCGGCGGTTTTTTCTTTTGACAAAGAGCAAGTCTCGTCGGAAGAAGCCTCCAGCTCCGAAGACGATGAACATGAAGCGAGCGTCAAGCGCAAGGAGGAGACTTTGCTGCCGAAGGCCAAGAAGCCAATATCGAAGCCCTCGGTGACTCCGTTGAGGCAATCGACGAAGCATACCAAGAAGAACCACTCCAACGTCGACAATGGCGTTTCGGAGGCGGAGGAGGAGCCGAAGAAGACGGGAGGAGATGACTCGAAGAAATTACTTTTTCAGAGGGTGTGGAGCGTAAGAAGAGATTGCTATCTTGAATAGGATGATCGACTACGCTGAGAAGACGGGCACGGATCCGTCGCTGCCGACATGAACTTGCTTTGCGAACGGTGGCCTTCGGAACTAGAGTAGACGGTGGCGAGACGACAACAATGATTGGGATGATGATGGAGGCGAAGTGAAAGAATTTGCACGTTACTGAAATAAAACTTTTTGTTAAAAAAATTTAGTTAATTGGCAAACAATCCAAGTGGATACTAGAGGTGACCAAGTCTTCTGATGATTAGCGTGTTTATCAGTTTTTAGTTATTTTTGAGCGTAACATATTATAATACAATGATTTTACCAAGCACTGAAGTTAAAGCGAAAGCATAATATTTTGTGAAGCTCACTTATGCAAGATTGATTTATACTCCTTATGTTTCATCTCATTGTTAACTTGCAGATGTTTTCACCAAACGCTTGTCGAGTTTAAAGTTTTAAGATCTCATAAGCAAGCTGGGAATGCAAAATATTTTCGTTCTAGCATGAGGGGGAATGTTGGAAGATAATAGTTGTACATAATTAATGTAGTTAGTGGTTAAATGTAATTAGAGTGAATGTCAAGTAGTAATTAGAATATTAATAATGTAATTTGTCTATTTATGCTTGTAACTCTTCTGGTAAATAAAAAGATCAATTTTAGCCAGATTGTCTTCATTTTCTTTTTTTCCCCAGTCGGGCCTACAAAGCCTTTACTTGGTAATAAATTCCAAGAAAAGATGACATCACCAACGTTAGTATCTCGTTTGTCACATGCATATGTATACATACATATATATAGAGAGCTCATATGATGAAATACCTAGAAGCCACTAGGAAAGGATTACAACAAAAGATTATGTTGATTTCTTAGCGTTTGCATCCCTATAATTTAACTCAAAATTACAAGGAGCCGGCCGCCGCCGACATGAACGACTTCACGAACGGTGGCCTTCGGAACTAGAGTATACAACGACGGGGCGACGACGGTGACCGGGACGACGATGGTGGCGGGAACTGTTGCGACAGAGTTTGGACGAGTGACGGAGGTCGTTGATTCCCGTTGATTGGAACCTTGGGTTTTGTCGGAGTACTAGGTAGTGGCGGATCTGACACGGCGGCGTGATGAAATGGCGGCGGATCTACCGATGGCGGCGTGACGAGGACTAGGTGACGACGACAGAACCGTAGGTGCGACTAACAGTGTTGGACGGAACTCCGACACAAAGAACTGCAGAAACTTAGCAAAACGAAAGGAAGAATAAAGCCTAAATGGGTCTGTTGAAGAAGGCCACAATGAATATTCTAACCACTATTGGACAACCACTTTAATTACATTTAACCACTAACTGCACTAATTATGTACAACTAACATCTTCCAACAGAAAAGAAATTATGTCTATTCATGCAATAACTTTCATTTCCAGGGAGTGTCTACTGATTGATCCCAAAGAACATCCAATGCTACTTGCAGAACCATCTTCCAACACTCAACAACAAAGAGAGAGGTAATTTTGCACTATTCAACTTTTCTTAGTTGCTACATTGGTTATGGTTTTCATTTTATTATTTTATTATTCGTAGTTTATCCTTATATCTTATGGGGTATATTATGTCTGACAGGGCAGCAGAGCTAATGTTTGAAAAGTACACGGTTCCTGCCTTGTTTCTGGCGAAGAATGCTGTATGCGCCTACGCTGGCCATCCCTTGACTTCAATTTATATTTCTTGGCTTACTTTTTGGCCATTACTCTTTCCTTCTCCTTTTGTAAAATTTACTTGCTCATTAACTAGGATCTTTTCTTTGGTCTAGGTTTTGACATCTTTTGCTTCAGGACGTGCCACTTCGTTAGTTGTTGATAGGTAGGATGTCACATGAAATTGACTGTCTTTAATTGCTTTAATTCCAACTAAATTGGATTACCATGGGTTTTAGATGTTGATAAACTTGATGAGTTTCCCTTCTTTCTTCTTGGCTCTTCATTTTTTCCCTCTGTTTCTTTCTTGATTTTTGTTTATGGATGCAATGCTAATGTATGGTTGTCCACAATCATTAATTCATCTAGTGGTGGAGGATCCACGACAGTTGCTCCAGTTCATGACGGTTATGTTCTTCAAAAGGTATTTTCTCAGCTCTATCAAGTTGGCCTTTTCTTATTATTTATTATTTATTTATTTTTATGTTTTAATACAGCACGTCCATGTGCATTTTTGTATTTGGAGGCATAACATATGTCAGTGAGTCTTATTTATATGAATCAGTTGTGCATTGAGTATTAAGCTTACCAAACATTTATGTGTCTGAGGTATTCTGAATATACCCGTTGCTCTTTTTTAACAACAGGCTGTGTTATCGTCTCCTATTGGAGGAGACTTCCTTACTGATTGCTTGACGAAAAGTTTGGAGAGCAAAGGTATTATGGTAAGTGATTAACCGGACAATCATTCAAGCGGATTAGATTGTGTGACTTTGTTAGTTTCATTTTTTTGGGCTTGCAATTTATGTTTGCATGCATCTCTTATAGATTAAACCTAGATACGCTTTCAAGAGAAAGGAAATACGAGCCGGAGAGTTTCAGGTACTATATTTTGTTTTTCTTTTTCCATTATTATGATATTATTTTTTTAGTGCAGATAATGCCTTTATTTTTATTACGTTGTTCTTTGTACTTTGCTCTTCCTATTACATGTTCATTTATCTGAATGTCACAGACAGTTGACGTTGATTTTCCAAATACAACAGAAAGCTACAAGCTTTACTCCCAGGTCAGTTAGTGATCATAATATTTTGTTTTAGCGGGTTATTGTATTTCTTTATTTTTGCTCTGTTTTCTTTTTCAACAGAGGGTTATTGCTAGTGATATCAAGGAATGCGTGTGTCGAGCCCCGGATACTCCATATGATGGTTTGTATTCTGCCATCTTTACATTTGACTAATTATTGTGCTTCTGATTTTAATAAGTTTGTGTGTAGGGAGAGGGTTGAGCGGGAGGGAGCTGGTTGTTCTTATTTTACTGTTTATAGTTGTCTTCATTTGAACATGTGTATGTTCCGCGCAAATTCCTTGCCAATGTTGTCCCTATAAGGAAATTTTATATTCGGTGACTTAAGTGTTATTATACAGCCATTCTAATAGTCCTTTTTTTTCTGGCTGCAGAAAGCGCATATTCAAATATTCCAATGACCCCTTATGAACTTCCGGATGGCCAGTAAGTCCTATTATAGTCTGGGAAAAAATTTATTAGTTAGGTTATGGTTCCTGGTATTATTTTGCGTGGTTGGAATTTTGAATCGCTGGATTACTTGTTTTTATGTTACCAATTCCTGAGTACTGACTATTTGACACCAGTAGCACTCTTTTACCATGGGGTAGATGGTTTTTGATTAGTGTTTGATGAAAGTCTAGTTTTTATTTTATATGCGTAATGCAGGACAATTGAAATTGGAGCTGATAGATTCAAGACACCCGACGTGCTGTTTAACCCATCCCTGGTTCAGGTGGTGTCTTAAATCTACTATATGCCAGTATTTCGTTTTTTCTCTGGAAATTTCTTCTTCTCTTTTTTCCCCTAGTAATTTCAAGTTTTGTGTTTAAATATATATGCCAGACAATTCCTGGTATGGAGAGTTTTGCAGAAACTGCTTCTTCTGTTCGTGGGTTGCCACAAATGGTAATTTCATGGCTTGTTTTAATTTCTTGCAAAAGTTCTAACCTTTTCCTTCAAAAAAAAAAAAAAAAAAAAAAAAAAAATCTCGGTTAACCGTTTTCTTTTCTTGTCAGGTTATAGAGAGCATCAATAAGTGTGATGTGGATATTCGTAGAGAGCTATTCAGTAGCATATTGGTAAAAGTTCATACACTGTCATTTACATCTCTCCCTTGGTTTTGTGGATGACTGATTAAATACTTGTAGTATGCGCTATTACTTTTATGAGAGAATTATATAAAGGTTGCTAATGTTTATCTTAATCTTATTACTGCTACTGAACTGGTCACACCGTTTTACAAAGTTGACCTGAAATATCTTTCAAGATCTTTCTTGGAACGCATGAAATCTTCCGCACGTGCTATCTTGAATAGATTTCATATTTCTGTTTTCTCTGCTCTACAGCTTGCCGGTGGTACAGCCTCAATGCAACAGTTGAAAGAACGCCTGGAGAAAGATTTGCTTGAGGTATTTCTGTTCTTCAAGCACTATCCTCCACCGTCTAAACATATGGATGCTGAAATTTGGTTGTTCAATGACCTTTCCGAAACTTACAAGCATAGTCTATTCTAAGCTTTAATTACATATGTGGCATATTTAGCCTACTATGAATTATTGTATTCGTACGTTTTTGGTTAAAGTTTTGTTTGTCTAATATGCTACATACCATCTTCATAAAGAGATTGAATATCTCATGTCACAGAGCTGTCATCTAAATTCAACAAATTATATATTTAGTTAAATCAAAAATGCTTTTCATGTAACCAAATATACGGTATTCTCATCTGTCAAGTCAAAAATACTGAAGCGTCATTATTCAATACTTAGGAATCTCCGCAAGCTGCTAGAGTTAAAGTCTTGGCAAGTGGAAACGCAACGGAAAGGCGATTTAGGTAGGATATATTTTCTTCAGTCTTCTTTTCAAGTTTGAAGCACTATATTTCTTGTTCTTTCTCTGATGTTACACATTTTTGTTATGAAAATTGTTGTTTATACAACACATTCTTGCAATTTCTACGTCCCACCAGTCAAACTCATACTGCATTCTTTATTCCAGTGTTTGGATAGGTGGGAGTATATTGGCTTCTCTTGGTTCGTTCCAGCAAATGTGGTTCTCGAAGTCTGAGTAAGTGCAACTACTTTTGGTGGGCATACTAAACAAACAAATTTGAAGCTCGCTTAATGACAACTTCTTATGTACGTCTTTAATAGGTATGAAGAGCATGGGGCTTCTTACATTCAAAGAAAATGCCCTTAGAATGGATGGCACACAAGGTTTTTTCTCTTATCTCGGACGACGAGATGTTGCTCGTGTCCTTCCGCAATTTCTTGAATGTTTTGTTCATTCGTAAGACATGTAATTAGTTTTCCAATTAAAGCTTCTTAATGAACTAAATGCCATTAACTATTGACTTTTTCAGGACTTCCGTGTGTTCCACACTAACCCTTGCTAGAGTTGTACAGGCTGTTTAAAGCTTGTGTAGTATTCGACAGATAAGATTGTTCTAATTTGAAAATATACAGCTTCATTGTCTGATGTTGTTGCAGACTTTTTGAACTTGTAGGCTTGTAGTACAGTTTATTATTCCCTAGTTTTAGATTTTATTTTGTCACTTGTTATAGCATCAGATTGGTTAAAATTGGAGCTCAAGTTCTTCGAAGGATACACAAAACCACATGGTTTCACTTCTGACGCTACTGGAGAAATACACCAAAACAAAAATACAAGTTTATTAAAACTCCTGTTCGAATGTGACAAATTGCGAGTCCTTGTTTGAGGAGTCAGCATCCAAACTTCAGACAAAAACCTATTGACGCGAATTTGGCTAAATCTTAGTAAATCAGTGACATGGTCAGCTCGTTGAACTTGAAACCTGGTTTAATGAAACTAGGGTCCCGTTTGGAACATATATTTGAACTCATGATTTGAATTTTACTACAGTATTTTGTCTCACAAAGAATTTGAATTCAAAATTTTTGTCTCACTAAGTTTTGTTAATGAATAAGAATCATTAACGAACAAAATGAACTTGTGAAGGAATTCATTGCATCTATGGTCCAACTAATTAGGAGAGAATTAATAAATTTTTTTTCAGGAGCGATTTAACTTAACCCAACGGATCTTAGATGGTTGAAATAGTGAGTTATATATAGACCGTATTAATTTACAATTCGTATTAATTTATAAATTATAATGGTCACATAAATACTATGTTATTATATTATTATTTAATATGGTGTTTTAATATGATCAAATAAACCTGTACTAAGTTTAATAATAAATTGTAAAAAAAAAAAAAGACAAGCACACCAATCCGATCAGGGAAAAAAAAGAAGAAAAAAAAGAACATCAAGCTGCAAGATAACAACTATAAGATTCAGACTTTAACTTGACAAAAATAAAAAGAAAATCTGATGCAATTTACTAGTTCTTAGTTTTGTCGTGTATTGTAAGTTGATCTTAGACAATGACTAATGCACGGGACAATGCGCGAGACTTTTTGGCTCCAAATTTTCAGGTCATCAGAAGTCATTCCTTTATCCCTTTTAATTTTTATGCTTGTAGAATGAATTATGATTTAGCTGTGAAATTGTTTTCCAGGAATGACGCAAAACTCATCAAGGTGATTGTTGATGACATCTTAAGAAAAGCATTGAGTACCATGAACTTACGGGTGTATTTAGAACTCGTTTTAAAATAATTTTATTTTTTTGTATAAAAATGAAAATAAAAACGTTTTCAATCTTATATAGAAATCATTTTTGAAAATGTGTTTGGTAGTTTTATCAAGAGATTGTTTTCAGTATAAAAAAACTCATTAATATCTTTCGTTTTGCTCGAGAGAGGAGAAGAGGAGAAAACAAAAACAAAAATGAAAAACGACTAAAAGTTGTTTTTCATTTCTCTCTCATTTTATACTAAATTAAAAAATCGTTTTCATTTTTATTTTCATTTTTTGATCTTTAATTGTGTCAAACTTTATTTTAAAATCGTTTTCATTTTTTCTTTTTCAAAAAACATAAAAAAAAAAAACAAGAATAATTCCAAACAAGGCTCGCAACCTACCCTGTTGGAATGTACTCTCGCGTGCAAGAAGTTAGATCATTGTTAAAGCTTGGTTTAGATGATCATGAAGTTCATTTTGTGGGCATGTTTGGGATGAATGGAGTGGGCAAGACAACCTTAGCCAAAGCCATTTATAACATATTTCATTCTGAATTTGGTAGTAATAGAAGTTTTCTTGAGAATATTAGACAGATATGGGATCAACCACATTTGTAGGGTTCGCTTGCAGAAACAACTTCCAGTAGATTGGGTAGATGGTGTTGATAAAGGAATCCGGGTAATAAAAGATACAATTAGTGGCAAAAGCGTTCTTGTTATTGTTGATGATGCAGATCACGGGGACCAATTAAACGCCCTCGCTGGAAGTCGTGATCGGTTTGGTCCAGGTAGCATAATTATCATAACAAGAAGAAATCAGCAGTTACTGAAGGAGCTTAATGTGGATGCTGCATTTATGGTTCCAGAAATGAACGAAATTGAATCTCTTGAGCACTTTAGTTGGCACACCTTGGGGAAAGACAATCGAATGAAAAATACGATGAGCTTTCAAAGAGTGTAGTACATTATTGCGGAGGTTTGCCATTAGCTCTTTCGGTTTTAGGTTCATACCTTCAAAGCATGAGTACTCCATCAATGTGGATTAATACAGATTTTATGTATTTTTACGCTGACCATCAACCTACCGCAACCCTTCTATAGGCTATACAAATGCATAGGCGGAGTTATCAATCTGGATTAGTGAAATAGATAAATTGAAAAAAATTCCACATGAGGATGTTTTGAAAAAGCTCAGAATAAGCTTCGATGGATTAAATGATGACACAGTGAAGGACATATTCCTTGATATAACTTGTTCTTTATTGGCATGGACATGAACTGTGTTCAAGAAACCTTAGGCGGATGTGGTCTTTATGCAGAAACTGGACTTCGGCGCCTCCTTGAACGATGCCCTTGTAACTGTAAGTGAGAGAAACAAGATCATGATGCACGATTTGCTTCGAGACATGGGAAGAGCAGTTGTTGAGGAAAATTTGACGAATAGACCCGAGGAACGAAGTAGATTGTGGGTTCGTGAAGACGTACTTGGGGTATTGAAAGATGAAATGGTAAGAAACTTTCTCAATATGTCTCTTTCTTTACATGCAAATGATTGAAGAGAAACAATATTACATGTATTCCTATGTCTTTGAAATATTTTGCTCTAGCTTTTCTGCAAAATTTTAAGGATGCATGTCTGACCTTGGAACCAAAAAAGTTGTTGCTTTGAAAACAAAATACACATGTGTGCACATAATTATAACATATAAAAGAGTTCATATGGTTTTCTCAAATCTTAATCAATACATGCAGCCTCTGTTTCTTATCTTGTGCTCTACTATAACAGGGAACTGGAAGTCTTGAAGGACTTGCTCTAGACATGGAAAGAGCTGAGAAGGTTAGTTTCACTACAAAAGCATTTGTGCAGATGCAGAGACTAAGATTGCTACAACTTAATTCTGTACAACTCACTGGAAGCTATGAATACCTTTCAAAAAAATCTAAGATGGCTTTGTTGGAATGGATTCCCTCTGGATTTAATTCCAAGAAACTTTTATCAGGGAAAACTAGTTGCTATGAATTTGAAATATAGCAATCTCAGGCAGGTCTGGGAGGATCCTCAGGTACGATAGAATAACAACGCATAATGAATGAGTAGGTGTAGCACCAATAGAAGATAAGGTGCGTGAAGGCCGCTTGAAGTGGTATGGACATGTCCAACGTAGACCGCTAGAAGCATCAGTTCGTGCTTGGAAGAACATTCTTATACCTAATACTATGAGAGGGAGGGGTAGACCAAGAATTACGTGGACCAAAATAGTTAGGAATGACATTCTAGATCTAAGCCTTCAGGAAAATCTAATTTCAAACAGAGTTGTGTGAAAAAGTGAAATCCATATAGCTGACCCCAATTAAGATGAGATTAAGACTTTTTATTGTTATTGTTGTAGTCCTATACCGTCCAATATTATGCGTTGTTGCTGTAGTCCTGTACCGTCCAATATTATGCGTTGTTGCGATAGTCCTGTACCGTCCATGCGTTGTATATGCACACACACATATTACATTGATAATATGTACATACGTATGAATATACATGCATATTGCTCTTAGCAGTATTATAATGTTTCTATTCAAATTTTATTTGCCCGTTACAGTTGCTAAAGGAGTTGAAGATCCTCAATCTCAGTCATTCAAACTACTTAAACCCAAACTTCTGACTTTTGAAATCTCCCTAATCTTAGGCAATTAATACTAAAATATAGTACGAGATTGTCTTAAGGTTCACCATTCAATTGGAAATCTCGAGGGGCTTGTTTTGTTAAATTTGAAAGACTACGAAATGCTTAAGAAGCTTCCCCAAAATCATTCTGTCAAAAAAGAGTTTCCAGCTGAAATATTTGTTTCAAAAGCTTTCAAAAGAACAGTGACATCCTGAGTGGTTTGATTAAGGGGCCTCTATTTTTACCAAGGATTTTGGGTACCGGAGATCAGAATGATCACTTTGTTGGCGATGACCATATACTAGTAGCTTCTTGTCCAAAATTAGGAATCACTTGGTTGAAATCTCTCGCTTTTTTTTTTTAATCTCTGTTTTACACTCTCTAAAACTCCTTTGCTTATATCTAACCCCCATGAATCGTGATCTTGCGCTTCATCGATGTCGATGTTTATGCAAAATACCAATCGCCAGACTTCGCATAACATTCCTCAACCAAGACTCCTTTGCATCCATACTCCTTATGTATCCTTGCCATCATCCTTGAAGAATTCCAATTGTAAAAATTGTCTTATATTTGTAGGAATCCAATGGAACAATTTGTATCCCTTTGGAAGTTTCTTCCCAATATATTAAAGGCAAAAATATTCTCAGAGAGGTGCGATTTTGTTTAGAGATCTATATAAAAGTTTGAACTCAGAAGAGAAAAATTCTTTTATTAAAGAAATCCAATTCAAGTTCTAATTCTTTCCCATGAAATAGAATTACAGACTGTGAGAAAATTGGAGAAAGCGACAACTGTGAGGAAATTGGGATTCGATTTCTGCAAAAGAACCAAAGGAACAAAGCCAGAAACCGAAAGGAAACAATCAGAAGAACAAAGAATTACTGAATCCGATTGATCCTACATCCAAGGCAGGATCCAATCCACTAATCAGGAAATTCAATACAGGAAATCTTAATTACAAGAATGTCTGACAATTTCTCTCAGTTTCTTAGGAAATAATAATTAATCTTCAGAAGTTCTAAAGCACAGCCCAGAAATTCTCTCAAGAATATTTTTTTTTTCATGAAAGAGTTTACAATGCAAATAAGTTACTATTTAAGATACATCAGAACCAATAGGGAAATGCCACGTGTAGAAGTCCTCACCTGTTTGTTACGACAACATATTTAGAGACACTGCGACTGAACAAATTGGCAAAAGGAATAATAAAAGAAACCTGACAAGTCTCCAGACTCAAAGTGAGAGGCTCTGGTTGGAAGATCCGTTTCTGTGGATCCGGTTATCAATGGAGGAAATTGTTGGTCATCAAAGCTTGTGTAATATTAAACAACTGAGATAGCTCGTTTTGAACTTAGCCATTTGTATTTTCCACATAGCAAATACGCAATTCTGCTTGAAGGACGAACCAATTCCAGGGCAAAACATTGTGCCACAAAGGTGACATAAGCTTTGAACAAGCTATCTGATCAGTGGTTTAATACTACAAACAAGTTTTGAACAGCTTGTAGATTTGTGTCATGATTCAAAACATGATTCGTGGTTCGCCGTTCGCCGTTCACGTCCACATGCGAAGTAGTTTTGTGAAGCTGAAAGCTGAAGATGTTAATTAATTGGGACACCACTTCTGAGATATTGTGTGACTCAATTGGAAGGTAAAAATAATGCTACACACACACACACACACACACACACACACACACACACACACACACATATATATATAGTTATGAGTTAACAACACATTTAATTTGCAAGCAATATTAATCAATCAGCATCAAAATAAAACTGGAGTTTCTTATGTTGATTCACTGCCATGAATAGAAATCTAGATATTCCGAACATGATTTTTCGTGATAAAAAAATAAAATAGAATTCAAGTAAGGATCTAGTTAGCTTGGAAAGCTTTAATTTAGCTTCATAATTGTTTCTTTCTTAGCGCAAAAGAAATAAGAAAAAGGATGAACGAATTATAAAAAAAAAGACGGACTAGAAGTATCAATTTATAGAAAGTAACAAAAATTGCAACGTACATGCATTACTATTAATTTATGCCTATTGAGAAGCAAAAAATTAATTTATGCCCATCAGACCTAGAACAGTATTTCTATCCCAAATTTAATGAGAATCGTGAATGTGATTTCAACGGAAATAAAGGCGAGTATTGAAAATCGAATATGAAATAAAAATCATCAGAAAATATGTGCTAAAAATAAACTTGCTTTATCTCTATAAAAATAAATTATATGCATAACACAAAGCACTATAACTATGTGAAATAGTGAACTTAATCCTCTCTAGTAATCCTAATTCAAGTAAAAAATACAAATACTAAACGAAGTGGCACAAATCATTCTAAATCAAATAAAGCCAGCCTTACTTAAATATATACAAAGCACGAAAAGTGAACTGAAGAAGTACAAACCTAGAGCTTTATTTATAGGCCTTCCAATCCCAACCTCTTTAGTAAATCCTATTTCAAGTGAAAAACAAAATCCTATTTCAAGTGAAGAATAAATAGACGAAATCCTAATCTTAATTATTAGAATCCTATATTGGTTAGAGATATTGACATGATCCACTTAATAAGATGAGGGTAATCATCCCCTAACAAGCCGATTTTGTTAGGTTGAGTTAGGTCTAATATCCTTTAATTTATGTAAAATGGTATATTAGAATCCCACATTGACTTGAGATATTGACATGATCCACTTTAGGTGAGAACAATCCTCCCTAACAAAACCAGCTTGTTAGGGGAGGATTGTTCTCACCTTATGAAATGGATAATGCTAATATCTCTAGTAATGTGAGATTCTAATATTAATAAAACTACAGCTAAATTAAAATAACAACTAAATAAAGTTTTAAGAGCTTGATTAACGGCCATCAATGCTTAAAAAAAATATACTATATATGTATAATATACAAAGGTCAATTTGAATATGGATAACGAACAAACTACAAAAGCACTATAGTAATGATAAAAACTGAATTGAACTACAACAAAATAAAGTTCTAATAAATCACAAACTTCATATACACGTCTTACATCAAAATAAATTTTATTATTATTTTTTTTTTTTTGAGTAGTCCTATATATATATATATATATATATATATATATATATATTTTTTTTTTTTTTTTTTTTTTCCTTCCCTTGTTCTGTGGTCACATTACAGAAATCTTTACTGCTCATTTCGCATACATATTTCACTCGTCTTTTCCACTTGTTTCCTAAAATATAAATAACTCTATCTTCTTTTCGATCAATCTCAATCTTAGTTTTACCAAATAATCGATTTTTCCTATAAAGATTTTTTCTTTTCTTTTTCTTTTCTGTTATATCTACTCTCGATAATCTTCTTACAAAGACGGGATGTATAGAGTATCTTTTATTTTGGTTCTATATGTTCTTGATTCATGACTATGATCATCAACTTAAAGGGTGAAACAAAGTGCGCGCGCGCGCGCTCGTGTGTTTGAATCTTTTGACCTCTAATTTTCATTATTTGCTTCTGGTTTCTTTTTTTTTTTTTTTTTTTTGAATTGTTGGTTACGGTTGACTCTCAAAACTGTCTCTCACGGTTTATGTTTTTGGTATGGGTTTAGAGCATCTCTAATATTGTAGTGATAAATTAGTGTATTAATATCAAATTTAAACATTTGAGTAAGAAAATCGCTCACTAAGTCAAGCATGTAAAAGCAAAGTCCTATTTGTTAAGTTATTGTCGTTGTTATGCTCAGATAGTTGATCTTGTTGGACTTTGAAGCATTATATAGATGCATAGTCCAGAAGTCAATGTTCAAATTTTATTTGGAATAAGATTTATGGGACATGAAAAGAGAAAATATCACATTAGGAATATTATGAAACATTTTCAATATCTTGAATAGTAAGGCAAAATTAGAAGAACTGTGATAGAAATATGTTAAAACTCCCTCTTTTTTTTTTTTTTTTTTTTTTTTCTCTCCTATTATTCCATAGGTTCTGGAGTTGTGGATTTGTCGTGGTTGTTCGAGCTTTGCCTTTGTAATAACCACACACACTGTGAGTAATTAAGGACGTGATGATGATCGTGATTACGGAGGATCGTGACTTAGAGCATGAAGATCATGTTAGGAAATTTTATTTCCTATTATTTATTGTGGGTGATTACGCCCAAACGTGTACAAAAGCAAGCGGTCAATTGTAGTACAATTTGAACGGTCGATCCCACGAGGAAGTGTTAAATTGAACAAGAAATGATTAGCAAATAAAAAGCGTTAGGAAAGTAGGCAATCAAACAAAAAAAATGAATGAGTGTTTTTGATATTTTTTTGAACAATTTAAAATAAAGAAAATTCAATAATAAAAAGTAGTAAGGCTTTGAGAATCCTCCATATGCTTCGTTCACCTATTTGGATTTTGATTCACGAATTGACTCAATTGAAAGTTTCACATCCCAAACAATCAATCGGAAAATAAAACATTTGAAGAACATATGAATTAAAAATGTATTTAACTTATAAATAAAATTCTAACGTTTAAAATCGGGAAAAATTATCTTATGAGAAATCCAAGAGCGACAATATACCGTTAATAATAATGCAATAAAAGATTACTAAATCTAAGAGCGACAATATACCGTTGGCAATAATGCAATTGAAAGACTCCTTTGTAATAAGCACACACACTGTGAGTAATCAAGGACATGATGATGATCGTGATTATGGAGGATCGTGACTTGGAGCATGAAGATCATGTTATGAAATTTTATTTCCTATTTATTTTAAAATTAAAATCACAAATTTGATAAAATAATTTGACAATTATGAACGTTAAAAGTACAAATTTGTGCACTTATCAGTGGGCAACATATTAATTGACAATTATATTACCGCTATTTAAATTAATTGGAAAAATCTTGTGGTTAATTTAGAAAAGCCTAATAAGTTTCCTAGACAAATAGGTAGATACCAAATATTGACCTAATTAGATTTAATGGGTACTTAATGGGACAATATATTAAAGAACTCATGGTTATAGTCCTTAATACGCCAAATCATTCAGCTGCTTTCACTTTTCCCCATCTAGAGAGAGAACACCCGTTCAAGACTCTAATGATTTGACTGAGAAAGGCGATAACCCCAAGAACATATTAAAGTAGTTATTTCTATTAGAGATTAAGACTGCACCAATAAAGACAAATATTTATTCTCACTTATCTTCAATATCTCCAATAAAATAATATGTACTTTGGTTCATATGATTTTTTGACTATGGAATTTCTACATGCTTTATTTTGTTGAGAAAAGCATGCTTTATGATAATCATATGAATTTTTGGGCCGACCTCTAGTAAAACCTAATTCAAGGTAAAAACAAAGTAAATGAAGTCCTAATCATAAATAAAACTACAACTAAATAATGTTTGACGAGCATGATTAACGGCAATAATGGACTATAGTGCTGGATAATATACATGTTTATAATTATAGGCCTTCAATCCTAACATCTCTAGCAATAATAATTCAAGTAGGGGAAAAAAAACAAAAACGTAAACGAAATATCACAAAATAATAACCATTATTCTAAATCCCTTATATGGATAACATACAAAGCCCACGACCTTTATAATTTGAGTTGGATAACATTTAGATGTGACTGTTTCTCGACTTTTATCAAATTCTAAACTCGAATGCGAACGAAAAATGCTGAAACTGAATTAGTGCACAAAGGCAACGCTTTTATCTTATAGCTTGATTATTTAAATTTTTAAGTAGGCTGCTAAGGATAATAGAATAAATTTTTAAGTAGTTGGGTTATTTTTTTTATTTATTTATTTCCCGCTTATTACCATCCAACATAGCTTACCCCTTTTATTTAGATATTATAATTACATAAGTTTTAGATTCAAATTCAAGTTGTGTATATATATTTCCTTTTAATATCTAATTACTTAGATAAGCTAAATCAAATTGTGTATAACTTCTAAATTAGATATTTAAGGATGCTTGTGTAATTTCGAAATGATGTTAGAAGTTGAAGATTGTTTACTCATATTGCAAACGATTGTTTCTTTTGATCAGCTTCAGGAGTTCCTGAAGCAGCCAAACTTGAAGGTACAGCCATAAATAAGATGCAGAGACTAAGATTGCTACAACTTAATTCTGTACAACTCACTGGAAGCTATGAATACCTTTCAAAAAATCTAAGATGGCTTTGTTGGAATGGATTCCCTTTGGATTTAATTCCAAGAAACTTTTATCAGGGAAAACTAGTTGCTATGAATTTGAAATATAGCAATCTCAGGCAGGTCTGGGAGGATCCTTAGGTACGATAGAATAACAACGCATAATGAATGAGTAGGGGTAACACCAATAGAAGATATGGTGCGTGAATGCCGCTTGAGGTGGTACAGACATGTCCAATGTAGACCGCTAGAAGCATCAGTTCGTGCTTGGAAGAACATTCTTATACTTAATACTAGGAGAGGGAGGGGTAGACCAAGAATTACGTGGACCAAAGTAGTTAGGAATGACATTCTAGATTTAAGCCTTCAGGAAAGTCTAATTTCAAATAGAGTTGCGTGGAAAAGTGAAATTCATATAACTGACCCCAATTAAGATGAGATTAAGACTTTTTGTTGTTGTTGTTGTAGTCCTGTACCGTCCAATATTATGCGTTGTTGCTGTAGTCCTGCACCGTCCAATATTATGCGTTGTTGCTATAGTCCTGTACCGTCCATGCGTTGTATATGTACACACACATATTACATTGATAATATGTACATACATATGAATATACATGCATATTGCTCTTAGCAGTATTATAATGTTTCTATTCAAATTTTATTTGCCCGTTACAGTTGCTAAAGGAGTTGAAGATCCTCAATCTCAGTCATTCAAACTACTTAAACCCAAACTTCTGATTTTTTAAATCTCCCTAATCTTAGGCAATTAATACTAAAATATTGTACGAGATTGTCTAAGGTTCACCATTCAATTGGAAATCTTGAGGGGCTTGTTTTGTTAAATTTGAAAGACTACGAAATGCTTAAGAAGCTTCCCCAAAATTATTCTTTCAAAAATGAGATTCCAGCTGAAATATTTGTTTCAAAAGCTTTCAAAAGAACAGTGACATCCTGTGTGGTTTAATTAAGGGGCCTCTATTTTTACCAAGGATTTTGGGTACCGGAGATCAGAATGATCACTTGGTTGGCGATGACCATATACTAGTAGCTTCTTGTCCAAAATTAGGAACCACTTGGTTGAAATCTCTCGGTTTTTTTTTCTTAATCTCTGTTTTACACTCTCTAAAACTCCTTTACTTATATCTAACCCCGCATGAATCGTGGTCTTGCGCTTCATCGATGTCGATGTTTATGCAAAATACCAATCGCCAGACTTCGCAAACATTCCTCAACCAAGACTCCTTTGCATCCGTACTCCTTATGTATCCTTGCCATCATCCTTGAAGAATTCCAATTGCAAAATTGTCTTATATTTGTAGGAATCCAATGGAACAATTTGTATCCCTTTGGAAGTTTCTTCCCAATATATTAAATGCAAAAATATTCTCAGAGAGGTGCGATTTCGTTTAGAGATCTATATAAAAGTTCGAACTCAGAAGAGAAAAAAACAGAAGAATAACCTAAAAATATATCTTCAAAATTCAAGTGCTAATTCTTTCCCATGAAATAGAATTACATACCGTGAGGAAATTGGAGAAAGCGACAACTGTGAGGAAATTGGGATTCGATTTCTGCAAAAGAACCAAAGGAAAAAAGCCAGAAACCGAAAGGAAACAATCAGAAGAACAAAGAATTACTGAATCCGATTGATCCTACATCCAAGGCAGGATCCAATCCACTAATCAGGAAATTCAATACAGGAAATCTTAATTACAAGAATGTCTGACAATTTCTCTCAGTTTCTTAGGAAATAATAATTAATCTTCAGAAGTTCTAAAGCGCAGCCCAGAAATTCTCTCAAGAATATATTTTTTTTTTTCTCTCAGCTCTCTCGTATGAAAGAGTTTACAATGCAAATAAGTTACTATTTAAGATACATCAGAACCAATAGGGAAATGCCCGTGTAGAAGTCCTCACCTGTTTGTAACTAATGTTTGGTAGAGGGATTCATTCCTGATTCGAATCATGATTTATGGTTCGCTATAGTATTTTCTCTCATACAAAATACACGTAAATCAAAAATAGTTTAAATCACATGATTTGAATCCTTTAACCAAACGTTACTGCGACCGAACAAATTGGCAAAAGGAATAATAAAAGAAACCTGACAAGTCTCCCAGAATCGAAGTGAGAGGCTCTGGTTGGAAGTTCTGTTTCTGTGGATCCGGTTATCAATGGAGGAAATTGTTGGTCATCAAAGCTTGTGTAATATTAAACAACTGAGATAGCTCGTTTTGAACTTAGCCCACATCAGCAATTACGCAATTATGCCTGAAGGACGAACCAATTCCAGGGCAAAACATTGTGCCACAAAGGTGACATAAGCTTTGAACAAGCTATCTGATCAGTGGTTTAATACTACAAACAAGCTTTGAACAGCTTGTAGATTCGTGTCATGATTCGAATCATGATTCGTGGTTCGCCGTTCACGTCCACATGCGAAGTAGTTTTGTGAAGCTGAAAGCTGAAGATGTTAATTAATTGGGACACCACTTCTAAGATATTGTGTGACTCAATTGGAAGGTAAAAATAATGCTACACACACACACACACACACACACACACACACATATATATATATATATATATATAGTTATGAGTTAACAACACATTTAATTTGCAAGCAATATTAATCAATCAGCATCAAAATAAAACTGGAGTTTCTTATGTTGATTCACTGCCATGAATAGAAATCTAGATATTCCAAACATGATTTTTCGTGATAAAAAATAAAATAAAATTCAAGTAAGGATCTAGTTAGCTTGGAAAGCTTTAATTTAGAAGTATAATTGTTTTTTCTAGAAAATAAATAAGAAAAAAGGAGGAACGAATTATTAAAAAGGACGGACTTAAGCCTAATTTATAGAAAGTAAAAAATTTATGCCCAACCTACACAGTATTTCTATCCCAAATTTAATGAGAATCGTGAATATGATTTCAACGGAAATAAAGGCGAGTATTGAAAATCGATTATGAAATAAAAATCATCAGAAAATATGTGCTAAAAATAAACTTGCTTTATCTCTATAAAAATAAATTATATGCATAACACAAAGCACTATAATTATGTGAAATAGTGAACTTAATCCTCTCTAGTAATCCTAATTCAAGTAAAAAAAAAAACAAATACTAAACGAAGTGGCACAAATCATTCTAAATCAAATAAAGCCAGCCTTACTTAAATATATACAAAGCACGAAAAGTGAACTGAAGTACAAACCTAGAGCTTTATTTATAGGCCTTCCAATCCCAACCTCTTTAGTAAATCCTATTTCAAGTGAAAAACAAAATCCTATTTCAAGTGAAAAACAAAGTAGACGAAATCCGAATCTTAATTATTAGAATCCCATATTGGTTAGAGATATTGGCATGATCCACTTAATAAGATGAGAGCAATCATCCTTTAACAAGCCGATTTTATTAGGTTGAATTATGTTCAATATCCTTTGATTTCTGTAAAATGGTATATTAGAATCCCACATTGACTTGAGATATTGACATGATCCACTTAATAAGGTGAGGATAATCCTCCCTAACAAAACCAGCTTATTAGGGGAGGATTGTCCTCACCTTATTAAGTGGATAATGTTAATATCTCCGGTTAATGTGAGATTCTAATATTAATAAAACTACAGCTAAATTAAAATAACAACTAAATAAAGTTTTAAGAGCTTGATTAACGGCCATCAATGCTTAAAAAAAAAAAAAAAAACTATATATGTATAATATACAAAGGTCGGCCGACCTATATGGATAACGAACAAACTACAAAGCACTATAGTAATGATAAAAACTGAATTGAACTACAACAAAATAAAGTTCTAATAAATCACAAACTTCATATACACGTCTTACATCAAAATAAATTTTATTATTATTTTTTTTAAGAGAGTAGGCCTATATATATATATATATATATATATATATATATTTTTTTTTTTTTTTTTTTCCTTTTCCTTCCCTTGTTCTGTGGTCTCATTACAGAAATCTTTACTGCTCATATCGCATACATATTTCACTCGTCTTTTCCACTTGTTTCTTAAAATATAACTAACTCCTCTATCTTCTTTTCGATCAATCTCAATCTTAGTTTTACCAAATAATCGATTTTTCCTATAAAGATTTTTTCTTTTCTTTTTCTTTTTCCTTTTTCTTTTCTGTTATATCTACTCTCGATAATCTTCTTCCAAAGATGGGATGTATAGAGTATCTTTTATTTTGGTTCTTTATGTTCTTGATTCATGACTATGATCATCAACTTAAAGGGTGAAAACAAAGTGCGCACGCGCGCTCGTGTGTTTGAATCTTTTGATTTCTAATTTTCATTATTTAATAGTTGCTTCTGGTTTTTTTTTTTTTTTTGAATTGTTGGTTACGGTTGACTCTCAAAACTGTCGCTCACGGTTAATGCTTTTGGCATGGGTTTAGAGCATCTCTAATATTGTAGTGATAAATTAGTGTCTTAATATCAAATTTAAACATTTGAGTAAGAAAATGGCTCACTAAGTCAAGCATGTAAAAGTAAAGTCCTATTTTTTAAGTTATTATCGTTGTTATGCTCAAATAGTTGATCTTGTTGGACTTTGAAGCATCTATAATGGTGCATAGTCCAGAAGTCAATGTTTAAATTTTATTTGGAATAAGATTCACGAGACATGAAAAGAGAAAATATCATATTAGAAATATTATGAAAAATTTTCAATATCTTGACCAATTGAGTAATTGGGTAACTTACTCTTCGACAAATAATAAGAGAGATACTTTCTAAATTTTGTGCTTACTCCTTTTATAATAGGTGTGACTATAAATAGCTAGATAGTAAGGCACAAATTAGAAGAAGAACGAGTGTGATAAAAAAATGTTAAAACTCTGTTTTTTTTTTTCTCTCTCTCCTATTATTCCATAGGTTCTTGAGTCGTGGATTTGTCGTGGTTGTTCAAGCTTTGCCTTTGTAATAAGCATGCACACTGTGAGCAATCAAGGACGTGATGATGATCATGATTATGGAGGATCGTGACTTGGAGCATGAAGATCATGTTAGGAAATTTTATTTCCTATTATTTATTGTGGGCAACATATTAATTGACAATTATATTAGTGCAATTTAAATTAATTAGACAAATTAAGTGGTCAATTTAGGAAAGTCTAATAAGTTTCCTGGACAAATAGGTGGATACCAAATATTGACCTAATTAGGTTTAATGGAATAATATATTAAAGAACTCATGGTTATGGTTCTTAATACGTCAAATCATTTAACTGCTTTCACTCTTTCTTATCTAGAGAGAGAACATCCTGTTCAGGACTTTAGTGATTTGATTGAGAAATGTGATAACCCCAAGAACATATTAAAATAGTGATTTTTATTGGAGATTAAGACTGCACTAATAAAGACAAATATTTATTCACACTTATTTTTAATATCTTCAATAAAATAATATGTACTTTGGTTCATATGATTTTTTGACTATGGAATTTTCTACATGCTTTATTTTGTTGAGAAAAGCATGCTTTATGATAATCATATGAATTTTTGGGCCAACCTCTAGTAAAACCTAATTCAAGGTAAAAACAAAGTAAATGAAGTCCTAATCTTAAATAAAACTACAACTAAATAATGTTTGACGAGCATGATTAACGGCAATAATGGACTATAGTGCTGGATAATATACATGTTTATAATTATATGCCTTCAATTCTAACCTCTCTAGCAATAATAATTCAAGTAGGAAAAAAAAAAAAAATCGTAAACGAAATATCACAAAATAATAACCATTATTCTAAATCAAATAAAGCCAACGACCTTATATGGATAACATACAAGGTACTATATTAAAGCGAAAAACTGAACTAGAGCACAAAGGAAACGCTTTTTATCTTATAGCTTGTTTATTTAAATTTTTAAGTAGGCTGCTAAGGATAATAGAATACATTTTTAAATAGCTGGGTTATTCTTTTTTTTTTTTTTTTTTTATTTTTTTTTTACCCCTTTATTTAGATATTAATTTAATCCATTCAATTCTTATGAGAGCTTTTATTGTAATAAAAAATTAGATGTAATCCTTTTATTTTTAGATAAAAATTTTTAAAATTACAAAAAAGTTTTAGATTCAAATTCAAGTTGTGTATATATATTTCCTTGTAATATCTAATTACTTAGATAAGCTAAATCAAATTGTGTATAACTTCTAAATTAGATATTTAAGGATGTTTGTGTAATTTCGAAATGATGTTAGAAGTTGAAGATTGTTTACTCATATTGCAAACGATTGTTTCTTTTGATCAGCTTCAAGAGTTCCTGAAGCAGCCAAACTTGAAGGTACAGCCATAAATAACATAGAATCTCACACTTTTAAATGGTTCCCATTATTCAATTGATTCACAAGGAGTTGTCAAAGATTTATCAGTCTTTATCAGCAACCAAAAAGTTACATGCTTTGATCATCAAGACCCAACTCTCCAGTGACCCGTTTTATGCCACTCAAATGGTTAGAATTTATGCCATTCATGGGGACCTTTGTTCTGCCCGTAACGTGTTCGACGAAAGTTCCATTCGAAGTGTCTACCTTTGGAACTCCATTATCCGAGCCCACGCACAAGCTCACCAATTTTCTGATGCATTTTCTCTGTTCAGAAAGATGTTGGAGACTGATATTAGCCCGGATAATTTTACTTACGCTTGTGTAATACGTGCCTGTTCTGAGAGATTTGATATGCATGGACTGAAACTTTTCCATGCAGGTTCAATAGTTTCTGGCTTAAAATCAGACTCAATTTGTGGTAGTTCACTTGTGACGGCTTATTCAAAACTAGGCCTTGTTGAGGAAGGTAGTAAGGTGTTTTGTGGGATAAGGGAACCGGATTTGGTTATGTGGAATTCCATGATTTCTGCTTACGGGAATTCTGGATTTTGGGATAAAAGTCTAGAACTCTTCAGTAACATGCAAAACAGTGGGACGAAGCCAGATGGGTATGCCCTTGTTGGTTTGCTTTTGGGCTTATCAGATTCTACGTTGATGTATATTGGCCAAGGAGTGCATGGTTTTTGCTTAAAGACTAGTTTCGACTCCAATGCTCATGTGGGCAGTGCACTAGTAACCATGTACTCAAGATGCAAGTCCATGAGTTGTGCATATAAAGTGTTCAGTGGAATTTCTCAACCTGATTTAGTTACATGGTCAGCTTTGCTAACTGGGTATTCTCAATCAGGAGAGCATCAAAAAGCATTACTTTTCTTCAAGAAATTGGTTTTGGTAGGCAAGAAGCCAGATCCTGTTTTGAGTGCTAGTGTGTTGGCTGCTGCTGCTCAGATGGCAAATGTTAAGGTTGGTAGTGAAATTCATGGCTATGTTCTTCGGCAGGGACTTGAATCAGATGTCATGGTTTGTTCTGCTCTCATAGACATGTACTCAAAATCTGGTTTCTTGGGATTGGGAATCCGGGTTTTCGATATTATGCCAGAGAAGAATATTGTTTCATACAACTCATTGATATTAGGCTTTGGTCTCCATGGACTTGCCTCCCATGCTTTTCAAATGTTTGAAGAGATACTAGAAAATAGACTAGTTCCTGATGAATCCACTTTCTCTGCTCTTCTTTGCGCGTGCGGCCATGCCGGCCTTGTGGAAGATGGAAAATTTTTGTTCAGAAGAATGAAAGAGGAGTTTGGAATCCAAGCCAGAACTGAGCATTATGTTCACTTGGTGAAACTTCTTGGCATGAATGGAAAGTTGGAAGAGGCTTATTATCTAATCCAGTCTTTGCCAGAACCTATTGAACATGGCATTTGGGGAGCCCTTTTATCATGTTGTGATGCTTGTGGAAACTTTGAGTTAGCAGAAGTTGTAGCAGAAAGACTAATAGAAAGTAATACCAAAAGGGCTTCCTATAAAGTCATGCTTTCTAACATGTATGCTGGTGATGGGAGATGGGATGATGCAAGGAAGGTGAGGGAGAGTATGAGAGAAGGCAAAGTGTGGAAGATGCCTGGGGTTAGCTGGATTTAAGACAATAATTCCCCTTTAATTACTTCAAACGTTTCATACATTTTTGATTGAATCGTCAATCATCTTCATGTCAGGTTTCAAACACGCATTTCAAGGTCAGTAAAATGCCTCAGAGTCTGATTAAAAAGTTCCAGCAATTATAAGAGCCCTCTTTGTTAATAAGGAAAATCTTTTAGATATTTGTTAATTTGCTTATATAATGATCTTGTTCTGTGCACATGTATTTGCTCTTCATTTCTAAAGATTAGAATGAAATGGTTCCTTTTTTTCTTTTTTGAACAGATGAATATAAAAAAAGAAGAAATAAACACTTTCTGAGATGTCAAAAGAAATATCTATACAACAAACTGATGGTATTTTTCATTGCTAAAATGGCATCTCCTCAAAGACACCATGACAGGAAAAAGGCCAAAAGGGAAGGAAAGGAAATTATGAAAACTTTTAAGTGACAAGATTAAAGAGCTATTTATTTAGTTGCAAGAGATGGTGGCTTTTTGCTGGGGAACTTGGCACTCTTGGTGTTGGATTCTCCACCACCTTGTTCATCATCATCGTGACGGTGTAGCTGAGGCTGAGTGGTGGGGTCCTCATTCTCATCGTGATCAACGCTACCAGCCTTTTGAATGTTGTGAGCACTTGAGAAGAGATCAACCGGTTCAGAATCAGCAATCTTCCCTCCTTCCAGTGGAGTGCCATGCTTGTAAGCCACTCTCACGGCTTCATCCTCGTTTAGCCTTGCCTGTGCTGTGCCATACTTTATGTCATCCCTACTCTTTGCCATCTCTCTCTCTCTTCTTTCTCTCTCAAATTTCTCTCATGTTCTCATGTGCTACCTCTCATGAATATAAAGCCATGTTGGAAGTAGCACGTGGCAGGTTCTCCAGGAAATGATGACACGTGTATTTTGGTGTGCTACGTTGTCTATTTTGGTGACTCTGAGTCTTACATATACCAATTGATGTCACAAGTTTGAATTTTGTTGGAAGTGGAATTTCTGAGCATTGCTAGTTTCCATATTGGTTTACTCTGCCTTTTCGATTAAAAAAAAAAAAAAAATCATGGTTTATGGCATATTCTTATTAAAATTTATAAGCATTGTGCACAAGTTAATGCTTGAGGCCGTTTGGTATGCGGCAAATTAGGAGATGAGTGTAATTTTGGATAAATTAAACTCACAAGTAATGTTTGTTTTTCTCTTTCCCCAATTTAGAGTCGCCTAGAACCTCCTAAAAGAGTGGATTTTATAGCTTAATTAAAATAGGAAATTATGCATTCCTGCAGAGTCTCCTTCTGGACCAAAAAGAATAGTCTGAATTTCTTGATAATCAATAAAATGCAATTGTTTGCAAGTGAACATTTCGTGCTCTTTGTTTTTTTTTTTTTTTTTTTTTTTTTTTTTTTTTTTTTTTTTAAAGAAAAAAGAAGCTGGATACCCTCAAGCGAAGCACACGAGAAATTTGTTACAGTGCCTACAACCGCATCCTCCAATATAAAAGACGTGTTGAATTATAACACATAGTTTATAGAGCATTTTTTAAACTAATCATATAATTTTAGTAACAATCAATATCTTTAGATGAACAGGACACCATTGTCATGCACAATTATAAATAATACTTTAATTTATGAAAATTTAATTTATTTTAGCTGATATTCATATATAAATGTGTATATATGCATAAATTTAATATTTTAAAATATAGTTGGTGTTTGATATATTTATAATTGGGTTTGTTTTGACTTTTGTGTAACCTCTGACTTTCGTTTAAATTTATAATAAATTTCTACTTCATATTTCTTTTAAATTGTTATAATTATGAACTATATTATTTTATTAAATGAAGAATGTGGCGGGTATAAAAAAGGCTCCTCTAAAAGAAGAATCCTTGACTCTAATTCTGCCCCTCCTTAAACGGTGATGGGGATAATTTTAAGAGGCAGGGATGGGTAATGGGCATAGGTGAAAGTTGGCCCGGCCCGAGGCCCGGCCTAACCAACTTAAGTGTTCGGGCAGGACATGCCTGGCCTCAACTCCCAAGTCGAGTCTAATCAAAGTTTTCATACATAAAATCTTATCCAAGCCGTGTCGATCTGAACACAACATTTTTTATAAATATTTATTTTAAATAATACCATGTAAAATTTGGCTCGGCTAGACCTAAGACCGTTGGGCTTTAGAGCCGACTCGGTCCAACCCAAAACTTCCATTTGAGCCATTAGGTATAGATCAGACCGGATCGAGCGGTTCAAACTTTCATGTGTAGGTGTGAAAAATCATTCTGTGGCCACGTCCCGATGCCATCCAACTCTAAAATTATTTTGTCGTCCAAAGTGTCCCTAAGCAATAAGAACCTCCGAACAAAGGCAAAGGCAAAAGCCAAAACGCGGTCTACATAAACCGTTTATCACTATAACAGCAGTGAGCTTCGCCAGTCTACAGCAACACCACCACTCGACAACAACGACACTAAAAAAATCAAAATTGGTTTCTTTCATTCAATGTCAATCTGACTCACAAACAAACACCCATCAAGCCTTTTTCTTCTCTCTTCTTTTCTATTCTATGATCTTTTGAGTAAATGGCTTCTTCCCTTTTATCAAGGTCTCTCCTTGCTGCTCATCGCCTGATTCACTCCTCTCTTTCTCCCTCTCAGAAGCCCCAAATCCTCTCTTCTCTCTTCAATGTAAGTCCTCCGATCATTCTCCATCTGGGTTTCCTCTAAATCTTTCATTTTTTATGCCAAAGACATGATTTTTAAATTTAAATTTAAATTTAATTTTTGTTTCACTATGATCATCGTTGTTCGTAATTTCTTTTACCAATTGAGTGACTTCTGTTGACTTTGTTCGCTATGGTGGTCTGAAGAAGTTTTTTAAATTATTTGTTATTGTATTTGGTGTCGTTTATTGACTATGTTCATATCTCTTTGGGACTTACTCTTCCAATTTTTGATTATTAATTTTCATTTTGGTTTATGTTTCTGGTAATTGACTTAGGTGTAAGTTAACTATGTAAAAGCAAAGTCCTATTTTCTGTGCTATTATGGGCCATTTAGTTCGTTAATTCGAGTTGAGATGTGATTTTACGTGAGAGTTTTTTACTGTAGTGTTAGATGTAGTTAGATGTGATTGTTTTTAGAGTTTTTTACCATAGTAAAACTCGAATCAGTAAAATAAACGAGGCATATATGTGTTTTTCTTACTTGGTTCTATCTTATTGCCAAAACCCATTAGAGCTTATCAACATTTCTGTATTGTTATTCTGAATGATTAAGGATGCTTATTTAATTTCAAATGATGTTAGAAGTTGACGACATCACTCAACACTCATGTATCTTATCATGTTCTTATTGCTGCAGAAGAGACCATTTCACTTAGGAGCACACCCTGTCTGCACATCTTATAAAAGATCTGGTTCGGTTCGTGTTATGGCTTCCTCAGCACCCGGGGGTGCAACAGCTGGTTTTGCTTCAAAAGCAATCAGTGTGAGCGACCCTATTGTTTCTGTTAATTGGCTCCACGAGAACCTCAAGGACCCGAACTTGAAGGTACCCGTTTTGGGTTTCTCCTATATTGTCTATTGTTTCTTGTAGAGCATTATCAAAGTTGCTTGAAATAATGCACCTTCCGTCTCTCACATTAGATTTTACGTTTTTGTTAATCGTTTGTTTTTGTTATCTTATTCAGGTTTTGGATGCATCATGGTACATGCCCGGTGAGCAGAGGAATCCGATTCAAGAGTATCAGGTGCTAACTATTATTTGGATTTTGGACTCTAATCAACCTGTAATAGGCGTAAAATCTGCTTGTATCTCTTTTAGTGTGTAAGGTGTTAGTATCTTCAACCTTTATATTTAAGGTTAATTCCACAAATAGTCCTTGAGTTTTACACTCAAATCCCACTTTAGTCTATGACTTTTTAAACGTCACATAGATGGTCCTTGCGGTTTTATTTTGTTTCAGTTTCGGTCCTTCCATCAACTAGGTGTTAAAATTTTATAGAATATGTGTAAATTAGAGTCTAAAATTAGAAACAATTAAAAATTTTGGGTTTATCTATGGAAATTAACTTTTAATTTTTTGTATTGTTTAAGTCTAAACTTTATATGTTTTCAATTTTAAGCCATAATTTTTACAAATTCCTTCAAATATTTAACACCAAACTAATAGAATAATCGAAATTGAAACATAATAAAACCTTAGGGACTAACTATGCGACGTTTGAAAAGTCAAGAACTAAAGTGGGATTGATGCTAAACCTCAGGGACCATTTATGAGATTAACACTTATAGTTATCTAATTAATATGAACCTTTTCATTTTACTATAAGATAAGATCTTAAATGGTATTGGTATGTCATCATGTGTTAGCCTTGAGTCTACTAATTTAGTTTCTACCTTTGCAGGTTGCTCATATTCCTGGTGCTCTCTTCTTTGACATTGACGGGATTTCAGACCGAACTACAAATGTGAGATGGTTTTCCTTAAGATGTTAATCTATCTTTTGTCATTTATGTGCTTGTTAGAAAAGAGTCATTTCAGAATAATCGACCATCTGCTGAGAAATAAATTCTTCTCCAAAATTAAAAACAAAAAAGATTCTTTGAAGAAACTATTTATTGATGCAATTAACATACATCTTCTTCATGTTGGAGGTTTTTCAAGGGGCAGTCTCAACAGATATAGGCCCTATGCACACCCAAAAATAACAAACCAATCACACTTGCATTTCATTGGACTGAGAAATGATACATTGGATGAATCTTTAGGATCTTCCAATAGCAATATCAGTGACTCAATCTATGCTGGTTACTACGAATTCAGTAGGCTTCTTTTGTTTTTCTCTTGGTTTATGATTTGCTAAGGTGAAATTGTGTTGCTCTAGTTACCACATATGTTGCCGTCAGAAGAAGCCTTTGCTGCTGCTGTTTCTGCTCTTGGCATCGAGAACAAAGATGATGTGGTTGTGTATGATGGGAAGGGGGTGTTTAGTGCAGCTCGTGTTTGGTGGTGAGTTATTGGTTCTACTCTAAAATAGCTCTGATTGTGTATTATGCACCCTTTTCTTGGTTGGATGGATAAACTAATTTTCTTTTGTTTTTCATATTAAAGGATGTTTCGGGTATTTGGCCATAATAGAGTGTGGGTTTTAGACGGAGGCCTGCCACATTGGCGAGCAGCGGGATATGATGTTGAATCTAGTGCTTCTGGTGATGCTATTTTGAAAGCTAGTGCAGCCAGTGAAGCAATAGAGAAAGTGTATCAGGGACATGCGGTATATTTAAAAATTCTTTGTCTATTTGTATTCTATCTCAATTTGCCTTTTGGTTTCTTGTGTGGATGGACCGTGTAACTATGTGTGTAACTCTGTGTAATCTGCTTTCCTAGTTGTTTCTTTTAATATGATCTATAACTTTCCCTGGTCGTAGGTTGGGCCAGTTACATTTGAGACAAAGTTTCAGCCACATCTTGTCTGGACTCTTGATCAGGTTGGCTTTCTTGTTTCTGAAAATATGCTGCTTTTGGTAATCTTGATTCTTGTTTCTGTAATGGATGCTTAGTTTGGAGCTCAATTTCACTATGTTATTGTTTGTTCTATGCTAAGCATGTTATCTATTTTATGAAAAATTGCAAGTTGCAAGCTTTTTTTTTTTTTTTTTTTTTTTTTTTTTTTAAAATACAGTATGTATTATAAACCTGAATGTAACACCAACTTCTTATTTGCCTGATCTATTCCTGATATATATATTTTTCAGGTTAGAAAAAACCTGGAGGAAAAGACACACCAGCTTATAGATGCCAGATCTCAGGCCAGGTACTCTTTAGTCTTTACCTTTTGTATCTTAGGGAAGATGGCTCTGGTTCATTTGCTGAAAACAACAATTTGCCTACTCCTTAAGAAAACTATTTTTCAAAGTGTAATATGGCTGGATTCATGGAGGTTTCATTCTCCAGGTTTGATGGAGCTGCACCGGAGCCTCGAAAGGGTGTTAGAAGTGGTCACGTACCTGGCAGCAAGTGCTTTCCTTTTCCACAGGTAAAAAGATCTCTCGTGATTACCTATACAATTGAGATTTCCTTTGCCATTACTGTTGGACGCTTTTGTTTCAATACAGCATTCAATTTTTCTTACAAAGTTCCTTAAAAGTGTAACTGTGTTCTGACTAGTTTTATTATTATTCATATTAAACCATTTCATAATGTTAGCTGGGTAGTTTAAACATTAGAATTTTATGACTCGATGTACAGTCCTTCTCAATGTAACTTATCCGATGATTCAAAGAAAATAATCTGCCTTGAACAAGGTTGGATATGTTGTTTCATTATCATGTTGTTTTTGAGATCTCTCATCTTTTAAATCTACACTTCAAAGTTTTTGAATCAGATAAGAAATTATGCTACAAATTATTTGCAATGTAACCATTATGGTGATTCTCTGCAGATGTTGGATGGCTCTGGGACCTTCTTATCTGCAGAAGAGCTAAAGCAAAGAGTCGAGCAAGCGGGTAAACTTCTACACTAAAGAACTAGTAACCATTATCGGAGACATTGAATCAGCTTTAGATGAAACTTCATATGAAAGCTTAATGTGTACTCCTGTCTACAATAATGTGACACAAAGGCCTCCTGTCTACAAAAAAGCTAAAAATAAAATTTTCTGCTGAAAATGTGCACTTGAAAATGTTGCCTAGGTACAGAAAGTAGAGCCCCCAAGTATGATCATGGAGAAAAAACTCTTTAACGTTAGAAACTTGATACCGTATATCTGAATTAGCCACGTAGGTTTTGCTTTGCTCTTGCCTAATGCTCCTGACCTCATGCTGCAGGGATCTCTCTGGAAAGTCCGATCGCTACAACGTGCGGCACTGGCATAACTGCTAGCCTTCTTGCTTTGGTACAACTCTCTCTCTGTTCCCGTATGTATAGGTTAGTGCTATTTGGCATCATTAGTGTCCGGCTCCACTACTCACATGTGTGGGACCCATCTATTGGGAATAGTGGTACCAAGTATCAGTGATGCCTCATATATTATATTAGCTTTGCATCAAACACTTGAACTCTCTTTGCTTTCAAATGACGAGTGAAGTACATTGATATTAGAATTTAGGCTGGCTTGATCTCTGAATCTGGTGAAAAGCATTCAAATATTGAAAAGCGGCTTTCTGTTGCCTTGGCAGGAAGCGTTTCATCAATTCACTTTTTCCTAATGCTTTATGTTGCTTTTCTATTTCTCTAGAAATCATAGACAAATTAGCTTTGAATAACTTGTCCTCTAAATTTTTCCCCCGACAACTTTTGAGAAGTTGGAAGAGTCTAATATTCGGCTTTCTTTTGCAGGGCTTTTTCCGACTTGGCCAGCATGATGTTCCGGTATATGACGGGTCATGGACTGAGTGGGGAGCAAATCCTGATACACTTGTCGAGACTTCACAGTAACATTATGATCATGATGGAAAGGCAGCCGATGCGGATCTTCCCTGATGAAAGCTCGGATGATGTATATTGTAACGAGAATAATAAAAGTGTGTCAAGTTTTTCATGTGGATGTAATTAACTTGCATTCTGTTTCCATTGTTAAAAGCATGACTAGAGCCTTATTTTGTTCAATTCAAAAATTCATCTTTTGTTGGAACATGCAAAATATTCTGATTTTCATTTGAATCTTAGAGAGATGAAAATTGGTATCACTTGGGAACCTGATTTGTTGAGACTAATCTGCATTGAGTAAGCAGATATATGTTATTACACTTCATCATTGGTAAGTCACTGGTAAACGCTTCAATAATTTTTCTAAAGGGGTTAAAATACAGTCCTCTATAAATAAATAAAAAGCAAAAATAAGAAAAATATTTGTTTTATTGCAACGCATTGTATCTTTTTAATAAGATGATGCATCATTGCAACTAAACATGTGTTTAAAAAAAAAAAAAAAAAAAAACGGAAGAGGGGAGAGGGAATCTACTTGGGTTTGATTATTAGGGAGATGCAGTTGAGAATAACACAAATTGTGAGTCAATGGAGCGTTTTTGCAAAGGGGGTTATAAATACTATATTGTTAAAATAATATTATTCGACAAAAACTAACATGTGAGATCGCGTGGCCTAATGGATAAGGCGCTCGCCTCCGGAGCGGGAGATTGTGGGTTCGAGTCCCATCGCGATCGCTCAAAGTTATCTTTTTTCTTTTATCCCCTTTTTTAAAATTTGAAATTATTTCTATTTTTGGGTCGAGGATATTTTCGTCATTGCAGGACAAAAGTATATAATTTGCTCTCTAAATAAACAAAAAGTCCATATATTTTCCTACATAGATTTCCTATGAATTCTAACATAACCGTATAACACTTGCGTTTAGCTTTTTTTGACAACTAAAATAGTTTTTTATGGGAACAAAAATTAAAGCAGCTGCATCCTCATACTTTACACATTTTTAACTTTTGTTCACTGTAATTTTCTTGGTAGAATTTTATTTGCCTATATAATTTTACTATTTTGATTGGTTTAACCTTTATATGACAAAAAAGTTAACAACATAGTGATGTTTTGTTTTAGGTGCTTAACTGATGGGTCTAATTGATTATTGATGAATTTTTAATTAATTTTTTATGTTTGCAACCGGCTATAGCAAGTTGGAATGGTTTTATGACTTGGCATAGTTGTAAATTTGTCCTGTTTTGAGGTGCTCAAATTTAGGCCTTGTTCATTTCACTGATTTGAGTTTTTAGTTTTAGGTTTCTACAGTAAAAAAATTCTCAAAAAATATAACATCTATTTTTTTTTTTTTTTTACAGTAAAAAACTCTAAAAAAATATCACATCTCAACTCGAATTGAAAACTCGAATCCGCGAAGTAAACAAGGTCTTTTTAACTTATTTTGATGACCGTTTATGAGTCTCCGGCTGTAAAAGGCCAGATCCAATTTATTTCGGAGATCGGCTATCTTTCATGGTTGCTCTCATTTGGATTAGAAAACCCTTCCAATAAGAGATTTGCTTACATAATGCAACTATCTATTGGTAAACATTCTCTAAAATTTTCACCAACACAAACTATCAAAAGCTGGTTGTGTGTGTGACTCTTAGCCGGTTGAGGAAAATTCACGGGTCTAAATTGTAATCTAATCACGATTTATGACGATGATTTTTTTTTTTTTTTTTTTTTGATAATAGACGACAATGAATTTTCCCCATTATTTGAATCTGAGAATGTTTACCAAAAGAGAGTTGCGTTATGTCAGCAATCTATTATTGGAAGGGTTTTCTCTTCTCTCTCTGGCTGTAGCAAGTTGGGATCGTTTTATGACTTAGGATAGTTTTAAATGATTGGGATTAATTAAAGGCTTATGATAAGGATAATAGATAAAACTTCAAATAGCTAGTATTTTTTTAAGGAATATAAGAGGCAAATGACCCTTTTTTAAGATTTTTTTTTTAAGAAATAGTCAAAGTTTTGTAAAATTAACAAAAATGGCTATTTTTTATTAATTAAATAATCAATCACTGATTGATTAGCGGTTAATCATTGATTGATTTAAATTTATCACTTATTAATTTGATTGGTGAGAACAATACTATTGACAATAGAAAATTGGAACAAATCAAGTAAATGGTTGTTTTTAGTCACTTTTTTAATAGATGATTGAACTTTTTATTTTTTAGATAAATGGCCGAACTTTTTTTTTTATGTTAGCAAAAGTAATTATTATTTTTTTTTTCAGTAATCAATCAATAATTGACAAACTAATTGATTGATTTATTATTATAATTTACTAATGATTTAACATTAATAAACATGTAATTTGTTGATCAAAATTAATTAATTATCTATTAATTTATGTTAATTATTAATTGATATTGATTAGTAATGAAAAACTATTGAGTTAGTCAGTGATTAATTATTAAGTTAATCAATGATTGACTACTAAGTTAATCAGTAATTGACTATTAAGTTAATAAAAGAAATGATATTTTGCTAATTTTACAAAATTTCAGCTATTTTTTTTTTAAAAAAAATCCTTACAAAAGGGCCTTTTATTTCTGTATCCCTAGAAATCGAGCGGGATTGCCAAGAGTTTGGCGATTTAAGAGTAGTAAAGACCTGAACGTCAAAAACATAAAATTTGATGACCTATATTGCAAAAGTCTCCAACAAGGTATTAACAAAAGAAAATGGATTTTTTTTTTTATTATTTATCTTTTCTTTCCCCTTGATCTTGTAGGATTTTTTTTTTTTTTTTTTCCAGAACTTTCCCCCCTTCAGATTTTTTTTTTTCAAATTTTTTTCCTTAGCCCATAATCCCGTGAAAAATGATTTTGGTCACCTAGTAGGTGGAACTACCTTGTGGGTTGTGGTTTTTTCTTTTTGATTTCTTAGTTGTTTTGCATAGTCTTAATAGTTAGACGAAGGTTGGTAATTGAATTTTCAGGACAAATTTGAGATTAAATAATATAAAGGGATAGGGTCATTATTGTTGTAATGCAGGTTCGATCATGTCCAAACAAAACAGAGAAAAAAAATACACGGTTGATAATGGTTTTGGCACTGAGAGTGCTTGCATTTGCACCCGGAATCCAGGGTTTGAATCCCGAAAACGGTCTCTTCTTCAGGAGGTAAGGCCGCGTACATATAAAATTGAGTTTTTCTCCAAACCTGTCATAATATGGGAGCCTCTTTGCACTGGGGTCCCCCTTTCTTTCTGCAGAGTACTTAAAGGAATACAAGTAGTATGTTACCATTGTTGTAATGCAACGCAGTGTCGTTAAAGAAAAAAAAAACATGGTTCTTTTTTTCTTTTTTGACACTAAGCAAAACGTGAAAAGAAGGCATATCAATAGAAGGGTTGCTAACTAATAGTTCTGATTACCAATAGTCAGAACAAGAACACTTTCCATCACTAAAATGGTGAAACCTGAAAGGGTCTCTCAACATGATTTTCCTCCCCACAATCCCACTCACAAACTTGTAAACAGAATGGCAATCACTGCAAACTCTCAGGTTCTTGAAAATCCTAATGGGTGAACCTTCTGGAGTGCTGATCAATGCATATGCAAGGGCAATTCTCTCACTGTGGTTCCAAAGATTTTGCTCCTTTTGCTCCTCATCTGTATCTTGAAGCGCATAACTCGTATCCGCGACATAACCCGCTTCTCGAATCGTCTTCATGAGCTCCCCTAACTTGGCATAAATTTGGACATTTTGAGGATGGGACTTCTCTCCCATCCCAAACTTACTTATCTGGTTTTTCGACTTGACCCAACTACAAGCGGGTTGTTTCTTTATGTTGTTTGATCCCATTTTAGTCCTTATATTCTCTACAACATCCCATCTACCACTAGTTGCACAGACATTTGAATAAAGAATATAAGCCGAATCATCTGATGGGTCCAACTCCAAAAGCTTGTCCGCAGCTTTCTTCCCTAGCTCCAAATTCTGATGGATCTTGCATGATGCCAACAAGCTACGCCAGACAAAGTCATTTGGTGGCACAGGCATATCTTTGATGAAGTCTTCGGCATCAGAAAGCCTTCCTGATCTACCAAGAAGATCAATTATGCACACGCAATGCTCTATTGCTGGTGGGACACCAAACTTTGTTTTCATTGAAGCATAGTATTCAAGACCCTCATCTACCAAACCGCCATGACTGCACGCGGATAAAAGCGAGACAAAGGTGACATGGTCGGGTTTCTCTCCCCATTTTAGCATTTCTTGAAAAGTCTCCCTAGCCTTGTTGAAACACCCATGTCTGGCATAAGATGAAATCAGTATGTTCCATGATAACCGCGTCCTTATAAAAGGCGGGGAAAGTATCCTTAAGACATCATCCATTTCTCCACATTTTCCATACATATCCATTGCTGTGTTTGTCACATAATGATCCGACTCAAAACCGAGTTTAATAACTAGTCCATGTAGTTGTTGGCCTTCCTCTAATATAGCTAAGTCGGCACTTACAGAAAGTGCAACCGATAAGCTGAACTGATCTAACAACAATCCAGCGTTTCTCATCTTCATGATGAGTTTTAAAGCTTCTTCTCCACAGCCATGATGAGCATTTGCAGCAATAATCGCATTCCAAGTGATCGAGCGCTTAGTAGATAATCCATCAAACATGAAGCTACTGGAATGTAAATCCCCACACTTAGCATACATTGTTATAAGTGAAGTCTGCACAAATTTATCCGAATCAAATCCTGTCTGAACTATATGCGCATGAATGGGCATCCCCTGTTTTTGTAAACAGTCAGGAGTTGAGAAAGCGCCAAGAACATTAACAATTGTAATGTAATTCTGTCGAATACCTTCTTTTCTCATCATGTTAAAAGCTTTCAACGACTCATTTGCTTCTTCATTCTCAGCATGACAACCGATGAGGGCGTTCCAAGTTACTTCATCCCGCTTCGGCATTATTGCTGATACTTTTCTCGCTTCTGCCATCATACCGGATTTTCCATACATGGTAACTAGTGCATTGCCAATGACTATATTGGCTTGTAGGCCAGATAGTACCGCAACAGCATGAAGTATCTTGCCCTCTGCTATGAATTCCAGGTTTGAACACGCAGCCAATGCACTCGTTATAGTCACATAGCTCATAGTTTTTATCACCCGACGCATATCAACAAAAAAGTTCAATGCTTTTCGGCTTTCCTCATTCTGAGCATAGCACGCTACCATGGAGTTCCACGATATTAAGTCTTTCTGTGGCATTCTTTTAAAAAACGACTCCGCATCTTTCCATCTTCCAGCCTCAGAATACATCTTTAAAAGAGAATTTCCAACACAGACATTTGACTCCAATCCTGATTTTACAACTAGTCCATGAATTCCTCGGCCCCACTTCAAGTTATCTGCAGAACTGCTGACCGTTAACAAGGAAGAAACCGTGCTAGAATTCACTTCCTTATGAACATGCCGCATCCAATAGAAATACCTTAAAGATTCTTCACAAAGCCCATTTTGAGCATTAGCAGATATAATCGAATTCCATGAGATTGTGTCACGTTCATCCATGTCATTGAACACACGGCAAGCCTCCTTGACATTACCACAGCTACCATACATGGCTATAAGCGAGTTCCCCACCGAAACATTAGTATCAAGACCGGACTTTACAACATTTCCTAGAACTTGAAGACCTAATAATTCATCTTCAAGCATCCCACAAGTTTTCAAAACCAGAGCAATTGTGTTCTCATTGCAACATACGCTCTCACGCCTCATACTCCTATACATTTCTATAACTTTCTCCGATTCTCCACCATCCGAATACCCGACCAATAATGATGTCCAAGTGACAACATTACGTTCTGGCATTTCCTCAAAGAGCTTATGCGCATCAGAAACAAGTCCATAGGTGCCATAATAATGCAACAGAGACGTTCCCACAAAAACATCACTCATTAAACCGACCTTAACAACAAAGCCATGTACTTGCAATCCTTCACTGAACATCGAACCTGACTTATCACACGCCGTAACCAAACTAGCCATCAAAAACCCACTTGACTTAACACCACCTTCAAGCATCTCTTGGAAGAACTCAATGGCCTTGGAATACTCACGCCCGCGGACAAAACCCGACATCATTGTATTCCAAGAAGCATCATTTCTCTCAGACATTTCATCGAACAGGTAGCGTGCTTGTTTCAAACGACCAAACTTAGCATACAAGTTAACCAAAGTATTCGAATAGAACACGCCGAACGGCACAAACCCCTTCAAGCAAAGGCCGTGTAAGGCTCTGCCAGTTATCTCTTTGGTGATTTCCGAGAAACCCTTTCGAGGAAAGCTCGAGATTTCGTTGTTGGGGTGAAGAGAAAGGCATTTGATGCCATAGTTTGCGACCTCTTCTAGGCATGGGGCTGAGAAAACTTGCGCGCTTAAGTAGCTTGTGCGGTAAAATATGTGGAGATAAGAAGTGGGTTGTTTTGGAAGAGGAGATATTCGAGCTGAGCCTGAGAGTATTTTGCTAAACCCAGCCAGCTTTGATTCTTCTTCGTCGTTGAAAACAAAACGTTTGGTTGTTTGTCCTTTTTCTCTCCTTTGTCTCTAGCTTTTGCGCCGTCGCTTCATGTGAGTTAGTAGTAGGGAAATAGTAGAAAATAGGCCAATATGAAAAGCTTAAGAAAGAAAATAAGTCAATTTTTAGTTATAGAAATTAATAGGTCATAACTTGTCAAGTTATGGTTCATAATCAGATAAGTTATGGACAAACTTGTCAAGTTATGGTTCATAACCGGACAAGTTATGGACAATTATGAATAATAACTTGTCAAGTTATGGTTCATAACCAGACAAGTTATGGACGAAAATAATAATTTGGCCTATTTATTAACTTATGTAAACTATTGACCTATTAATTTTAATTCATCTCAAATTTTAACCTATTTTCCTCTTTCTCCCTTAGTAATATTACTAAACAGCCCCAGCATCATTCTCACTTTCTTCTTTGAATTTAGGGTTTTAACATATTTGTCGCCAAAATTTATCATTATTTAGCAAATTACTCATTAAACTTTTAATTTTAAAAAATTACATCCACAACTTATAAAGTTATTACAATATGCTCCATTTTGACAACGATTATGTTAAATTAGTGTCGAAAAGCATGTCCAATGAGAAATTTCAATATCTTAATTCAAATATAACACAAATTTTTTAATTTATGAACTTTTAATCATTTAAATCTAATAAAAAAATTGAACAAAATTAATAAAATGAGGTATATTGCAATAAATTTATATATTTATACCTGTATTTTATGATTATTAAAAAAATATATACCATCAGTCTTTAATTTCATCAAAAGTATACCTTCAAATTACAATTAATATATAAATCCATACCGTCGAAGATCACGTATCGGTAAGTTACAGTAAAAAGAGATCCGTGATCCCATTAAAGATTGAAGATTCGCACTCCATCATTTCTATTTTCTAAGTTGGTGATGCAATAATTTGAGGAGGAGTGTTGAGATTTGGTAAATATTTTGATTTATTTCTTATTATGTCATGATTTGTACATTAGTTGTCATTAGGTGTCATCAAAGGAAATTTAGAAAACTTACCTAATTGGGGGAAAATATCACTTTTCGACATCTTGTAAACCATTCTTATTTATACTCTTGTACAAGCTCATTGTAAATCATTAAAAAATTATTGAACGAATGAAATTCTTGATCAATAAACGTAGACAAATTGCCGAACCACATAAAATTTCTCTATTCTTTCTTTTCTTCTATTTTGTTCTTTATTTTCTAGATTACCTTACCTTTTCTTTTTTAAAGACATTGCGGATTATTGCTATATTAATGCTAACCTTTCACTTTATGCAGGCTTGTATCATTAGCCTATTTAAGAGTATCTTTTATTTCGCCTAGGTAGCCTTTCCCTTCATTTGAATGATGTCTTTTATTCACCAATTGCATATTTTGGAAAGCTTTTAAACTTTATTTAACCATCAATAAAAGATGATAATTTTTTTACGATAATTGGTTTTGAGGCTATAATATGACAAATAATTCTACTTACATACCCCAATCGGCTTAGTCAGAAACTCGATTTCTGTACTAACTTAAATAGTAGTCCATATTGTCATGCGTACTCTCTGTTAATTATATTAGTTATTATTATTATCTTCTATTTTTCTCTTCATTAAGAGTAGAATAGTCTTTCTTTTTTATTTCACTAGTCTATATAAACTTTGTTTTCAGTTATTTTTTATTTGGTTAAGTAATTCAATAAGAAACCTGAGCCTCTATTTTTCTCCATAAAATTCACATGGTATCAGAGCACCTTTTTCTTTTTGTTTGGTTCGGAAATTTGTTGCGATCTTGATAATTATATATCTTGGCTTCCTTTTAGCTTTGGGATTCGATTGCGATTGTTACTTGAGGTTTGAGTTTGTGCTTTCCAATTTCTTGTTGTTCTTGTTTGTTGCATATTATTAAAAGAAAAGAGAGATTTGCTTTGTTTGGATTTTTTTATGCATTGGGCTTTATGTCTTTCTTGGGCTTTCTCACGTTGATGGTGTAATTTGGATTTAATTTGCATTTTATAAAATTAGATGTGTCTGTTTTTAAGAATTTTTTATTATAATAAAAATTTAAATTTTAAATTTGAATTAGTAAAATGAACAAGACTATCAGAAGAGCGAGAGCCTCGTATGGGACACAACAACAAGATTAAGAGTAAAGCTCTGTATTTGTTCTACTGCGACATAGTGAAAACCAAGAAGTGCTACGAGAATATTTAACAAATCACAAGTTTTATTGTAGTGTATTCTATTATTAGATATTACCTAAAAAAAAAAAAACATTGAATTTTAATTTTTTTTGTCTGTACTTTTTTATGAATGAAAACATATATCTTTTAGATCTCAACAGCTCTAAAATTGTAAATAAGAATTGTGAAATGAAAATGGCTGCAATAAGTGAATAATATGTCAAGAAGAGTCACTTTTAGCATTATGGGTTCCTTAACTTTTTAATAAGCAATTGTTTTGGACCTAAACTTCTTTTTTTTTTTTTTTTTTTTTTTTTTGGCCAATTAGCTCCTCGAACTGTTAGTTTCTATATTTTTCATCTCTCATCTTAAAATTGACAAATAGATTTTCACAATTTATCTATTGGCTACCGTGTGTGTGTGTATATAGGGGTATGTAACTAAGAATTTGACGAACAGGGGTCAAAACTATAAGAAAGTAGAAAGTCAAAATTTAATAAAATTGGAAATGCTTATAGTCTTTAAAGAACTATCCAAAACCCTACTACCGTAACAATTATTTATTTATGTTTGTCTGACTTTCCCTACAATATCAAGGAGAGAAGGAGCTTTTTTCCAAATTAGCTTCGACAAGTTGTTAATTCAGAGTAATAACAGAGTTGATTGTTTTAATTCCTTTACTTGGAATATCAAAAGATCTGTCTACAAGACAAATGTATGTGTCTTATTTAGGTTGGTTGTCAAATTTACTCAATCTATATATATTATTTATTAGGGAGTGTGCAAATTTTTCCATTTTTAATAGTTTTTCAGAGTGAGTTAAGACTTCTTCTAACGACGCTCCTAAAGCCGGTGTTATTAGGATATTAAAAATATTTTTATTCAAGTTCATTGCGGCTTAGTTTACTACACTTCCCGCGAAGGGAATAGTGTAGCTCACATTTAACTGGTCATACTTTTGTTTCCTCTGTTAATTTTTCTCTTTTATTAGTCACGTGGTAAGAAGTGACTTTATTCGTGATTAATAAAATTTTTAAGTTTATCGTAAAAAAGATAAATAATAAAAAAATAGAAAGTTACTTTAATTAAAAGGTTTCATTATAAATTCCGAGAAACTAGAGATAGATTTTCCGCGAATAATTGAAGACCTTTAATTAATTAAGGTTTGGCATTCCAATTCTCGACTCACCAAATTCGTAGTTAATACTTGTGCACGAAGTAAGGTGTTTCAATCACATACTAGATTTGTCTTCACCGGAGATAAAGCGTATAATTTTCGTCATAAATTAATAATCTAATTATTGCGTAATATTATTCAACATGATAATGACATCAAAAATTATTTTTGGAAAATTTTTTAACTTTTCTCGCAAAATAAAGTTCCATTGGGTATGTATATCTTCAAAGGCATACGTATTATTTGCTGTATTGCTAACTTTTCGCTTTATATAGGCTTGTTATCCATTAGCCTCTATTTCAAGTGTAAATAATATCTTTTATTTATCTATTGTTACCGTTGGCTTGTTTCAAAAGATACTATATATTTCGCCTAGCCTTTCCCTTTATTTGAATGGTGTTTTTTTTTTTTTTTTTTTTTTTTTTTTTTTTTTTATCTACCAATTGGATATCTTGGAAAGCATTTAAATTTTTATTTCTCCATCAATAAAAAGATCTAAATGATTCAAGAAAATTGGTTTATAGGCTAAAATAAAACAACTAATTCTTAGTTACATACCCGAATTGTTCTAGCTAGAAATTCCATCTCTATACTAATTAGTTAGTGTAGTCCATTCTCATACTCTCATTATATAAAACACCCCCTTAAGATTATTATCCCTTTAGCTTGCTTAGAAATGCACCCTTTATTGTTTCTAACTTCTCCCTTAATTTATATAAAAATAAGGTCGCTTTTGTTTACTTATTGACTACTCTATATATAGGTAAAGTCTCCAGTCCGGTATCAAATTGTGTATTTTTTTTCTTTAAAATATGTATATATTGTATATTTTACTATAAAAGAAAATGTACACATTTTAAGAGAAAATATACACATTTTAAAAAAGAAATATACATGTTTTATACAGAAATGAACAAGTGCCGTTCCAGTCTGGGTACCGGACTGGAGACAATTCATATATATATATATATATATATATATTATATAGTGCGTGTGTGTCAACAGACAATAGGTAGCACTCTTATGTTAAATTTTAATAAACAAGAAAGAGAATAAAGGGCACGCCATGGAGGGAAAAAACGAGGGAGTATTTATCCTACTAATGGTGATGGTGCAAAGTATGATTGTTTTTAATGTCGTTTCTTGTAATCAGTCTTCTTCTCCTTCACTTGTTTACGGTCGCTTGCTTACCAATAATCAAATCTACCTGTGTTTTTAATGTCGTTTGTTGTAGTCAGTCTTCAACTCCTTAACTTGTTTACGGTCGCTTGCTTACCAATAATCAAAATCTACCTGGTGATCCGCGGAGAACTGAGAAATTTTTGGAGTGCTTAGAAAATGCTAAAAAGGAGTGCAAGGATAAAATAGAGGAACGGGAGCGTCTGTCTTCTAGGGCACAAGATTTAGGGAAGAGATGTTTATGCGTATTATTGTCTCAGGTTATAAATGCCGGGACAAGTACTTCAAGTTTGATTCATCAAATCACTAAAACTAGTTTGTATTTTATTCTATTGTATAAAATTATATGTTATCTATCGAAAAAAAAATGATTTGTATATATAATAACGGAAAAAACATACCCCATATGTGAAAATGTTTTAATGATGCCGTGGCGGATTTTCATTCGGCACTGGTTTAAAAATCGTCGTGAAAAGTCTCACTATATTCCGAAGACGATCTCTATGCTCCTAGCCACAATTCTCCTTGAACACGATGATGATCATGTCTTCGATTACTCACGGTGTGTGATTGTTACAAAGGCATAACCTGAACAATCACCAATATTCCACAGTCCAACAACCTTCTTGAGAAAGGAACGTGAAAAAAAAAAAAAAAAAAAAAAAAAGTGAGAGGAGGAGGAGAAAATATCACGTATCTGTTTCTTTTTTTTTTTTTTTACCCAGTCTCAAATTTTTTTTTAATATGTGGTGACGTGGTTCTTATTTAAAGAATTCCTATCAGTCATGAGTATCCCAAATAACCCACTAACTTACTAATAAGAGATTATTTATTTAATTAAAATTCAATTCTAATTAAATAAATAATACTATTTTAGTCAAGTCCACTATGGCCGTCTAATTGGATCATTTATAGACTCAAAAACATATAATAACCACATTCTCACTCTCTTGTTCTTCTTCTTCTTTTCTTCTTTTTTTCCCCTCTCCAGGACCCCTCATCTCACTTTGTGGTGATTATTAATCATCCATACTCAATTCCCGCTTTAGTTGTGAAGTTTTGTTTAGGTTTATTGTTTTCATACGGTTTCATGCGGTTTTCTCTCAGCCTAGATGTAGAATATCTTGTGAGTAAGAACTGTGTGAAGGGACCACATACCACATGTCGTAAAGTGCACTATTGATGTTATGGTCCCTCAGCTTTTCAATAAGTGTAGTTATGCATCTAATTTTTGTTTCACAGATTAGTTTCTCGACTTGTTAACATTTTCGATCTCTCATCTTAAAATTGAAATTAGATTTTTAAAATTTAAGGAGGTGATAACATAAGTCAAAACTTAAATTTTTATAATACCAGTATGTATGTGTGTGCTTGATTATCGGTGTACTTATTGGTCGTCCGTTTTCAAAATTTAATATACGTCCATTTTCTTTAAGCATCTCGTTCAAATATACTAATGAACCTGTTGACGGTAGAATTTCGTCAACAATAAACCAGCCAGGATACCTCTGGTCACCCTTTGGTTTACCGGCCGGTTATTGAGTTTCTATGTGTAATTAGTGTTTTCTTTGACTGAGTATAAAAACACAAGAGAAATTTTATAGTGGTTCACTCTATAAAATCAGAGCTACATCCACTGTGATTTGTATTTCTTTTGAGAGAGTTTACAATTTACAGAAATTGTACAAGTAAGTTCTCTTTTTTCTAATTCACCGAACCCCTCTCCATCGGGGGTTGTTCTCCTTATATAGCCGAATATTACCTTCACAGGGGGTTTTTCTTATTTTTTTTAGGCCCAGTGGCCCACTAATCAAAGATTAAATTTAGTCTTCGATTCTTATTTTTGTGTCCCCCTTAAACCATGCCTCGACGGGAAGAAAAAAAAAATGGGCTTTGGGCTCGTCGGCTGGTTTTCATAAAATTTGGCAATGTCGCCATCGTGATTTTGGTGTCCACGTGTTTTGTCACATTTTCCCACACAACTACCCCCCTAGGTCGAGGGTTCCTCTTTTGGTGGCCTCGACCTCTAGGCTCGGTTCTCTACTTCGTTTGGTGTGGAAACCGTCCCCAACCTCTTTTCGTAATGTTTCTTCGGGAATGCAACCGTCGCGTCGATTATTCTGATTTTAATGATGGCATCCGTTTATCTGTATTTCCGCCCAATTTTTGACCGCTGGATCCACGGAAATCCCTTTTTTGAAATCTCCATCCGGCGGTGGGGGCGAGGGTAGATTTTTTAATAACCATTTTTTGAACTTTCAAAACCTAATTAGAAGCATCTCGTTGTTTTTCCGTTTGAAATCCATGCGCCGCCTCGGGCGTATCTTTGGACTTCTTGCTCTTCCCGTCCTTCTCGGTGTGCCTTCGCGAAATCGATTTTCCTCCATTCTCCGGTGAGTTTTGAGACCTTCGTTCGTTCGGCTTTTACTCGGTCTTTCTTTGCATACCCGAATGTTAAATATTGCTTAGTTTAGGAAAACTTACCTTTACATTGCACCTGGTTTTTTCTTTACTTTGTTGATTTTGCCTTTAGTTTTGGATTCTGGAACCCGCGGTTCCCATGAACACTTCCATTTATGCCAAGAATGGTCGACGCTTTAATATTTAAATTTGTCGAACAAAGAAGGCGACTTCCGTTGTTCGCTCGATGACAACCCCAAAAAATTATATCGGTAAAATCATAATTTTTGGTAAACATTTTAGGACCAAAGATTTATTAAAATTAATTTCGTCCCGCCGAAATTTAACCTAAAGAAGACATATGGAACTAAATTTTTTATGTATAAGTAAAAACTTTTTTGTGAAATCCAAAATTTAAGATGCAATGAAGAAACCCCATTATGTGATTTCGATTCCCGAAATGATCCTTGGTTAAATTAAAATACCCTTATGTTCCCATTCGATAAATTAAAGGTTAAATTATTTAATTAAATTCCCGCCAAAAATATTCCATGGTCGCATTTTTATAAATACATTTTTCCCCGTTTGAAACATTTTTTTTCGTCCTTTTGTGATTTTTTTTTTTTAGATTCTTCAAATTTTGGGGCTGCCCTTATTGATGGAAGAAACCCCAATTATGATTGTAAGATTCGAAAACCAACCAAGATGATTACGGAGAACTTGGAGATGCTTGAGGAGTTCAAGTCTCTCGGGAGTTTCTTGATATCCGCAACAAGGACTTTATGTCGGGCGGGTGATCAAATTGTTGATTTGATCAAAAAGAGCGTCCCGAGTGGGATTTGAGCTTTCTCTATAACCCCTCTACTCCGGTCGTTGATGAAGATTTGCTTCCTCCAGCGGAAGGTGATGATGTGCCAGCAGCTGGTGGCGATGAAGGTGGCGACGAGGCTTAAGGAGCTGTTTCTCGCCGTTTATTGATCCTCCTTTCGTTTTGTTTTGTTTTTGTAATTAATCTTCTTTTCAGACAATTTTATTATCTGTATCTCAATGTTTATATTTTTATAATGGCAATGGTTTTTCATATCATACCTCGGTTGTTGATTGTCCGCTATTTTCTTCCCGTTTCCTTAGAAAAATTCCTTAGAATTTGTTTCTTTCCTCTTTGGAGGATCTGACGTCGAGCTCATTCAGTTGGATCGTCGTCTTAGGAAATTCCTTTGGAATTTTGCAAAGTGTCGAATCTTTCCTCCTTGGAGGATTCTGACGTCGATGTAACCCCTTAGGGTCGTTGTTTTAGGAAATTCCCTGGAATTTCACTAAGTGTTACGTCTTTCCTCCTTGGAGGATTCTGACGTCGATGTGACCCCTTAGGGTCGTCGTCTTAGGAAATTCCTTGGAATTTCACTAAGTGTTAAATCTTTCCTCCTTGGAGGATTCAGAACCCCTTAGGGTCGTCGTCTTAGGAAATTCCTTGGAATTTCACTAAGTGTTCTCTTCACTTGCCCCTGTGTTGGTTAAATACACCCTTGGATTTTCTTTTTTTGACCAATCTATCTCATCTTTGCAAAAATACATCATCTTTTAAAATACACTAATTTATTTCATTTGTAAAGGATATACAAACATAAAATGTGTAAACAACTCCATACGCTATTGGTGGTATATTTTTAGCTGCTTTCGGCATTCCACGGGTGTTGAACCTTTCTAAATTTTCCAAGATGTATGTGCCGGGTCGCAGCGCTTTGGGGCCTAGGGGACCCGTATTTTTAGGTTTTGTGCTTTGTGTCACCCTTTTTAATACTAGGTCTCCCGGGATGAACCTCTTTTGCGAACCTTCTTGTTATAGTATCGCCAAGCTCGTTGTTGATAAGCGGCGAGACATAATTGTTGAAAAAAGTCGAGTTCTCCGCTTATTCGTGTTGTGAACAACAAAATCTCTATGGGAAATACAGCCTCAACGCCATATGCCATGGAGAAAGGGTTTCTCCTGTTGTAGTTTAATGGTTGTTCGAAAAAACTTTGGGATTCCTCATATCATAAAGAGTATATTTAAGTATTTTGTTGAACTTGTGGATGAATTGGTGTTGAAAGTCCTTCCGGATGCCCAAACCTTCAAATTTGCACGTTGCAATCATTGTCAAATTATTGAGTGGGAACCCCAAACCTACAATATGATCCCATAGGAATTTAGTGCAGCGGCTTCGGTAAAAGGCCTTGGCCTTGCCCACTTTGTGTAATAGTCTACCACTATAATTGTATCAAATCCCCACTTGGCGAAATTTTCTCCGGGGTGCTCGTGGAATTGTGGCGTATGGCATTTATCACATCGCCTGGCATATTGAAATGCGTCCTTTTTAGCGTGGGCGTATCCTAAAAAAGATTGTCCCCAGTATATTGCAGTGTATTTCCTGGAAATTGACCGTTGTAAGGGTGTTGAATAGCCTTTTGGAAAAAAATAATAAATACCGGGCGGCTCTATACAAATTAACTTTATCATTCGGCACCGGTATTAGATATTGAATTCATCCAATTTTCTCCTTCCTATATTGAGTGTCTGCACAAGTTCCTCAATAATTGTTGGGGACGAAAAAATCCCTTTACTGCGAAAGATTTTTGAATTTTCAAAATTTATATTTCTAAACTGTTGCAAATATGATCAAAAGTTTTCATTTTTCATTGTTTGAAGCATTTTTGTGGCCTTCAGGATAATTTACGTAGAAACTTCCAGTGGCATGTTTGTTTAAATGATGGCGGTTCTTGGCATGTACTTTATGTTATAATTTCTTTTGAAATTTAAAATCGGGTTTTTGCAAGGCTTGTCTCAAAGGTGGTTTGTGAGGACTCGTAAATTTCCTCGAGGCGATCATCAAAAATTTCGAATCTTGACTTATAGTATCAGCAAACTTTCCCTCTTCCCTTACAAGTTCACGATTTGAAATCTTGCCCAAATGTTCTTCGAAAAAGCTTCCTCGCCTTTGGGCGTCCATTCAAAGTGTTATTTCCTTCATGTAAGATTTGTCAACCTCTGTACTTCCTTTGGTTTGGTTGGTGACCGCATATCCCCGTAAATTCCTTTCCGACTCCGAAGGCACATTTCAGCTTCATGTGGTATTTTCTCAATATACCAAACATTTCTCATCATGTTCGAATGGCTTGCGTTGGCGCTTTTTTTACTGTCGTCGACATAGACCTCCATTTTGCCCGATAGCAAACATCTTATTTACTAATCTTTGGTAATTTTTCAGACCAAGGGCATCATTGTTAAACTCGTAATGGGGATCATTTAAATCCATGAAGCTCAACATCTCATGTCCCGCCGTGAGTCCATTTGGTCTACCGAGGAAGGGGAATCCTTTGAGAGGTGTTTCTCCGAATCACGGGTTGGGTTTGATAATCAATTTCCATTACTAATCATTTGTCGACTTCTTCCTTGTCATATCTCTCTCGGGTTCATCGGTCATCCTTTGGGAGGATATGTGGGGTCGACGTTTAAGGAGTGACACATTACCTCGGCGCCGATCCTTCCATATCGGAATGGTTCCAGCGCAAGACATCCATGTTTTTCTTAAGGAATCTTTCAACCTACAATCTTTAGTACCTTGATGCCCCCATTGTGGTCAATCTGGATTTCTTCTAACTACCAAGTAACCTCCTCTTGAACCCCAGGGGTCTATGTCTTCGATGAGGCCTTGTTGGACCATCCTCATCTCTTGTCTTCCCGGCTGGTCATATCCTCGCAAAGCATCGGAGTATGCAACCTTGGCCTCATATTGATTGCTCTTAATTTCCCCTACGCCATTCGGGGTGGGGAATTTAATTTTTTGGTGGTAAATGGAGGTTACCGCCCTCAAGGCCTGGAGGGTTGGTCTCCCGATGACCGCGTTGTATTGGGAGCCTCCTTTGATTACCACGAAGTTGGCCATTGTTGTTGCTTGTCGGGGTTTTTCTCCGGCGGTTATCAATAGTTCCTTGTTAGTTTCATTTGACCAAAGGCTTCAAATCTTTGTGGGGATGAAACTTTTTCATGTCTACATTGACCCATTCCTATCATCGTTTCAAACATTTTTTGAAAAACTCATCCATATTATCAATTTTCAACCTAAAGTCTCAAACAATTGGTTCATCTAGTTGTTTCCATCGTTACCGGCCTCTCCATACACAGCGAGCCAATCCTCGCATCCTTCAACTCATCCCGGTTGAGATAGGTTTGGTTTTACGTCCGGAACCATCGTCGGGGCAAAACATGGTTCGGACATGATCTCCTCGGCATAGCCGTGCAACTCATTTCAAAAATGATCATGAGTCCTCAATGTTTATTTTGAAAACATGGTCCGGCGCTTCTTCCAATTTTTAAGGTCAGAGGCTGTCAAAGTCACCACGGTCACTAGCCCCACGCACCAGGTCGGTTTCAATGTAAGGGGGAACTTTTCCTTCGGGCGTAAATCTCCTTCCATCCCCCTCTAGGTGGAACGTTTGTAAACGCTTCCGGTCCCCAACATTCGCCAATTGTTGACCAGTGTAAATTTAAACAACAATAAACCAGCCCAGATACCTCTGGTCACCCTTTGGTTTACCGGCGGTTATTGAGTTTCTATGTGTAATTAGTGTTTTCTTTGACTGATATAAAAACACAAGAGAAATTTTATAGTGGTTCACTCTATAAAAATCGAGCTACATCCACCGTGATTTGTATTTCTTTTGAGAGAGTTTACAATTTATGAAATTGTACAAGTAAGTTCTCTTTTTTCTAATTCACCGACCCCCCCTCCATTGGGGTTGTTCTCCTTATATCTTCACGGGGGTTTTTCTCTGTAGGCCCCAGGCACTTTTCTCCTTTTTAGGCCCAATAATCAATTTTAGTCTTGATTACAGCTCTGTGAATCTCCGTAATGCTTTTGTGTCCCCCGTGGCGGTTTGTAATCTTGTCATTAATCTTTCTCTGTAGTCTTCTTCTTTTGTACGCAACCAACCATGCCTCGACGGGAAGATCCTCGCGTCGCCAGCACCGCCTGAGCCTCTTTTGTCCTCTTTGAGCGCCCTTTCCGCAGTCGAGGAGCCTTAGCGCCTTAATTTGGACTTTTTGGTTCCATCGACGCCACATGGGGTGCTCGCTTCGGTTTGGACATGGGCTTTGGGCTCGTCGGCTGGTTTCGAGATATCGAAGCGTCGAGGGTTATGTATTTGGCAGGGAGCGTATGTCGCCACGTGTCGTGATTTTGGTGGTCTACGTGTTTTGTCACATTTTCCCACACAACAGAACCCATTAGAGTTATGATGTTTCTCTACCTCAACACCACAAGGGTTATTGGTGTTTTTATTTTCTTGATTAAAAGTATATTCTCCTTTAAAAAAAAAAAAAAAGAAATTAGCAGCCTAAATTTTTTACTAGTAAAAAATTAGAAAATTTTCATATTGGTACCCTTTATTATATCGTAATCATTTTCTAATACCATGTATTTTTAATAATTTTACATTGGTACATTGACGCTTTCAGAAATCATTTTTTAATACCTTTAAAAAGGATAATTAGCACATATGGTCTCCAACCTCTTTACTAGGTGACAGTTTGGTTCTTATTATTTTAATTTTGGTAAAATGACCCCCAACCCCTTTAAACCGGTGCAATTGAGACATTTTTGTCAAGATCCGTCCAAATATTAACTAAAGAAGGCACGTAACACCCCACGTGACCAGTTAAGTTGGGGTATATGTGTAAAAACACATCCTTGGTTGAATTAGGGAAGATTTATGTGCAAAAAAAAAAAAAAAAAATTAAATTAAATTAAATTAAATTGAAAGAAATATTGGGTAATTTCTCTATAAGTGTAAAAACTCCAGGGTTTTTGAAATTTCTTCAAATTGGGGCTGCAATGGAAGAAACCCCATTATGTGATTGTAAGATTCGGAAACCCACCAAGATGATGACTTCTTGGACGAACTTAAACCCTGGATGTAGATTTTATAGGTGCCATTTATATGGGGTAAGTTTTGATTTTGATTTATTCAGTTGTTAAAAATCTAATATTTTAGATTTATGTTTGAAATTCCTTTTTTCTCTACTCTTTTCTAGCGTGATGGATGTCGTCCTTGTGACTTTTGTCTGGAAAGAACCACCTATGTGTAAAAGATCAAAGATGATCATACATGAGTTACCGAGAATTAATGATTTGGAGGCTTAACTTGAGGAAATGCAGAATACCCACCGCGAGAGAGAAAATTTTTTGGAGAATCAATTGAAGGCAATGCAAAAAGCTAATTAATCCTAGAGAGAGCAAGGTGTGCAAATGGAAATATTTCTTCATTATTTTAATGGTGGTTCTTGTTTATAAGCTAAAATTGTGAAAAATTTTGTGATCAATAATATATATATATATGTATATTTTGAATTTGGCTGGTCTCTTATGTAATATATTGGGCCATCTATATATGAATATGAAGCAGATTTGGTCTTAAAGAATCTAAATGTTGTGCCATTAGGGATTAAAATGTCACATACTAAAAAAGTTAGGGACGAAACTGTCACCTACTAAAGAGGATAGGGACCAAACTGTCACCCATTTTATGTATTTTTTTTTTGTTTGCAAATGTCAAGTTGCATGTTTGTTTATAATGTAGAATTAAGCGATCATTGCTAAAGCTGTACAAATCAACGTAAAAATGTAAACTTTTAACAGCAAATATGTATCGTCAAAGGATAAAAAAAAAAAAAACAACATAAAGATATAAAAATTGTATATATCATTAATCTGCACCTTTGTAACATCAAAAAGGGCTACTAACATTTATACATTTAGAATTAAGTGATCATTGTTAAAGCTGTGTAACATTTATAATTTCTTTTCCGAGCCATTACGCAATGAGATGTTGAGTTGTGTAATTCAAACCACAAGTGTGCAAGTCATCCTAGTCCTAACCTTTAATGATAAACCATCACCTGTAGTGGCAGCATTCAAAGTCCAAGGGCAACCAATCTTACACTTTGCCCGAATCATCTTCTCATCATTCTTGACCAATTTTACAGCCCTATGATGTTTAATTGCATACTCATTGATGGCTAGCTTCAAATATTCACCTGTAGGGAAAACCAAATCAACATGAAACACAGGGTTATGAATGTCTACATTAGGATTGTATTCATATCTTCGTTTCCTCGTTATTTTTTGACGCAACTCATCCTCTTCATCTTCCTCGCTAGCAGTGAATAGTTCATCAGTGTCATAAACATCACTATCTAGTAGCACATTGTCATTTCCTGAGTCCTCAATGTTGATATCAGGAAAACCATCCCAATTTTACGTCAGATCCGGGTCATTTCGAGGCATGTAAGGCTCCTCTTTATTTGACACTTCATACTCAGAGTCTTGCAGCTCCCATTCCTTCTCATTTCCACCAACACCTTCAACATCTGGCACATGATCTTTTTCAGCCACAAAATTATTGTTTTGACCCACTCCCTCGGATTCAAACTCACAACCAGCCATATTATCAATATTCACAGCCTTGGTCTCTTATGGTACAGTAGGCTCAAATTGGGTTTCAAGCTCAAAGGGGTACTTCTTCATCATCAAAAAGGATATACTCATCCACCCCTATGTTTAACCCCTCATTGATTTGTAGCGCATAACACTCACAGAAATAAACATTGATGTCCATACCAGGATAATGTTTATCAAACATTTGCACTATTTCATGATTGCTAGTGATAGGGTAAAAGCGATGTTGAGTTGGATTCTTAAAATAATAATCCATATTAGTTTTGTACCCTATCTCTGTAGCGAGATCTTCCATATCTCTGAATGATAAGTACCCACTATCAACCCAATCAAAATATGTGACTTCACCTCCTACATAGCATATTATACCATCTTCATCAAAATGCCACCCCATGATGCACTTCCAAAGTATAAATATTACCATAATCAGGAGCTGAAAATTTTTTCAAAACAAAAACTGGCAATTCATCACTTTCAATGAATAAAATAAACACTTCGCATGCAAGTTATCACTTTCAATTAATACAATAATCACAAACTCTGGATTAGATTTTCTCGTGCATTGAGTCAAAATAAAAAATAAAAAATAATTACACCACTCTTATCGTGCACTGAATCATGCTAATACAAAAATAATATTCACCAAACAAGACCGCACATTCCTTAAAAAAAAAAAAAAAAAAAAAAAAAAAAGTCCCTATACAAAATAGTACACACTAACAAAATTAGTTTATGGATTTCTTCAAAAAAGGAGGAAAAAAAAAAAAAACATCAAATATGGTCTCATTTACGTTATTCATTCCACCCCTCACAACTCTTAATCAATAAAACCAATAAATAGGCATAATCTTCCAGTTGAGAAACTAAGAAACTTATGATAAATAGGTGGCTGAGCTCCTTTTTCGGGATCTTTCACCCAACAACAGATTTCACCATCGCCGTCACCAATTGAAGCAAAGTCCAGGTCAGAAGAAAAGGATTCATTCAAACCAAACACTCACCCAAATTCCCACTCTCCAAAACCCCTTTCTCTCTGAAACCCTAATTGATTCTCAAAATTGATAAGATGATCCGAATAAAGAGTAAATTTTATTCAGAAAAAAAAAAGAATAAATGAATAGTAATTCATGGGTTAAACCCATTTTAGGGTAATTTCATCTTTTCACCGTAAACATGGGTCATGTGGAGTGTCACGTGCCTTCTCTTGTTAATATTTGGATGGATCTTGACGGAAAGGTCTTAATTGCACCAGTTTAAAAAGGTTAGGGTCGTTTTGTTAAAATCAAAAGAATAGAGACTAAAATATCACTTACTAAAAAGATTAGGGACCATCTGTATCAATTATCCCTTTAAATCATATATTACTCTCACGGGATAATAGATTTATATGCTAATTAAAGATGACAAATATGCGGCTACCCCCACTCCACCTAAAGTGGCTCCGCCACTAATCATCGAGGAAAACATTAGGCTCCATAATTTAACGGCTTTATCTCCTAACAGTTATTAACTTATCTCCTAACAATTTAAGCATCTGGGAGAACTGCTTAACTAACTCAAATTAAGTTACTGTCCATGCTCGTACTGTCTTTACATAAGGCCAAAATCGTAGATAAATAGGTGAACAACTTAACGTTTATCGCTAATTAAATTAAGAATCTCTACTGCAGCATATTAATTTCAAATTAATTAATTAAAGTTACCAGATATTGTTAACTTCATTTGAATGATGTCATTTTGTTAGGATCAATTGGATATCTTGGAAAGCATTTAAATTTTATTTCTCCATTAATTAAAAATATCATAAACTATTCATGATAATTGGTGTATATGCTAGTTTTCCATACCCAATCGTCCTACAGAAACTCCATCTCTATACGAATTAAATAGTAGTCGATATTGTCACACTCTCACTAACAAAATACTCCCTTAAGCTTATATATTACCCCTTAGCGTGCTTATAAATACACCATTTTTTTTTAATTTGTTGTTGTTGAAATTATTAATACACCATTTATTATTGCTAACTTCTCGAAATTTAAATGACGTAGTTTTTATATTTATGTGTTGGTCGCTATGTATATATAACAAGAATTCCTTCAATCTAAAGTTTCTTCCCCATGAACCTAAAAAGTTTCTAAAATATGTTTGTGTGCACACAAAACATATATATATATATATATATATATATATATGCTGTGTGTGTATGTGATCAATAGACAAAGAAAAGAGAAAAGAAGGCAGGCCATGAAGGGAAAACACGAGGGAGAATTTGTCTTAATAATGGTGATTGTGTCAAGTATGAATGTTTTTAATGTCGTTTGTGCTAACCAACCCTCTTCTCCCGCACTTCCTTCTCCTGATTCTACGCAGAGACTAAAGAAGCTCGTAGAGTGCTTAGAAAAGATTCAAAAGGAGTGCAGGGACGAAATGGAGGAACGAGAACGTCGTACGGGACACAAGATTAAGAGGAGATACTTTATTTGTTCTATTGTTACTTACTGAAAAGCAGAAAATGTCGGGACAAGTACTACCCGCTTGATTCAACAAATCACTTCTAGGATCCGTTTGGCAGGTGAATTCAAGTGGTTTGAACCTCAGGTTCAAGTTCAACTAATGTTTGTAAAAAAATAAAAAATAAAAAATAAAAAATGATTTGAATCTAACCCAACCAAAATCTATATTTGGGTGTTAAAAAAATTGCATTAAGTCAAGACCCAGATGTGATGTTTAACCCAGTAGAAAAAAAAAAAAAAAAAAAAAAAATCAGCTCCTACCTTGGGGTTTGCCGGTTTCAACCCTGATTTGAACTCATTTACAAAACAAATGCTAAGTTGTATAACAATAATTTATATATTGCCTATCAGAAGGAAAAAAAAAAAAAAAAGCATACTCATTTAGAAGTGTAGTCTCCCATACTCAACTCCCTCACTCCCACTCCTTTCGTCTTCTTTTTCCCCTCGTCTCTAATTCTGACATTCATTTCACTAAGGTTTTTTTTTTTTTTTTTTTTTCATTATGAATGAAAGCATGTATCACTTGGACCTCAATTTGTGCTGGTCGTTAGTTTCGTCCATACAAAGCCCGAGCTAGTTGTGTTTTCCTATTTAGTTTTATTGTTTTTCATTTGATTTCATATGATTTTCTCTCAGATGGCCATTTGAGGCTAAATTCATATACAAAGTTTAATTTTCGATAAGTGATCGTTTTGTACCTAAAATTTTCTTTTTGACCGATTAGTTCTTCAACTTACTAGTTTTAGCATTTTCGATCACACATCTTAAACTTGACAATGAATAATAACATGAATTGAATGGGAGAATGTACAGAGACGCTAATATGTACAGGTTTGGAGCGGGAAGCATGTAACGTGGCATTAAAACTTGAATTTTAACATGCTCCAAAAAAAAAAGCATGACATGAATATTATACTTATATAATTTCAAGTTGACAAGCTGACTACCATAATTATTTTCACTAAATTTTTTTATAAAAAAAAAAATCTCTTGTCAAATTCATGATGAGGGATTAAAATAAAAATAAAATCCAGAAAAAAAATAAAAGTTAATAAAATTGGCATTGCTCATATTCACAGAACATACAGAAAGTAACCCGAAAAGGTCATCTATTCACTTTTTTCTGGTATGTTTTTGTTGTAATAACACAAATAAGCTTAAGAGTAAATATATTTCTCATGCAAACTACAAGAATATATCGGGTACCTTAACTCCTAAGACGACTGCAAGGACAACATATAGCGAGAAGAAAACAGAAGCAGGAATGAACAGCTGCTGCTAATGATGATATTTTCATTCTTTGATTCTCCACTTATGAGCGCTCCTGGGTCCGGTCACAATGCCCTCGTAGTATTTGGATTCAAGTGTTTGTTCATTCCAAGCCTTGACAAAATCAGCAAATATTTCACGGGCGGACTCCGATGACAACTCGGAGAAAAACACTCTCTTCTCTTCTTTCAGCCATGTGGCAAACTCATTATTCTTTGAGAAGTAGTCATCCTTGGAGAGCTCTTGGAATTCGTGTTTCTGAGAGATGACAAATACACATTTTCATCACAAAATCAAAATGTTCGAGCAAACACAATAAATACAAACAGTTCACCGATTCAAAACTAGACTGATCAAATTTCAAAATCATACCACGTGACTAATGTACACTACTTTTGCTTAAAGTTCATTTTTCTTAATGTTACTAAACAGTACTGATATCAAGATGCAACAAAACAAAAGCTTTCACATTTCAAACATTTTGATAGCTTCTAAATCTTTAGACGATTTTTTTTTTTTTTAATGTTAATAATCCAGCTCTCTAAAAGACAAAAATTTGAGGTTACACAGTCAGTTCAGTTTGTTCAATCACTCAGTTTACATTTCATTCACGGATTTAGGACCATCATTTAAAACCATTCTCGGTTTACGTGTGTTTTTTGAGAGAAAACACTGTAGCGAACCACGAATCATGATTCGAATCATGGTACAAATCCTCATACCAAACATCAGTTTCCCTTGAACACACACTTGCTGTCTTTCCGCAGGTTTTTCGTATTTAACACAATACTCAGGCACAATATTCCAGCTAATTAACTAACAAGAATGATCAAACCAAACACCCTATTATACCCACTATCAGAAACCTTGCAAATTTTAGACACAACCAAAAATCTAAATCTCATAAAGACCCTATCCTTTTCGAATAATGGCGCATTGTTGAAGCAAACAAAAGAAGAGTTTCTGCTCGTTTTAACTCTTATTAAGACTATGACTAGAGATTAGCAATGTCTATGGGTGAAAGTACAAGTTAATGGAAAATTTAAGAGAAAAACCCAAATAAAAGCATGAGAAATGATTAGACATTAAAGTACAAAGCTAAAACATTAAAACTGAGTAAGATTATTACCGAGTCGCGATCGCCTTCTCGGTGTTTACCCTTGTGCTTATCCTTGGATTTCCTTTCTGATACAGAACAACAAACAAATAATATTAAACATCTCAAATCTGAAAGTTCGGCCAAGTTGTAAAACAATTTTTTCCCTTTTTTTTGTTTTCTTTTCTATATATATATATATATATATATATATATATATATATATATACATGTATGTATTACGATATAACGATATACCTTTATCAGAATGGCGTTTGGAGTGCTTATGCGAGCTTTTCTTGTCCTTATCCCTTACCTTCTCTTTCTTATCACTCTTTCTACTTTTCCTTTCCTCATCTTCAGATTTATGCCGTTTTCTTCTTCCCTCCTCTGAATTTCACCACCAAAACAAAAAAAAAAAAAAACCTAAAGAAGTATCAGAAGAAAAATGTGAAACTATTACAGTTAGGTCAGCAGAAATTATAAATTGAAAATCTGAAATTGCGTAGTTAAAAAAAAAAAAACCATAAATTCATTCATTGTAGCTCAAAATTTATAATTAATGCGAACAAACCTAAATAAAACCTAAAAAATTAAGAAAATTTCCTATATTCCATGTTCATTAGAACTATACGAAACAAAAAAAAAAAAAAAAAACACACACACACACAAACAAACAAACAAACAAACAAAAAATGAAAAGAAAAGAAAAGATTTTTGAGAGTGCCTTCAGAATCTGAAGAAGAGCTTCTCTTTCTATTCTTCTTGCCCTTGGATTTCCTGTCGCTTCCCATTTGGAAGTTTCAGGTGTGCTTAACAGAGACAGAGAAGGAGACACTCGAAACAAACGACGATAAAATGCTCTTAAACACGGAAAGCGAATCTCCGTTGTGCCCTTTATTCTTCATCATCTAAAGCGGTGTAGAAATGAATAATAATGTAATTTCGATGATCAAAATTGGGCTTCTAGAGCCAACTTCCTTCAAAGGCCCAGAGAGTTAGGCCCTTGAAGACGATGATACCAGTAAAGCCCAAGTGGCTGCGCGACAGCTTCGTTGTCGTTTTGACTCGTTCTCGCTTTAGTGTTTGTCTCTTTTGAGGTCGTTTTTTGCATTGACATTTTGTCCATAATTATTTTTATTTTTGAGGTTATTTGTTGTTTTTATTTATGTTATCTTTATTTTATCCCATTATGGTTCTACTGTCGTTAATTTCTTTATGTTGTCGTTTCTCACGTGGCCATCGTTTTCCAAGTTATTGTGGTTTTATCCTTCCTTTCCGTTTCCCGCCAAAAAAAAAAAATAGTTATTATCTGTCGTTTCTAGGCTCTGTTTATTTTCTGCGGATTTTTTTTGTCGTTTTTTATTTTTCATGTCGTTTATACCTTTCTATCATTCATTGTCGTTTTACAGGTTGCCTTTGTTTCTTTTCTTCTCTTGCTATTATATAGTTGTCTGCTGTTTATTACGAGGTCGTTTTTTTTATTAAAAAAAAAAAAAAAAAAAAAAAAGAGTAGGAAAATTCAAATAATTTTAAGGATTATTAAGAATTCTTAATTTTTGTATTAAATATAGTTGTTTGCATGATAAATGTAATATTATTCTACTTAAAGGATATTTTAAATGGGAAAGTTAAAACAAAATAAAGATTAAGTAATATCGCGGTAAATAAACATTTTCAATCGTTAAAGGAACCTCTCCGTTACATTTTCTTCATATTTTCTTTAATCTTTAATCTTTCTTGATCATTGATTCGGATTTAAACACTATAGAGTCGTAGTTAACCTTTCAAAGATAATATAGAAAAGTTGTTACAATACATCACTATGAAACTTGAATTAGAGTAAGAAAATTCAAATAATATTAAGATTAAGTGACAGTTCTGATTTTTGTATTAAATATAGTTGTTTCCATGATAAACATAATATTCTTCTAGTTAAATTCTAAATGAGAAAGTTGAAACAAAACAAAGATTACATAAGAAATTTTATTACCGTAGTAATAAAATTTCTTACCGCGGTAAATAAACATTTCTAATCATTAAAGGAATCTGTCCGTTACATTTTCCTTCATATTTTCTTTAACCTTTAATTTTCCTTGATCAATGATTCAAATCTAAACACTGTAGAGTCGTAGTTAACCTTTTAAAGATAACATAGAAAAATTGTTACACTTATGTCATTATGAAACTTGAAAAAGAGTAAGAGTGTGTTTGGTTAATAGATTCGTGTCATGGTTCGGATTATGGTTTGTTATTCGCTATAGTATTTTTTTCACAAAAAACATACGTAAATAAAAAAATCATGATTTTGAATTCATGAACCAAACATATTTTTAATCTTCCTTGATCAATGATTCATATATAAACACTGTAGAGTCGTAGTTAACCTTTCAAAAGATAACATAGAAAAATTGTTTAACTTGAAACTTGAAAAAGAGTAAGAAAATTCAAATAATATTAAGATTAAGTGACAATTCTTATTTTTGTATTGAATATTAATTTTTTTTCTAGTTAAAGGTTATTCTAAATGGGAAAGTTAAAACAAAATAAAGTTAGAAATTTTAGGTAATAAAATTTCCTACCGCGGTAAATAAACATTTCTAATCGTTAAAGGAACTTCTCCATTATATTTTCCTAATTTTTTTTAATATTTAATCTTTCTTGATCATTGATTCGGATTTAAATATTGTAGAGTTGAAGTTAATCTTTCAAAAATAACATAGAAAAGTTGTTACACTTATATCACTATGAAACTTGAAAAAAAAAAAAAAAAGTAGACAAAATTCAAATAATATTGAGATTATGAACGTAATGTTCTTATAGTTAAAGGATATTTTAAAAGAGAAAGTTGAAACAAAATAAAGATTAAGTTAGAAATTTTATTACTACGATAAATAAACTTTTCTAATCGTTAAAGGAACCTCTCTATTATATTTTTCTCTCATATTTTATTTAGTGTTTCATCTTCTTTTATTTATTTTTATTTTTCCTTCCTTGCCATTTCTTTTGGTTATTTGTCGTTTCCAATCATTTTTTTTATAATTAATTTCGACTTAGTTACTCAAAAAAAAAAAAAAAAAAAAAAAAAAAAAAAAAATGTCCACGTCGTTTCTGACGCCCTCTGTGTCCAACTGTCGAAACGGTCCCTATTTTCCCAACCCAAGGATGCCCTTCCTGAAAGCCCAACTTAGCCTGACCAAAGAAGGATAAATTCGTCTTTTCATACGTTTGTTTTTCTCACATTATAAAAGAGCTCTCTCTCTCTCCTCAATCTATTCTTCTACATTTCCCGCGCGCTCTCTCTCTCTCCTCTCTTTCTCTCTCTAGGTGGAAAGATGTTACTCAAGAAGGTGAATGGGATGATAATCCTCGCTATATCCATCTTCGCCGTTCTCATCACCTCCTCAAACCCCAGAATCGACCCACAGAAATTCTTTGTGAGTCTCTCTTCTTCTTCTTCTTCCGGCGAAGACCGTTTGGTTTACTCGCAATCTTCTTCCTTCGTCTCCTTGGCGTCCGTCCAAGATTCCTTTTACGCCAATTCGGTCAGAACCGGTCTCGATTACGACTTCTATCGGAGTTCGTGCCCCGACGCCGAGAAGATCGTGAGGTCGACAATGGCGCAGATTTACTCCCAGCACAAGGATGTCTCCCCCGCTCTGCTTCGCCTGTTCTTCCATGATTGCTTCGTTCATGTAGGTTTCGATTCTTTTTCTTGATCTTTTTAGGTCTTAATTGTTACTTTCTGTCTTAGTTTGATCTTGATTTTAGTTTCTGCTTTGCGATTCTTGAAACTGTGCGATCTTTCCTTCAGTTAAGTTGTCAATGCATGGCTTTAATTCTTGGATGCTATTCTTCGTCTTTTTTCTGGTATTGATTCATTTGTGAAGTTTTATTTGGATACTGAGTGTTTTCAGTTTCCAGTAATTCTGTTCTTTTTTCATTTAGTTAAGAAATGGAGGCTTTTCTTTTAGCACTTTAATTTGGTATTGAATTTCTACAATGACAATAATTTCTAAATATTCTGATTGTGACGTTGCTCTTAGTGTACTTCATCTACTATATTTTAAGATTCTTCAATCTGGATTAGTTACTTTTATAACTTTTGGCTTTGTAAACTGGATTGCTTTTTTAAGATTTTGTGCTTAAACTGTATAGTGTTATTGATCCTCCGTTCATAATGGGCTTGCTTTTCTTTCATTAGGGATGTGATGCTTCAATCCTATTGGATAATAGTTTTGGGGACAAAAATTACTCAGCCGAAAAGGATGCTGTTCCTAATAGGACCTTGAAAGGTTTCGACAAAATCGATCGCATTAAGGGGGAATTGGAAAGAGTTTGTCCAGGAGTGGTTTCCTGCGCTGATATTATATCTCTTGCCACAAGGGATGGCATTGTCCTCGTATGTCGTATACTGTTCTGATTCTTTACAAGTCATATTTTTTCTCCACCTCTTTTTGGGGTTCTCTCATATGTTCTTTTGTGTGTGAATCGCAGGCTGGTGGACCCTTCTATCCCCTTTTTACAGGTAGAAGAGACAGCATTAGATCCTACCATGACGAAGCATTGGCTGAGATTCCCAAACCCGATGATGATCTTACTCAGATACTTCATCTATTTGCACTCAAAGGTTTTAATGAAAGAGAGACTGTTAGTCTTTTAGGTACTTTTATCCAAGCCCTCTGCTTTTGATCTTCTATGTTAGATAAGAGTTGAAAAAAGAGGGATTTTAGTCGTGACATGCTTTCTGGGTTTTGGTTCACATCTGAAGGAGGGCACAACATTGGGAAGATGAGCTGTGAGTTCATTCACAATCGCCTCTACAACTTCAACGGCACGGGTCAACCTGATCCCACTTTGGCGCTCAATTTCCTTAATGAGATGAGACTGAGGTGCAGAGAAGATAATGGCACTCTTAGTAGAAATGGATTGTTTGAACGCATGCACTCAAGAGGTTCTGGTGAGTCTGCTTCAGGAACGCCGTCCATTGAGGAATTATCATCCTCAGTGCCTTCTGGGGCAGATTTTGACACTCACTACTACCAGAGGTTGTTGATGGGAAGAGGGCTACTCTTTGCCGATCAACAATTGATGGCTGCTAAGAAAACTGAAGAATTGGTTAGAGCTTATGCTTCTGATGATGGATCAACCTTCCGAATTGACTTTGCGGGAGCGATGATGAAGATGTCAAACCTCAATGTTCTTACTGGTACACAAGGTCGGGTCCGACGTAACTGCTCCTTAGCTCTTTTCAGCACTAAGTGATAGTCCTGCAAGGATGAGCTACTTCAGCTTTTGTTCACAATTCTACGTATAGTAGAGCTCATTTTTTCTGTATTTTACCCATCTCACATTAGATTGATTCGATGACAATGAAGAGTTGTCACTACTAATCTGATTGAAAGAGCTGTATGTAAATCATGATTTAGCTGTGGAACTCTTTTGTTTCGTCTGTCCAAGGATGTGCCTGATTTTCCACATTCCACTGTTTCCGTTGTCCTGCCATTATCGATGGCAGATGGTAGCGAAAATGTAACGTGTTGATATCATATTAATCAAGTAACGCGCCTAGCTTTTGTATTTTCAGCACTTTATAGAAGTTCCCGAAAAAGATGACCAAGTATACGTATTTTTATGTTGAGCATAGGCATATATACAACGTTCTTTCAATTAATATTACTATTATTTGCAAAAAAGGAACAGAAAGTTCTACAAAATGGTAATTGTACAAGGAATTACGACAATGAAGTTTTATCTGTACATTTGGTGAGTGAAAACAATGGAATGCAGTTTCCTAAAAACTGTTTCAACGGACGAAATGTTGACATCAAAACCGTAAGTCTGCCCTCCATACTGTACATAAAGGTAATCTTTTGGTGATGATGCCGGTGGTAGTACTTGCGAGATCTCTGGTAAACTTGTGGTTGGTGGTGGAGGTATATCTGCCTTCTTCATGGAGTAATAAACATCAGCTAAGAGAAGCCAGATGAGGTCAGGGTCCATAGACGCAAGTCCAGTAAGGGCATTCACAGATGCATCGCGAAGTCCCACAACGCCACTACATGCTATCCCCACCACCAGACCGCTGACCTTCTTGAGGACTATTTCCAATGCTGAAGCGCTCCTTTTGTTCCGGGCCAAATTGGCAATCATGTTGAGCACTGCAACCTGGACTTTCAGATTGGAAGTTTCAGCCATCGAGTCTTCCGGCAAAGTGGAAACACTTCGGTACGGAAGTTGTAGAGGCATTCTTTCTTTCTTCAAATTGGCCTTTCTCTGGAATGGGGACGAGGAAAGGAGTTTCCAGAAGTGGGATCCATCCGTATGGAAGCGACGAGAAAAGAAGTCTCCCCCACAGATTTGCACTACGTGGCTTACCACGCTTAAACATCTTCGAACAGCCTACTAACAGAAAAAGAAATTACACAAACGTCAAATATCAGTTCAACTGTTGGCATCAGTTAAAGATTGGTAAAACGCTAACAAAGAAATCCACATTTGCAATAAATCTTTTGAGGAAAGCATAATAGAGAAATATATAACCACGCACCACTGGATTTTTGTGTTGAACACACGCAACCAGAAAGGGCCATATTTTGTTCATCGCTGGAAGTAACCTATTCTCATCACTTCCATCTTCTGCAGCCTCTAGAGTATCTAGAAGATGATATAATGAACGCGATCGTATCACTTCTTCAATTGCTTCTTTTGTGCATCTCTCATGCCTATATGCTTCTTCCACTTTTGCTAATGCCGCAACACCTTCCTTCATATTCAGAATGAGAAAACGTTGGAAAACAAACTAAAATCATGGAAATGCAAACAAAGACTCTCATCTAGTTCCTGGCAAAATTAAGGGGAATAAAAGAAAAAGAAAAAGGGCAGGCAAATCTCAATGACTCATCTTTCTGCTCGACTTTATTATCAAGTTTTTTTGCAGCATGTTTTGTATACCATCATTACAAAGTTGAAGCAATTGATAATCTTTGCAAGGTCAGAATCTTAGAAGCAAAAACACTTCTTTGGATTCATAAAGTCTAAAACCAATGGACTAGTATGGTACCTCAACTATATCTAGAGCCACCAAACAAGCAGCTTGATTCGTGGAAGCTAGTAGAGGGGTTGCAGCCACAATACAAGACCCAGCAATAGATCCAACTATCCGTCTATATCTCTTTGAGTCATTCAACTTAAACAAAAGGTTCTCCCATTGCTCTACATGAAAATTTGAAATACATCACCATTACAAATAAGAACGGATGCACAATTTCAGTATAATACTAGGATCTCAAAAGGCTGCTTTTGTACTATATATATCATAACTTATTGACTTAAAGAATGAATAAATAAAAATAAAATTTGCAGAAACCAAGAATTTGTATCTTCTCTTTTAACCTTTCATTTTCCCATTCAATTGGTTTGAGGGGTAGAGATTGCAACAACTTCTAGTGATATAAATGGCTGACTGAAGAAAGATAAATATTTACACAAAAGTTGGTTATACTCGGAGCACATATTTTGTCAGTCCATGTAATTTTCTCAATCATCTTCAATCTCTATTACAGTTATATCTTATGACCATAGACCTATAACTTCACATTTAAATCCATGCAGAAAGACAACAATTGAAAACACACATCTAAGATAGAAAGAGGAAATAGAAAACAAAAGTAATCACCTGTCTCCATGTCATGCATATCGATGTCCGAATTATCATGTAATTCCAAAAGCTGTTCAGATTCTGCCATTTCCTTCATTTCAATATCAGATATTGCAGTCTTAACATGCAAATAATAGGACTCTGCTTGTTCAGGCAATAAATTGGCCTCGCGCTTTGATGCCTTGCCAATTTCTGAAACAGCCTAGAGAGTGAAAAAAAAAAAAAAAAAAAAAAAAAAAAAAATCAACAACAAGATAATAGTTCCATATTAGCAAACACATAAATTTTAGGAATAAGCGATTGGACGACAATACATATCACTGATTACAATGTCAGCGATCACTAGTTAGCTGTTCAAATCAAAATGTATGATCGTGATTGTAATCTAATCAGATACTAGCTCAACAAGGCTATAACGCAACTAAACACAAACTTTGCCAGTTTATCTAGCTACTCATCTGCTTGCCATAACACAAGTATCAAGGAAGACTGAAACTGGACGCAACAAATTACGTTTTTCAATAGCTAGAAAATTGAAAACAAAGAAAAAAGTGTTTTTAAAACACTAAGTTAACATGTTTTGGATAAAGTTTTCATCTCCATTTCCTTTCTTTTTTCTCCATTCCTTTCCAGTAATAGATGGAAAAAAGAAAAAAAAAATTCTAGTGTTTGTTCTCACCCAATTCTTTCAATGTCATTCTTGATAGTTCTCCCTATCAATCTAAGCAACTGAGAAATTTATAACTGCTGAATGAACTTCGAATATATTCAGGTCCAAAAAAGTAAATGTGGCCGCGGACTATAGTTCCATAGTATAGCTCCTAACAAGTGTTTGAATAGCAACCAAAAAAAATGAAAACCAAAAAAATGTTTTAAGTATTGATATTTCACAAACTACATAAACAAGGGGAAAAAAACGACCTTTAGAAAGGGAGTCGTTAATTCAGGGTGTTGATGCCTGCCAAGAATTTCAAGTTCCAGTGAGACAGAGCGCATCTGCAAATTTTATACACCAGATAATGAGCATTACAACCAAAAAGCATCCATATGTTGAAATTTCATATTTAATTCAACATATCACCACTAAAGGTGCACACATAAAAAGGTTCATGATATTATAATCCTGTGCAAATCACAGATCTTTTTTTTTTTTCCTCTCTCATTCCTCAAATCCTCAGCACCAAAAATAAAAAACCTGAAGGAAACTTAAACTATGCAATTGAACAAATCAGGACCATTAAAACATTTATTACGTCAAGTGTAGAAAGTGTACCGGTTCTTCTAACAGAGGCAATATCTTATTTGCCACTCCAATGTACGAAAGCATGGCGGCAAGCACATTCGGGACATGAGGGTTAAGATCCAAGTGGCGTAGCTGCCGACATATCGAATCGATCACATAATCGGCATTTGCCAATACTAGGTGACCAACCTATAAGACCATTGGAAGAAAAAAGTCAGAGCCTAATGAATCACAAAACACAAGTATATTTCACAAACAAAATCTTACCGTCGGATATCCAGATTTTGCAGCAAGGACGTGTAAAACAGCATCAGAAGCACTTCTCACATGGTAGTTTGACGAAATAAGATTCTCAAGCAATAAATACAGTGACGAATGAAGAAAACCACTGGAAGAAAAATCTTCCCCAAGACAGATATTAATGATGCCTATTCCTTCTATAATAACCTGTTGGAGGAAAAACAAAGCTAGAATCAATTATTTATAACTCACAAAGCAAACATAATAGAGAAGGAAGATTTATATTTCCTGGTGTAGCATAGCTGTATCGCGGAAGACATGTAAACTGATATCACCATCTTCACAATCACGATCGGCAACAGAATATTTATTTTCCATTGGAAGATCCCAGACTTCTGGAGATAGATACTCATGTAATATTCTACCAACACAGTCTATCAGGTGATTCCTTATGCCCTTTTCACATGAAACTTTCCAATTTGATTCAGTAAGCATGCTTTTACAAGGTCGACTATAAGCAAAACATGAATTGGGTTCTTGATCTTCTTTTTTCTTTATCCGTGACTTCTGAAACATCCTTGCGAAACAATTGATTGACTGATCCGATATACCAAATATCATCTCATTTAAAATACAGACTGCAGTGCCCGCCTGTCGTATCAACTGTCCTGAACCATTTCTATTATACCAAGACTGCCAATTCTCTTTGTTATATTGCTTCATGCGAACTTCAGAAACCAACTTGCGCAAGTAACCAAGAGGAATTTCGGTAACAAGCGACAAATTCACTCCACCTCTAAAGTCTAGCAAGAAAGAGAAGTAAAATTAGCTGATGTACGTATGAAAAAATGGATAGAAGATTAAAAAGGAAAAGTAAATTCAAAGTCTTGAAATGACCTGCCATTAAGGATAAACCTACTAGTCTTAGAATTCCTGCAAGAGCTTGGTAGAGTTTCATACTCCCAACATAAACAAACCAAGGAGGCATGCGGGGTAATTCGTAATTCTTCTGTGTGTTTTCCTCTAGGTATGTCACTTGTTTTTCTTGACCAATTACGGGCTTCGAAACTTTAGGAGTAGCAGATATTGCAGTCAGGGGATCGCTAGTCAAATTAGATAAGGCTTTCAGCTCAGCAACAGAGTCAAAGTATCCTATGGAGGAAGTCCTTATGAGCTTGTCAAGAGAACCAGCAAATACAGAGTTTTGACTAAAACAAAGGGAAAAAACTTCCAAGAATCGAGCAGCTGTTACCTAAAATATAAACCATCGTCATAAAAAAAGCCTATCTATTTAAGTTCAAAGAACAAATTATCAAACCAAAATTAGTCATTACTATACATGTACATACAACTTAAAATGTTAATGATTGGAACCCACAAGACTGAGAGCTAGTTTGATGCAAGAGCAGTGGAACATAACAAAGAGTCATTTAAATTTCTAGAGTACATTTCAAGGGGACACAACATGAGCGACAAATCATTTAGCCTGAGTGGATTCCAGTTCTCTCTCTTTCAAATCTTAAATTCATAATCATCGAGTGCATTAGTCCGTATGTTTCATGGGATTTTCTGACGTGAGAACTAAATAATCGGTATCACAAATTAAAGGGGAAAAAAGAGCACATACAGGAGACTGAAGGAGGTGATCAACTAAAAAGTGCGGACCAGAATAATATATAATGACGAGCAACTGCTGAGCTTGTGAGATTGCCAGAGATTCCTCACTCCCAAGCACTACTTTTGGGAGCCTATCAACAAGTCTGGTCAAAGAAAAATTATTAATTTAGCCGTAAAAAATCCTCTCATAGAGTAGTTTGGTCAATCCAATCAAGTCCAAGATACCATCTCCTATTAATGAAGCACAAACCTATTGAAAATATCTGCAACATCCTGCTCCAGTTGCTTGTTGCCGATCGATGAGAATGAATGTTCGAGGAACTCCTGCGCAGCTGCTGAAACCTCTTCAGATTCATCAACAACCAAAGCACATACACACTCCTACACAGAGGCAAGTTGTGACACACAATAAGTACTTGAGGAAGAGAGCACCTAGTGTCATTTCTTTGAGAGGTTAAAGGGTAATCCTTATGTGCAAACAAGAACATAAAAGAGAAGGGGAAAAGTCTAGGTAGCATGGAAGCTGGAGCCACAATAAACGAAATAGTATTCTTGTTGGTGTCCAGTTATCTTGGGTTCCAGAGGAACCTTGCACTCATATTGTTTGAATGGCGTAGAAATATAGGTCTCTAGAGCATATCATGATAAGATATATTTTCTTACTGTTTTACAAGAGGACATAAATCAATTTTGAAGAAACTGAATCATCTGTTTCTTCGGCTTACCAAAAGCATTAATCTGCTCTTTTTCAGCGTGCACCTGCACTTTGATAGCAGACCTTGGATAGCAGCTAGGAGTCCTTGTCGCACTCTTTTTGCTGGATGAATGCACATCTGACAAACATTTGAAAGATCAAAGACTTACTCATTAAGAAGCAAGATCAACAGTTTAAACATTGAAAAGGGGAGGAAAAAATGAATTGCGACAAGCCAAATAACTAGTATGAATTCAAAGGGATGAATATTTTACATCTGGAAAAGTCGCAGCCAATAGCTTATCCACGTGAGCTGAAGTTTTCTCAATCCAGTCTTTTGTACGACTTACATGTAGATCTCCAATCCCCTTTCTAGAGTCGGTTCTATGTTCATTCAGTTCAGGTTCAGGACTAATCACTTTCGGCTCTTGACCACTCGGTTCTCCTGCTACAAATCTGCTTTGACTTTGCTGGGCCTTGAAAGGCAAGTTACGGAGCTCCTCCATCAATGCTTGGGTGGACATAGACTTGTTTGAAATGATATCAGCAGTAGTTTTCGGGGAAGTCTCTAGGCTAGCCATGTTAGCATCATCATGTAGAACTATCATGAGAAACTCAGCCAAACCTCTAAGCGCTTGATCAATGGCTTGAACACTTCCAGCAGCTCCACTAGCCATTGCTTTTGAGGCATGTAAAACTTTTGTAAACTGACTAACAACGCCAGGTAAAAAGAAAGCTAACGCATCAGCAGTACCGACCTGCAGTAATATTGTGGATGAAACTAACCTAAATTTCTCATACAGAAGTAACAACTGGACAAGCAAGAGCAATCTAATGCATTACGATTAGCCAACATTTTACTCACTCGACCCATGACACTTTCAATGATGCACAGCTCAAAAAAGTTGGACATGTCTAAGTTTTCCAGTTAGAAAGCTGAATAAATAAATAAAATTTTCATAAACTTGCAGCGAAAAAAATTGCATATTAGAGAACTCTTTAGTTGTTTTAAAATTTCTATTTTATGTTGATGCCAATTCAACTCGGAACCATAGTAAAAACTAAAAACTAGTTTAAGCCTTCTAAGTTCCAGGCCTTGTTGATTGAGTGTGACAAACTAGTTTATGAGTTCCAGGCCTTGTTGATTGAGTGTGACAAACTAGTTTATGAGTTCCAGGCCTTGTTGATTGAGTGTGACGTCAAATCTCCAAAGAGTTGGAACTCGTTACTAACAGTCAAAGACATTACCTTAGCAACAAGCACACGCATGGTCATAAAGGCTTCAATACGAAGCTTTGCACTGCCCCTATGTCCTCTTGCAACCTCAGTGTCAGCTGCCTTTTGTACAAAACCACAAGGAAATAATAAAATAAGAAAACACATTATGTTTACAGGTCAACCAATCGTTAACTAAAGTGATTACACATACTTTGAGAAGAAGAGATAGCCAGTGTCCAACAGCAGCCGAGGAAGCTTGAGACTGAAGAAATGCAATTAAACATTCGGCTGGTTCTGAATCATACTTTGCAGATCTAACAGGCGTGGATTTCAAATCTCTACTGTCTAAAAGCAATGGCAGATGAAAGGTTTGTTTACACGTACAGGACTCATCGGAGCATGGAATCAAACTTGAAATCAGTGCCCTGAAACACTTAATGATTCCTTCACGGAACTCTTCTGAAGCATCAGATGGAGAAAGTAGAGCCCCATAAGTCAATTTTTTCATGACTACAACCATCTGCAATAGGATATTAATATTACCACTCATTAAGTTTTAGACAAAAAAATCCTCTTATTAATTATAAAGTGCGTCTTTAAGATAAGATATAAACTGTCATATGACTTCCAAGCAAAATAAAATAATAATATTAAAAAAGGGATGCCCCGCTTGTGTCAATTGACACTATATTTTAAGAGTAAACTCTCTTTAGTTACCAACTTCAGGCACGAATGAGTATGATAGGAATATCAAACTGTGAAGAAACAATCTTTTTCTATTAAAAAACAAAGAGGAAACAAGGTCTTGAAAAGGCAATATAACAAAGAGAAGCAGAATACAACCATTTCATAATTTTAATTAGAACGGTCCAATTATGCACTTGAAAAGTGAGTCAAAAGTATCTAAGAGATACAGAGAGATACAACAGGAAACAGGACAAAAGAACTCTTCTTTGTAAAATTTCTCCATCTCCCAGCTCGAAGGAGGAATTACATAGACCACTTGTAATCGTAATATACAACAAAGAACATCTTGTTACTAAGTCGTTGCCTGATTCAGACTAAACTATTAGGCCATAATTAAATATAAATTGAAATATCAACATAAAAACTATATCTCAAATCAGATTACCTGTTCCACTGATCCTAGATGACACTTGATGAGAAGTTCCTCCAGACACTGCAGCACACCTTCTGCCACTTGATCACCGAATTTGGGAGGCGTTTTCAAGCCATTAGAGCTTTCAAATTTACCTTCAGAGTCAACCTTCTGCGGGGATCTAGATGCAACCGCCGCATCCAGTAGAAGCAGCAATGGGAACAAAGCATAACTGGGAAACAAATACAAATAAACACATCAGCCATACGCATAAAAACACACACATATACAAGATGTAGACACCTAAAACAATATTAATGACAAACCAAAAGAAAAACCCCGGTGTAACCAAATTTTCATAATTTGGCATCACTAAATAATCTGTACAAAGCACAAATGGCTAAATAGCCTAAATACGCTAATGTATTAGTTTCCTGAAAAGGGTCAAGATTAAACAAGCATTATCAAAAAAAAAAAAAAAAAAAAAAAAAAAAAAAAAAAAAAAAAAAAAAGAGACGACAACAAACAACATCAAAATTCATAAAACCAGCTTGGAAGTAAAACCAACTAAAAAGCTTAAAAATTTAACCCTAAGAAGCTGATCTTTAATTGATTTCTATACGCACAAGCAGTTTAAAAATTGCATTTTCATCTGTTAATTTGTATAAAAATTAAAATTCACGACTTCAAGGCAATGAAGCAAAATTGAACGAGGAAGAGAGAGGTCTCACTCGAAGAAGGGCTGAAGAGAATCTGGTGGAGATTGGCGAAGGAATTCAAGAAGCGAAGGAATCGCGGAGGAATGCTTCTTTGGGTTTTGGAGAAGCTCCAGAAGCTCTAAGCAGTACGGCTTTAGCTTCTCGAACATTCTGCTTCTTGTTCCTCCTCCTCCTCCTCCTCCTTCATCGTCTTTATCGTCTTCCATGGCTGTTGTAGCTTCTTCTGGGCAATCGTTGATTTCCACCATTTTCGAGATTGGAGAGCAAGAGAGAGGGAAGAACTGAGAATCGGAATGGAGAGTGTTCCAGGAATAACGAGGAGAAAACCTGGGAAACCTTCAGAAATTTTTATTTCATTTTGTTTTATTTTCCTTCTTTTCTTTTGAGCTTGAAATAACTTTTTTTTTTTTTTTCCACTAATAAATAACGGCTTAAAAGTCTAGTAAAAAAAAACCGACGTAAAAGTATTTATGAGAGAAAACGGCATGTCGCTTAAGGAGCAAACTGCATATTTTCATTATAATTACAAGATAGAAGTAAACGACGAGTCGTTACAAGAACAAAAAACGAGAAGTCGTTTTATGGAGAAAAAAACCAGGTGTTATTTCAAAAAATGAATGCAAAATGAAGATGTCGTTTTTTTTAAGGAAATTTTGACCGGGCCTGTTTGTTTCCATTTTTCACGGTTTTTGAGAATAAAAAATAAAAACGCGTAGAGAAATGCGTTTGGTGTAAAATTTCTAAAAATTATAAACAAAAACGTTTTTGTCCTTTTTCTGAAAATTTGAAAACGATTTATCATTGTTTTCATTTTCTCCTCTGTTTTCCTTTTCTCTCTTCAGCCTAGACCAGAGACCCTCGTTTTCATTTTTTTCTACCCTTGACCAGTGTGAACCTGCACCATTTGCTTCTCTATTTTCCTCTCGCCTGACCTGCGCCATTTGCTTCTCGGCCGAGCTCCTCTGCCATCTGTGCCCCCGGCCCCCCGCCACTCTTCTCCGACTTCCTACCACTCTTCTCTAACTGTGCCCCGGCCGCCCACCACTCTTCTCCAAATCCCCCACTCTTCTTCAGAATGCCCCCAACATTTCCTAATTAACATATATAATGTTATATTAATATATTTTTTTAATATATTTAATACTATTATTTATTTAATATATTATTATTTTAAATATTATTACATATTTTTAAAAATTAAACCACCAAACACAATTTCAGTTTTTTTTTTAAATTGAAAACAATCTCAGAATAAAACTATTAAATGTATTTTTAGAAATGATTTCAAAATGAAAATGAAAACATTTTCGTTTTCATTTTATACAGAAAATAAAATCATTTTGAAACGAATTCTAAATGCACAGAAAATTGAAAAACAGAACAAAACGAAAAACAATCATCAAACCAAAACGACAACGAGGGAAAAGGACGGTTAAGAAATTGAAACGATAAGAAATGAAATGACAAGAAAACCAAAGAAGAATCGACCAGAAAAATAAACGACAACATGATAACGAACAAACGACAACAAGTGGTGAGCGAATATTAAAATGAAACGACAACAAAATTGAAATTGACAACTATAGAAATTTTGACGACAACTAATAAAAAATGACAGTAAAAAGAATTGACAAGAAAATGATGAACGGTCAACAAAGTAAAAGGCAAAGACTGGTATAAAACTAAAATTAAAGGAAAAAAAATGGACGAGAAATAATAAAATTTTAAAACGACCGTAAATTCATAGAAAGACATGAACGACCATAGTTGAGAGAATGCCAACAGAAGATGAAACAACCAGAAATGAGAAACGAGCACAAAGAAATAGTATAACGACAATGACTTAATGAACGACAATAAAGGACAAAACGAGGCAACAAAAATGAAGCGACAACAAAAGAGGACGATAAGAATAAAACTACAACCTGAAAACGACAGCCAACTTATGGACAAAGATGGACGACAACAACCGAGGAACCTCGGAGAAAAAAAAAAAAAAGACCACAAATGAGAGACAGCGAACAAAAGAGATATCGCCGGTGCTAGAAACGACAAGAATTAGAAAAACAATGCAGAAAACTGAAACGACAACAATTTGAGAATGTGAATCGAGTCGAATAAAGTTTGGATCACTAATTAAGGCGTGTTCATTTCGCCGATTCGAGTTTAGTTATCGAGTTTTATTACAGTAAAAAACTCTTAAAAATAATCACATCTAACTTTTTACAAACACTCACATAAAATCACATCTCAATTCGAGTTAAAAACTCGAATCAACGAACTAAACGGATCTTAAACACTTTCAAAAAATAAGAATCCCTCTTTAAGGCTAGGACTTGCGCGAACAATCCATTCAAATACTATACAGAAGTGCACCAAAACCTAAAGTTTAGTCTAAGATGGAACAACTTGAAAAACCTAGGTGAGCCATTTTCATGAAACTAGCTCAAGTGATTGTATGTGCGGATCCGTGATCAGGGTTCAAATCCGGGTGCCTTAAAAAAAAAAAAAAAAAAAAAAAAAACTTACAAGACATCTATCTTAACCTAGGTTAACTAAAACTTCAAAAACCCTGTAATAAATTATAGGAAGCTATATACAAGGGTTTTGTCTGTGTGGAGCACTTGGTGAACAGGCAAGAAATTTCGTCCATCTCATTCTTTATGGTTGGCTAATATTTTTCAGCCTGCAATTTCAAGAGAAGATAATTTGTCAAGTATTTCCTAGTAATCGAGATTGAGAGTTTTGAGATAATTTTTGAGGATTTTTGTATATTAGGGAAGTTAATCAGTTAGTGAGTTAGAATGTTGTTAGAGTTTGTTAGAGCTGGTACACGTGTAAGATTCTAAGTGGCTGTTGTTTAGATTAGTTAGATATTGATCAAGCTATTTATAGCTAATACTGTATGTACAATTGTTAATGAGAAATTCAGAATATCAATTCTTCAGAAATCATTCTTTCTTTATTCTTACATGGTATCAGAGCGCGTCGATTCTGGTGAGGAAAAAAAAATCCCTAACCGCCATGGAAGAAACTTCGAGTTCGTCGGCAAAGTTTGCCCCAATTTCTTTCAATCATCCAATTTCTGTTCGCCTGGATCAATCCAACTTTCTTCCGTGGAGGAAACTGGCTCTTTCGACGATCCGAGGACACAAACTTCTCGATTTCATTTCAGAATCAAGCACATCTCCTCTGAAATTTCTTTCTGCTGAAGATAAGGCGATTGGCCGGATAAATCCGGATTTCCTAGACCAAAAAATTCTTTAATAATTCTCGGTTGTAGATTGCGAAACCTCCTCTCAGGTATGGCATACTCTTAATCTCTATTATGCCGCTAGGACTTGATAAAACTAAGCTCAAGAACATGAGGAAAGAATCTTCGAATGAATGACTATCTTTTTTACATACTATACAAGCATGTTACGTCTTGTTGGCCATCCTTTTTCTCACAAAAACATTTAGATGTTATTTTTGAAGGATTATCTTCCGAGTATGATACGTTTATTCTTGCGATTGAGGCTAGAAATGATGATTTTGTTGTTGAGGAAATTAGTCTCTTCTTCTTTCTCAAGAGTCTTTGATAGAAAAAATCACAAGTTACTTGACTCTTGACAAGCCATCTTCATTTGCAATCTAATCAAGGCTTCAAAAAGCAATTTTCTTTGAATCAAAATCTGATTTCTTTTGTACGAACTTTGGGCGAGGACATGTTCAAAATGGCTTCAAATCGCGGAGGTCGACTTAAAATAAACCTCAATGTCAACTTGTGGACGGAATATAGTCTTTGTTATTTACTAACCCTCTCGGTTTGAATAATCACAACCCTATCCTCCACAAAAATGTTGCAACAGTCTCTAATCTGTTTCTAGACCCAGGAGTCAAGCCAGCTCAAGCACTAACCGCTAAAACACTTCCAGTTAGTATCCAGTTCGAAATCATGTCAATTCCGCGCCTCAATCTCGAAAATGAACGACTATTTTGGACCGAACAAGTTTATATTGGCAATGGTAAAGGTCTTTCTATTAAACATATTGGTCAGTCAAATTTTTGTTCTCCTTATACCTCAAAGATTCTTTCTTTATAGTATCTCTTGCATGTTCCAGATATTACAAAAAATCTCTTGAGTGTCTCCAAATTTGCTCATGACAATAATGTTTTCTTTGAATTCCATTCTCACAAATGTTTTGTCAAAGATCAGGTTACCAAAATTGTGCTTTTGGAGGGGAATCTTAAGAATGGTCTCTATGTGTTCGATCAAAGTCAAGTCAATCTCACCACTCAACCGCCAACTTCTTCCTCTCCACTGTTGTCAACCTCTTCCACTCTCTCATCTCCACCGTGTGAACAATCCTCATCAAGCTCATTTGCTCATACTGTTAATGTACAGCCATCTTCTTCCTCTTTTAATTGTTCAGTTTTTGAACTGTGGCATAATAGACTGGGGCATCCCTCAGCCAAAATTGTAAACACAGTTCTTAATACTTGTAATGTTTCTCATCGTAATAAAAATCTCACTTCAGTTTGTTCAGCTTGCTGTCTTGGCAAAATTCACAAATCTCCCTTTTCTTTGTCTACTACAGTTTACACTGAACCTTTACAACTTGTGCATTCTGATTTGTGGGGACCAGCCCTGTTCAATCTTCTAGTGGTTATAGGTATTATATCAGCTTCATAGATTCTTTCTCTCGGTATACATGGATTTATATGCTCAGAAATAAATCTGATGCCTTTCAAACTTTGTTAATTTCAAAAATCAGGTTGAATTGCAACTAAACTTCAAAATTAAGTCCATTCAATCCGAAGGTGAATATAGAAAACCTTGCTTGCATCACATGGTATTGTTCATCGTGTTTCCTGTTCTCATGTGCATGAACAAAATGGTGTGGCGGAGAGGAAACACCGTCATATTGTGGAAAAATGGCTTGACTTTGCTTGCTCACTCATCCGGATGAAGCTTTTAGAACAAAAACCTTTACAATCGTCTCCCCTAATTACATTTTTACATTTTCGAATCCTTCAAGTGTTGTTTCACACTCCTCCCGATTTTTCTATGCTCAAAGTCTTTGGTTGTGCTTGCTTTCCTTATCTTCGAACAACAAACATAAACTGAATTTTCGGTCTTCTCAATGCACGTTCCTTGGTTATAGTCTTAATCAAAAAGGTTTGTTTAGACAAAAATGGGAGAATTTACATTTGTCGAGATGTCATTTTTGATGAACTGGTTTTTTCCTTTTTCAAAATGTGTTACCTTGCCCAATCCTGATTTTCTGGTTCCCACCCTCTAATATCTCCTCCTCCGTTGTCTACTTCTCAGCCTCCTTCCCCTGTCACTCTTCCTGTTCCCTCTTCATCTCCCGTTCCACCTTCACCTCATGTCATGACTGATCAAGGTGTTTCTCATGGAATTCCCTCTCACATTTACTAATGTTTCTTGTTGTCGGGGTCCGAAGTTCCCTGTCTCCTCTGGCAGCCTCCAAAAAAATTCAAAAATTCCATGATTACTCGGTCCAAGAGAGGTATTTTCAAGCCCAAAGTTTATCTTTGCCACTCTGGAGCCTGCATCGGTGGATGCCTTAGCCCAAAAAAGTGGCGGGCAGCTATGAATGATGAGTTTCGGCTCTCCTCCGTAAACTTGGTCCTTAGTTCCTCTAAAAAAAAGCCAATTGGCGATGGTGGGTGTTCAAAGTGAAGGAAAATTCTGATGGCACTATTAATAAATATAAAGTTTCATTAGTAGCCAAAGGCTTTAATCAAGTGGCTTTTGACTTTAATGAAACCTTTAGTCCGGTTGTGAAGCCTACAACAATTAGGGTAGTTCTCACTATTGCTCTTGCTAGAGGTTGGCATATAAGGCAATTGGATGTCAATAATGCCTTTTTAAATGGTGATTTACTTGAGGAGGTGTATATGACTCAAATTTGAAGATCCCGTCCTCGCTTTGTTTGCCGTCTTCACAAGTCTCTTTATGGGCTGAAACAAGCTCCTAGGGCCTGGTTTGATAAGTTAAAGAATGCTCTTCTCACTTTGGGTTTTGTTTTCTCCAAGTCGGATCAGTCCTTGTTTATGCGGTTTCATTCACAGCATACGACCTTTGTTCTAGTGTACGTGGATGACATTTTACTTACTGGCAGCAACAGTGATGTGGTTCAACAACTCATTGTGCAATTAAATGGTCTTTTTGCTTTGAAGGATATGGGTGTTGTAGATTACTTCTTGGGGATTCAAGTTACTCATACTAGTGATGGAATTCATCTTTCTCAAAAGAAATATGTTCTGACACTGCTGAATCCAAAACGCCAAGGCTCACTAAACGGCTTTCGAGGCTTTGGCTCCTCATAAGATGTTACCATCACTAGGCCTGAATTGTCATACTCGAATAATCGAGTGTGTCAATTTATGCATAGACCCTCTTGAGTCTCATTGGCGGTAAACCAACCATTTGAAAGGTACATCAAAACTTGATTTGGTGGCCTTCTGTGATGCTGACTAGGCTTCCGATCCTGATGACATAAGGTCTACTTCAGGTTATTGTGTTTATTTGGGGTCAAACATTGTCTCTTGGAGTTCAAAGAAGCAACATACTGTATCCAGGTCTTCCACGGAGGCAGAGTATAGGAGCTTGGCAAATGTAGTGGCTGAGATTACTTGGTTAATGTCTTTCTTTGCGGGAGCTTGAAAGGTGCGATGTTTGGTGTGATAACCTCGATGAAAAATCCGGTTTTGCATGCAAGAACAAAACATGTTGAACTTGATTTGTACTTTGTTAGAGACAAGGTGATTCAGAAGTTGATTGAAGTCAAGCATGTTCCTGCTTTGGATCAGGCTGCAGATGTTCTTACAAAACCCATCTCTAGCTCAAAGTTTCCAGATCTTCGGTTCAAACTCAATGTTAAAAGTCTTTCCACATTGAGTTTGAGGGGGGCTATTAGGGAAGTTAATCAGTTAGTGAGTTAGAATGTTGTTAGAGTTTGTTAGAGCTGGTACACGTGTAAGATTCTAAGTGGCTGTTGTTTAGATTAGTTAGATATTGATCAAGCTATTTATAGCTAATACTGTATGTACAATTGTTAATGAGAAATTCAGAATATCAATTCTTCAGAAATCATTCTTTCTTTATTCTTACATTGTAGAATTCATGAAGATTGAAAAGCCAAGAATGAAAAAAAAAAAAAAAAAAAAAAAAAAAATTCAAAAGAGATTGAAGGTTGTTTTCATGGATTCAATAAGTCTTCAATACACTTGACTCGAAGGAGAAAAGAAAATAATAATATGAAAGATATTTATGTTTGAAGCTCCTGGTCTTATAGGGTTGTTGATTGCCAGATTGGTACTGTACAACATATCCCGAGTTTAAAAAAAAAAAAAAAAAAAAAAAAAAAAAAAAACAAAGACACAAAATTTTGAACTTAAAAGTTTATTTAAAAAAAAAAAAACTACTTGTTTCATTGTGTTTTTTCATTTTGATTTCTTAATTTTGCTGGTATTTATCCAACAACAAAACCAATAAACCGAATCAAATTTGGGTCCGTTTAGTTCCTAGACTCACTTCCTGATTTGAATTATGATTTGTAGTTCGCTATAGTATTTTCTCTCACAAAAAATACACGTAAATAAAAAATGATTCAAATCACATAATTTGAATCTATGAACCAAACGGACCCGTAAGATAAGAATATAAACCAACGGCGGGAAGTATTAATCAAGCTCAAGAAGCTTAAGCAGGTTCAATCATGATAAGAAAATGAAAACGTAAATAATACAACAACTAAATACAACCACCGGAAAATGATCAAAGAAAAAAAGAAAAAGGAACACAGAGGAAAACAACAAAAAAATTATCAAAAAGCGATAAGGAAACAAGACAATATGAAAAAAGTGAGAGTAACATGAAAAAGTAGAGAAAAAAATGAGAAATGACGTGAAAGAGAAATCCACCAACAACATGAAAAACGACAAAAAACATAAAAAGATCAACAACAATTAATGAGAAAAACATGACAAACAACAGGGACCGACGAAGAAAAGGAGCTATGAATATAGTGCCTCCTTAAAATCCAATTTACTCAAGATCAGGGGAGATAAATATGACCTTATTCGAAAGCTACAACAGCATTTGGCAGCTGTGGAAACCTAGACACTTGACATGCATATATATATATATATAATGTGATTTTTAGTTATTTTATAATTTATTATGTTATTTTAATTGTAAAATATTAATTCAATAATTGTAAAAATTAAATAATTAATTAAAAAAATTATAACAATTAAAATTAAAAAAAATATAACAATTAAAATTAAAAAAATTATCACAGTACATTATTAAATTTTTATATTTAATAGTAATTACGGATAGAAACGTTAATTCTTAAAACTCGTCCTTATATATAAATATATATATATATATATTATCACGATGGATATGAAAAGGCTGACACGGTCTCATGGAATGCCATTGTTTCTGCTAATGCACAGTAGTAATATAATTAGTGCTCTTTGGTGAATAATCATAAATAGGATAATTACTAATAAAATGACGTGTACTCATTGTAACAAAGAATTAAGTAAATCCTGCTACAGTGTTTTTTTTTTTTTTGCCACCTTGTTAAAGCATAAACTAGTTGCGAAACTGGGACTAGATCTAGTGAAATGATTTATGGTATATACACTTTTAACGCATGTATTCCGAGCTTGAAATGAGCTATACTAATATATAACTATGGCTGTAACCAAGTTTGTTTACTTGGCTATCTCATGTTCAAAGCCCAAAATTTTCATTGTTATTTATGTACTTAATTTATGCTCTTGTTATATATAACTTCTATAAATATAGATTCCCCTTCGAGTTTTGAAACTTTACACATAAGAAAACCTGGCTTAGATATAATATATGTACTCCCTAAGTAGACAAATAAAAACATAAAACATACGTTTCAGAATTATATATACCATGAGAAATATTTGAGTCTTTATCAATAATTGACAAAATTAATAAATCTTAGTAAATCAAATATAACAAGAGAAAGATAATTAGTCATTAGCAGATATCAGTCATTATCAGGAAATGACACACAGATTATTCAACCATCACGATAACTTAATGAAAGAAAAACCCCCTGATATGGATCAAGGGAAAAAGGAAGCTATTAATTAACAAAGAAAATACACATTTGCAAAGCCAATAGTTACAAAGTAGATGCGTATACATGACCAATATGACAATCTCAGAATATTAATTTATACCAGGATTTATAAGCTTGGACCACCGATATACATAATATATCAGATCAATTAGGTTGAATTTGAACATATAGTACTGTTTGTTACTTAATAACGATCACTTGACTTCTGCTTGATTGGTGATGAATGGCGAAGGTTGCAGTTGTCTAGATGCTATAGTATCTTATGATACATACGAATAGAACTACTAATAAGAACTAATTACTGAATTAATGCAAATCAAGCAGTAGGTATATATATAGCAAAAATAAATATATAAATAAATAAAGTCTGGTAATTAATTATAATTAAGTACAAGCTCTCGCTCTCTTTATGTCTTTCATCATATGTTGGTATCAAAATTGGTTATCTTTCTACTAGTGCATTTTCGTATTAACCAACGGTATTGTTAAAAAGTAAAGAACACAATATGTGGTTGGTTGGTATTAACCAAATACCAACCAAACATGTCGTGTTCCAATATATGATTGTCTCCGCCAGCTTATTAAGAATTAGAAGTACTCCCAAGTCTATGTTATTGAGAGCAATAAAATCACAAAAGAAAATCAATTACAAACAAGGACACACCGTCAATGTGCAGCAACTTTCCGTGGCATTATATAGACACTCACTATGATGAAGAACAAGTTTACAAGAGAAAGATCTCATGTACCTCTCTATGTTTTTATTCTCTAACCTCTCTTATATATTATAAACCCCTAATTTTTATGTAAAAGAAACTAGGGTAACCGATTTTTTATTTAAAAAACAAAATTGTACATGCCCTGAATGAATTCTGATTGATCCGCGTATTGTATTGGCATTAGGCAATAATCATGGGCCAATATTTAGACTCCACAAATTTACCAAAAAAAAAAAGAAACTAAAAAACTAAAAAATACACTGGTTTAGTTGATATTGTACCTCTTTAGTGGAGAAAAGAAAGCTTTCAAATTCAAAATCATTAAAGATAGCAGCAAAGTAAGACTAACTTTTCATTTGGTTTGGTAAGAGTCAATTAACAAAAACACACACTTGACACTATCCAACTTGATTTTTTTTCCTCATATGTATATTTGTAGTCCAGTATACGTAACTGGCTCACCTGCTTTTGTGGGGTCTCACTTCTTTTCACCATGTGTGTGTGTGTGTGTGTGTGTGTGTGTGTATCATGTACAACTATGTTTGACTCGGACATTGCACGTACATGTCATGTACATATGAGAGTCTCGATTGGCTTACCTTACAGGAAATCTAGATTGCTGTATCTCAACTGTCAAGCACCAACTACTGTGTACTTTCAAGTTAAGACTAGTGGGGACACAGAAAAAAAAAAAAAAAAAAGAAATCTCACCAATGATATTATAGTACTTGAGAATAATAATTTGTATTATATGTATCACCAACCCACTAGTGAAAGTTTGACTTGTAAAATATCACTTGATTAAAACTCAAAATTAGTCACTGGACAAACAACAATGCTAATTGTATTTCAGTCTACACAACACTAACATATATTTCCCTTAATTTGCAAGAATGCATCAAATCAAATATCCATCATACATCACATCATGATGAGAAGAACCCTAAAGTCAATAATCTCTAAATAATTAATAATGAACAGTACTAAACAAGTACCTGAAGCTTCTGAAAATAAACAGCCCTATCATGAGAGAAAAAAATAAATTAATCAATGATTTGATTAATAATCAATCAGATGGCTGCTGAATGTTGTTGCAAATATTTAGAAAGGGCCACGCAAATTGATTATAATTAGTAAAGGTATAGGCATGGATCAGATTCTTCTGGCAGCTTTTCCACTACGTCATAGTGAAAGTACATCTCTGCTGGGACTTGTTCCTCTATTGCATGGCTTTGATCTTCCAAGACTAGTTGCTGGTTTTGGTTGTCGTTTCCCGTTAATCCGAGCTCGTTTTCCAAGGCTTTAATCCAATCCCAACTTTCAATATTCTCTCCCTTGTGTCCTTCCCCATTAAAGTTTGAACTTTGAGGTTGGACTTGGTCGTTTGGCTGTTGGAGAAAATTAGTGCCTAAATTCTCCAACATGTTCCAAAACTCATAATCAGCCTCCAATGGGGCCATTAAATCAGCTTGGATGCCCGGTTTGTTCACCTCCTGTAATATATCACTAACATCATAAGTTCCCATAAAGTCAAACAGCAAATTATTAGCCATTTGATCATCCTCTTGATCATGATCATCATCCCCTGAAACATCAGCTTGAGTAGTGTTGGTACTGTTTGACATATTTGAAGCATGAGAAGAAGCTGAAGAAGTAGTAGTAGTAGTAGTAGTAGTGCTTGTGATGATCAGTTGGTCATTAGGGTTTGTCACTTCTTTTTGCACATCGTCATCAATTAGCTTCTCTTGGACGATTGTCAACTGATCATTATTCTTGCACGGCCTCTTGGGGACGGATTCATCGTCGGATCGATGTCCAAGCTCCTCCGATTCCAAACCTCGTTTTCCGCAAGATGGATTTGAACTGAATGAAGATGAGGAAGAATATGTTATGGAGGACTCTTTTGATTCATCTCCACTAGAATCAGAGTTCTTGGCTAAGGGCAATCTCTTCTTCAAGTGAGTGTTCCAAATATTCTTGATTTCATTATCTGTCCTTCCAGGGAAATATGACGCAATTTTGGACCACCTACACAATAAGTGTCACGTCTTAATATATATATACAATTCCAAAGTGAATATATATATATATGTATATATGTATTAAGATCATTTCATGTACATAATAAATAATGTTATGAGGTCCTACTTGTTTCCCAAAGTTTCATGTAGCTTAATCATGGCATCTTCTTCCTCTTGAGTGAAGTTCCCTCGCTTGACGTCAGGCCTGAGGTAATTAATCCATCTCAAACGACAGCTTTTCCCGCATCTCAACAACCCTGCAAAAACGACAAGAAAGCATCTATAGTGTGATCTAAAGAATATTTTTGACACGATTGGAACACGGATTATTAGTATTGTCCCAAATATTAAGGTTCAATTCAAGTTTATCGGAAAAGCAAATCTTATGAAAGAAATTTGACATGTTTTTCTTGAAGAGAATTTAGTTCTTCTTGAAAAAGAAAGCTTGTAAGAATGTCAAAGGTTCAACCTTCAAAAAAAAAAAAAAAAAAAAGAGAGAAAAAGAAAGAAAGAAAGAAAAGAAAAGGAAAATATTTTTTTTTTTTTTATTACTAAATTGTAGTTAGAATTAAGTGTATTTTGACTACATAGAAAGCAAGTGCTGGGTCCTGTGATGTTGTAAAAATTTGAAAGTGACACTCGAGCATTAATAACCATGCAAATTAGACTCCCATAAGTAAGCTTGATGCGACTTTTGGTCGTACAAGGTTTGCTCCCACTTCCAATTTGACCTTTTCTTTTAAAGTTGGTAAGATATTCCTAACTTACGTGACAATTTAAATTATGGGTATGTTTAGTTCGTTGATTTGAATTTTTAATTTGAGTTAAGATGTGATTTTTTATGAGAGTTTTTTACTGTAACAAAAAAGTTACATGTGATTATTTGTGAAAACTTTTTACTGTAGCACAACTCAAATTTTAAATTTAAATCAACGAAATGAACGGGACCAATTATAATTTAGTATAATATTTAGTGCGAGCACCCAAGATATGAAACCGACTTAGAACCTACCTTTGGTACCATTAGCGTTGAAAGTACATTTTTCATTTAAAAATAAATAAGCGAAAATAAATAATCAGCAAGAGACCAATAAAGTTGTAGTGACTTTATTGATTATTAGTTTAATTCATTTTCTTAATTAGAGAGAATTCACTCCATTTATATAAAGCTGTTAAATGAAAAAGGGGGGAAAACTTTAAATACTTTTCCATATAATAAGTAAATTTTGGTCTATTTACATGCCCAAAAAGCATTAAATTTAGGGTTGTAAATAATATGAAAATATGGTAAACCTCACATTGATTTTATAATGATATATCCTTATATATACGTTAATAATCAGGCTGTAAATAATCATTGTTTTTTTTTTTTTTCTCCTTCAAAAAGAAAACAATATGGTAACGATTATGTCACCGCTGAACTGTAAGGTTCAATGGGGCCCACAAAAGTGAACTCAAGAAGACGTTTCAAACTTGCTTTGAAAAAATATGTTGTATTTTCTTGGCAAAAAATTATTGGTAAAAAGTTGACATACTACGTATCGTTTGGTGCGACTACATTACCTTCATTGAAGACAACACACGGCATATTATGACAACTTTTGTCGTATTTGAGAAAACAAACACGAAACTGTCAAAAGCTTTTGAGAACATCATTTGATCATCAAAATCTTGTTGATATTGGTATAGGGTGTTAAGAAAAAAAAAATGACAAGCCAAAAAAATTGATGTTATTCAAGTTAATTGTTATTGAAAACCCGATTATAATCCTAAGACCATTTGGGCTTAATGACACGGGATTTGAGGGAGGTTGCCGGTTTGACATGTAAAAAAAATATAAAAAAAATAAAAAAGTTCGATTGTTATTTGAACATCTATGAAATGATATAGAATCTTTAGTAATCTATGATACATTGAATGAGTCCTGGAAAACGAAATCTTTATTAATTAAGGTAAAAAAAAAAGAAGTCAAAGGCATTGATTACCAGTCAATGGCTTTCTGGGTTGATCAAGAAACTAATTGGCATTGTCTCGTAAAGAACAAATTGATTAATAGTGAGAGATGAGAAAAAAAAAAAAAAAAAAAAAGTTTACCTGCTTGCTTAGGGAGAGCCCTCCAGTTATCATGGCCATGTTTCTGAATGAAAGTGATGAGCCTCAAGTCCTCAGCAGGGCTCCATGGCCCTCTTTTCACTTGGCTCTTGTCACAGCAAGGTGCTCTTCCTTTCCCCATTCTCTCTCTCTCTCTCTCTCTCTCTCTCTCTATGTATATATCTATATCTTTCTCTCTGACTCACTCAGTACTATATATACTTGATCAAGAGATGAGATCTTTTGTTTTTATCTATAGATATTGACAAACATATACATTTTCTCATTACCTTTCACGTTTATATATATCAAGTGTTGGTGCAATAATATGTAGGTAATAAGAAAAAAGAGGAGAGAGAGGAATATTTGTTCCCAGGATAAGCCCACAAGGGTCATGCCTCAAAATGGGGTACCCTTTTTTGATGCAATAAATAGAGAGAAATCTAGTAGGATTTACTAAATGTCTAAAAATCCCACCATTCAATTAATTTATTCGACATTTGTTGTCTCGTCTCGGTAAGTTTATTATTATTATTATTATTATTTCACTGGTTAACAATTTTTGAACCTGTCCTTATCAACAATACTGAAGATTTGGCCTTCTACAGGTGAGCTTAGTGTAGTCAACGTGGTACTTTGATCAGAGCCGTTTCCCAGTGCTGGTTCACCAAATTTTGATGGATGACGTCACTTTTCATATTTATGATCTCATCATCCCTTGTTTTCAATGTCTAACGTTATTGGTAATTATGAATTAGTTCCTTTTTTTTTATCAACGGACAGAAATAAAGTAACACATATAACCATAGCCAGTTAATAGACCACGTGATTTTTCGACAGTGATTTATTATCATCAGACACAAAGAAGTAAGCCTCACTAGTTGGATCCACGTGAATTCTATAAATAGGACCCATATTGTTTGATTGCTAGATTTATGTTATGATTCAAATCATGATTCGTAGTTTACTACAGTATTTTTTCTCACAAAAAGTACTCATAAACTAAAAATAATTCTGAATCATGATTCTGAATCCACGTTCACAAATCACATTATAATCTAGACATTTGATGACTCGGAAAGAAATTGTGAGTGGCAATCTGAGACTCATCTTTGTATTACCAATTCCTTTATCAACACACAAAACTCTCACGAGTAGATCGAGCACAAAATCTTCCGGAGAAGTTTAAAGTATGAGATCACAATGGACATTACTAATCCCACTATTTAGCTAACTGTTGATCTCGAAAGTAAACATTGGTGAATGTATAAATGGTTCAATTAACAAGACTTTTGGGTTCCTTGTATTCAAAATTCAATGGCCGTTTTGAGTTCTTATTTGGTCTACCTTTGCTCAATATTATAATATTTTCTATACTCCCAATTCTGGTAAGTTGATCATTATGAGGGGATTTCTTACCGATTCAAGATTTCTATAAAGCGTATCCTTTTTAATGGAATGTTACATGTGTCAAACTACTATTATCTATATATATAGACACACACACACACACAGATATATATGTATATATATAGGGTTGAACATCACTAGTCAAGAACTTGGCTATAGCCTTTTAGGTGAATTAGTTGAAGGACCTGATCTGGTCTATTTAATTTATAGAAATCGAAAGGGAAAAAATGGCATTTTAGGTTAAATCATGACTATTTTAAGTCGAACTTTTTTAGGCTTTGTTAATTTGTTTGTATATATTTTTAAATTTTAAATGTGACTAATTGATTAAATTTGAGTTCAGAAACGCAAATATGCCTCAGCATTAAACTAAATTTTGCTCTATCAGGAGAGCTTCGATTCTTAATCACAAAATTCAATATGTACTATAAAAGTATCGTCATGTTTATTAGCAAGATAGTCAGATCTATATTGCTCTATGTTAGAGAAAGTTTAAAGTTTAACGTTATAAAGTTTAACGTTATGATCTATGAATAGAAACATTTTTGTGTCAATCGTATATTATTTTTAACCTAGATTGTCGTAGATCAAATATTAAGATTTAAAACCTGCTTTACTTGGAATTTTCCATTTAAAAAGCATGAATACCATTCTTGTATCATATCATGTAAAATATGTAATACTATATGTGTAAAAATAAATATAGCGCGCGTGCGCACACACACATATATATACGTGTGCATGCACATGCAAATAAATTAAGAACCTACGTAAGTAAAATTTTTTGAGAACTCTAGTCTTGTTTTTAGTTATCAGTTAGTCTTGTAAATTTGAACTTTTAGCTATCTATAAGATTTTCTCTCATAAAAAATTCGAGTTTATGTTCAATTTTTGGTTATTAAGTTAGCTCTTTCTAATTTAATTTAATTAATTTAATTTTTAAGCAATTATAGAGTATTTTACTTTTAGCTTTTATCATTTAAATAGTTAAATTTAATACATACAAAATGTATTCGTATTACATATTCACAATAAGTAACAAAGATACATTTTATATGTATTATTACTTTGATGTAATATTGCAATACAAGAAAATTGTCATATATAGTGTTTTTGAGGGAAAAATGCCATTACCCAATTGCCAAACTTCTATCGTTTTGTTTATTTTGACTTTTGTATATTTCATTTGGTTCTCGTTCTTCCTTCAATTAGGAGATTGTTTAAATCAACTTAATTTGACATAATTTTGAACTTATAAAATATTTTTCAGGAAATCATGAAATTGTAAGATTCAATTTGATTGTGAGATATAATAAGGACTGAATAGTTAGATTCATTAATTTATAAGGTTGGGTTATTTAGAGGAACGTCACTTCTTTCGAGTTGGATTTCAAACACACCATTTTCATTTAAAAAATGAAAAGAAAGAAGCTTAATTTACACCTCAAAAGCGGTACATGCATATGAATAAAAAAAAACTTTAAAAGCGGCATAAGCCTAGTTATCACCCCTCATATTTACAATATGGCTTCTCATGTTGCACATTTCTTTCATGATGTTGAAAAAGATTGAATAAAGCCTCCCATTTTCCCTTAAAATTAACATGATCAATACTATGCTTAACCAGTACAGTATCCTAGTGGCGGCTTGCAAAAAATGCCTTAAGGTTTAAGTAATCCTGATTTTAAAGTTAACTGCACCACTTAGTTCTGTAATTTAATTAACCTAATTCAAATAACTAGATCATAATGACAACAATAATACGTATCAACACAAAAAGAATTACAAGCAACAGTACCGTACTCCAATACCTTGCCATATTTTTTGCAGCCTTCCACTATTTTTGTCCTTCTCTAGATAAACGAGGAAAATATAATATTATGTGTCACCATTAGTGACCTAACTAATTAGGATTTAGACAGGAATTGAGATAATTCTACCCAAAAAAAGATTCCCGGGCACAGGAAAAAAAAAAAATGTGGAATTTTAAACTCTTTTCAAAATGTAGGTAGAAGTGGCCAATTTGTAGCCATTTTTCCCTTCTTTTTTTCTTTTGCCCATTTTCTTGGTGATGGTAGATTACATCAGAACACCTTTTCAAAAAAAAAAAAAAAAAAAAAAAAAAACAGATGACGAAAGACCTGGTTTTACAGGTCTAAGGGAGCTTTTAATTACATTTTAGTATAAAAAGAAACCCTAATATCATTTTAATACAATTTCTAAAAGGATATTTTTTGTAATAACTTTGATATGTTAGTGAGTAAAGTTGTTAAAATTAACTATAATTAACCTCATGAATCATAACGAAATTTGTAATAGAGAAGTCATGTTCAACCGATAGAAACATGGATTAGGCCTGAATTCTCATGATCAGATTGATTTTTAAGCCTGAAATCTCATGATCAGATTTTTTTTTTTTTTTTTTGGTTGTGAAACTACTGCTCTTGAGTTTGTAGTGAAAAATTTCATGGATTTTGATTCTATACAGCATGAAACTCCTGTACTTCAACAGCTGAGAATTGTACAATTAGAACGCTTTTGGTTGGGTATGAAAATTAGATCCTTAGATTTTTATCAAAGTTCTTGTTTTATCTTTTATTTTGATATAATTTTGAGAGGATATACATTCAAAAATAGTTTAGGAGTACCCCATCATATTAAAGTTGGATAATTCTTTTTCCTAGTTTATTGATCATACAACTTCAGCAATTGGAATTTTGGTTAGAGTTCTTAATCATGATGTGCATGAACAGGAAACAAAAGGGTGACGATAAAACTTAGTCATATGATTTCGGTCACCGGCCCAAGTTAGTGCCTTTTGAATATAGTATAAAACATATACATATTGACTTCAAATTGTGCTTAAAATTTAATTTCAATGCCAAACTCCTGCTCCATGCAATCCCATATACTACTACTAGTCTAACAAAGTCTACCCATTTGAAAACGACACAAAAGGAAAAAACCCATTAATTAATTTCGGCTCAAGTCAGTTGTTAGGGAAACTAACATTAAAAGGTATTTACTCTTTGGCACCTAATTTTGACATCTTCCACTGGGTTAGTAGATCCTCACTAACCATTAAAGACTTTTCATGAGCAGAACAAATTAAAGTAGACAAGTCTAAGAAGAGACCTGTAAAAAGACACCAACGACAATATAATACCAGTGATATGAAAAAAAGATATAATAATATTTATTACATTTGCATGACACTTGGCTCACGTGGGAGGAGGGTACGGTGCCACGTGGCGTCCGTCAAGTTGACAAATGTAGAATGCTTTTGACATGCATATACTTGTTTAGTTGTTTTCTTGATAGTACACGAGTGCTTGGATTTTCTTGCAAAGAGTTTTAGTTTGAAAAGGGATTGATAATATGGTTAGTACTTATAATGGGAAAATCAGAAAAATGTCACATTCCAATGGCGTTTTAGTGCAAAATGGAGACCACAAAATAATCATATCATTGCACTAATGGTGCTTTTTCAAAGGAACTAACTTGATTATTCTCAAATTGGGTGGCATGTCCTCTTGACAATCCCACTCAAGAGACTTTAATTGGAGTTGAAAATCTTTAAATTCTTAATTAAGTTAAGTTATCTACTCAAGTATATTCGGCTTTTGAAACGTTGGGAGTCAATAATTGATCAACATGTATCATCAGTGTCAAGAGGAGCAACAGCAGCATGGTGCATGGCCTAATTATGCACGGACTGCTTATGTAATATATCGCATATGGCAAGAAAATGCATGGCCGTGACAATCTGACTAGTTGCATTTACATGATCTCATCCTTACAACAAAAAAACGAAAAGATTTTTCTAATTATGTGTTATTTATCTCATCCATCCACACACTACCTAATCTTTTTTTGTTTTACAACTTTGTCTCCGAATTTAATCTTTTTTTGGTGATTTTTATGCTAGCGCGAAATTGACATTACTAAATTTTAAGAATTTTAAAAGAGTCAACCACTTCTTCGTCACATAAAAACCTGAGACGTTACAAAAATTAATAGTCACATTGATGTGCATATAGCATTTACACTTCATCTAACTACTGCTTTGTAAAATTTCAAATTATCATGCAATAGACATTAATAGTCACATTGATGTGCATAAATTGGGTCCGTTTAGTTCGCTGATTTGAGTTTTTAATTTGAGTTTAGATGTGATTTTATGTGAAAACTTTTTACTGTAGCAAAAAATTAGATGTGACTGTTTCTGAGAGCTTTTTACTGTAATAAAACTTAAATTCTAAACTCGAATCAATGAAATTAAACGAGGCTAATCATCACCATTTAATTTTAAGATCAATTTGTATGGCTAAGGATAAAAACTTTAAAATCAATTTTGTGTTGTGAGGAATAAATAAATTCCGGGACTAATCATTCAGTTAAAATATTGATTAGTAACTAAATTATCACAGTACTAATGATAATAGTTCAAGGATCAAAAGTTTTTTGAAAGAAAAAATTAATTTTTCCTTGCTTCTATCCTTCTACCTTGTTGGCTCATTAGGAATCACAAAATTAAGACAATAATAAATATTTTTATTTTTTAAATAAACAAAAAGGGAAGAAACCTAAGGTCTTATTTATTTCACCAATTTGAGCTTTCAGTTTTTGTTTCTATAGTTAAAAGTCCTCAGAAAATGTTATATCTAATTTTTTTCCACTACAGTTAAAAACTCTCAAAAAATATTATATCTCAACTAAAATTGAAAACTTAAATTTACAAAGCGAACGAGACTTAAATATCAAAATGACCAAGGTGGGTCTATAAAATTCTACATGGATGCCCTTGGGATTTGGAAAACTGTTAAATGACATCAAATGATCTCATTTGTTTGTCCCAAATGAGATGGTGGCATGACCTTTGGATGCAATCTAGCTGACCTTTGGATTAGGGATGATTTTGGCAATTTACATGTTGAGATTGACAAATATTCTAAGGTAGTATGCCATATCACCAAGAACGGACATCTTGATTTTTTTTTTTAAAAAAAAAAAAATTGAAAACTGGACAATTTTGCAAAACTCTTGTAGTGTTATATTTAAGATTACAATTTCTCCTAATTTGGCAGATTTGCAAATAAAAATTACTGAGCAACCATTCCTAAAGATAAGACGCAAAGTTTTTGGGGTCTAGTTTTGGAGGATGATCAACATGGTTTAGAAGGGAAGAGTGGCTTTGAGTTTAGAATCTCTTATTGGAGTTTGATAAAGATTAATAATCTGTTTGGTTCATGAATTAGAACTTATATTTGATTAAAAACTTTTTAATTTAATTTTTTCTCAACTCAAATTAATCAAATCATGATTCAATCGAAAAACGAATCCGTCTACTAAACATCTAATTAGCGCCTGTTTAGTTTGTGGAATTAAACAGAAATTCAAATTTTTATTAAAGAAATGCATCAAAAAGATTTCAGGTGTAGCTTAAACTTATAAAATGAACAAGCAAACTAAAAGGACTACTTCTTGCCATTTTAGTTTTTAACCATTTAAAAAGCTGTGACTTTCTCTACCTATCATGGCCTTTCTTTATCTCCTTTAGTTTTCTTGTCATTGAAATTAAAAATAAAATAAAATAAAAAAGCTTCAAAAAAAAGTTTTCTTGTAGCACAAAGTCCAAAGAAGCCAAGCATTAAGGGCTACTTAAGAAAGAGGTAAAAAAAATAAGGGAAAATGATATAAACGTATATATTTTTATCTTATTCTTAATTAATATTATTTTTAATTAAATAATTATTTTAATTAAAAGAGTATTAATAAAAAAAACGGGATAAAAATATAAATTCACGTATTTTAAGAATAAGTCAGTAATTTTTTGAAAAAAAAATAATAATAATAATAAAAGCGATGCTTATGCTAGGACTAAAATAACGACACATTAAAACTATGCAAAATTTCAATTAATAATAAACATGGGCGGCAAGTATACAACTCTTGAAGAACTTGATTACCACATGTCACCGTCAAGTTAATGGGAGTAAAATACAAAACAAGGGTTAAGGCTGCTTAAAATGAAGTTAATCGAATAAAGTAAAGAAGGCCAATACCATAATAAGGACATCAAGAAAATTACAAAAAACCGATACAGACAGACAAACACCATCAAATACCAACATACTAAAATTTGGGATCGTTGTGCTATTAGAAAACACACTTTTTTTTTTTTTTTTTTTTTTTTTATTTCTACTAAAAATAGGAGCAAAGTTGTGTGAAATACATTCATGCGTTTTTACCAAACATATTGACTGTATCTATTTATATGTAAATTGTTTTCGGAAAATCCAAAAGCAATCCTAAAATGACAAGACATAGTACTAGTGCTTTTGAGAACTTCAAAAGCAATCCTGAATTTAGTGGAAGAATTTGGCACATGTTAGTATATCCAAGTAGGAAAACAATGACAGATTGGGCGAGAAATTTCAAATCGTTCAAAGAAAAATTTTAATCTCACGACATGGAGGGAATAAGGTCGAGATCCATAGTAAACACAATAAGAGAAAAGTCCGCTCTTTACTCTTCATTTTCCTAGGTAAATACCGTTCTTTTCTTTCTGTTTTCTGTCCCTCATAGTCTTTACTGGACAAAGCCGAAATATCACTAGTATATAGCAGTGAGACTGATGCAGAGTGAATATAGCCAGAGGAGTTCATAGCAATTGGGACCTTTTCCCTTTCAAGTACCAAGTTCTGAAAATTCAAACAGCTATCTGGATACCATTCACTCGTAAACTCCAAGCAATTAAAACAAGCTGAGCCACTCATGTTCAACGTTTATCCCGTTTACCCTCGTCATTGCCAGCAAAGGTTGACTGAAAAACTAAGTTTTAGTTTTACCATACATGAGTTTCATGTCCTCAATAATGAAAACACAAAAAAGTTTTTGCATTCCAATTTGTTAACAAAATCTAAGGGCTTGTTTTTTTTTTTTTTTTTTTTTTTTTTGAGTTAGGTAATTTGAGTGTAGATTTTGAGTTGAGTTTGAATTATAACTTGAGTTGAAGTTGTAATTTGAGTTTGTGTTTGGTTGTATACATTTGAGTTATGGTTTGAGATAAAAATCTTTTTTGAATTTGTATTTGAGTGAGTCAAAATTTAAATTTGTATTTAGATAGTATTTTAATAAAAACTCAATGCTGATGAAAAATTTTAATATGGTATATGAGTCGGGTTTTATTCGTCTTTTCCTTGTCAAAGCATGAGAAAAAAAAAATCATCTCAATCAGAATTAAAACAAAAAAGTTATAGCATTTTTAAGAATAGAAAAAATATTGTTCATTAATTTGAGTTCGAGTTTGTAAACTCAAGTTGAAGGGGAAACTTGAACTCAAGTTTTAGTCTCAAACTCGGTTCAAACTCAAGTTTAAACTCGAGTTCAAACTTAAAAGAATATGAACTCGAATAAAATTGTAAATCAATTTACTTTTTTTGAGTTTTTCACTCAAAAACACCCCAGCTGAACAGCCCCCAAGTCTTTGGCCTATGTAATGCAAAACTTGGGTTACTGAGGGCTTGTTCAGTTGAATTTTTAAATTATGATGATTTGAGTGTAGATTTAAAGTTGAATTTAAGTTATAATTTGAGCTAAAATTGTACTGAGTTTGTGTTTAAATGTACACATTTAAGTTATGATTTAAATTGAAAATCTATTTGATTTTGTATTTAAATTAATCAAAATTTAAATTTATATTTAAATAGTATTTTAATAAAAACTCAATGGTGATGAAAATTTTTAATACAAAAATGAAAAAATTATGACATTTTTAAGAACAAAAAAAATATTATTCATTAACTTTAGTTTAAATTTAGAATTTAAATTGAAAGGAAAACTTAAACTCGAATTAAAACTCAAGTTCAAACTCAAATTTACAAAAAAAAAAAAAAAAAAAAAAAGTTGTAACTTCAATTCAAACTTTTTTTTTTTTTTATTCCAAAAGAACAAGCTCTGAGTTTAACATAACAAAACATCCACAAAAAAATAATAAGAATTTAGATAAATTGATTAAGAGATATAAAATTCACTTTCCCAGCCAATTCATTACCATCCAACAATTGGAAATCAGGTCAGAGAGCCAGCAGAGGTAGCAAAAGGAAAAAAGTAAAAGCAAATATAGTTAATAGTAACCATTGCGTATTTCGGTCTTATCAACATAACACTTGCAACTCTATAATATCAGGTGCCAATACCGATTGAAGCCCAAATGGGTCGGTTTGAACCTACATATTTTTCATTCAGAGACTACCGCCCCTAAGAGCTAGCACAAGATGGAGGACAGAACCACCCTCGATGTTGTAGTCTTTCGCCGTTTTATCGTCAGCAAGCTGCTTTCCAGCATAGATGAGCCTGCAACCATATGGTAAAACCAATGAGATCTTCTCATAAAAGGATTATCACATTTACTCTAAAAATTGAAACTAAGGAACATGGATCACAATTCAAAACTGGCCACTAGGCCCAATGGTTCATAACATAACCAGAACCAAGTACAGTGTAAAAACCACAAATCAGTGGAAACCAAGCTTCAATAGTACATGGGAAACAAAAACCACAAGCAAATTGGAATATGCTTTTAGAAACATACTGATGAAGGAAAGTAAATAAGAACGTTGACCAAAAGGACAGTTTTCAAGCTATTTTTTGCTTCATAAGATTTAGAATCAAAGAAAACAGAATGATGCTGTATTGCTGTAGATCTTTAAGATTTTGAATTTTTGATACTGTAGCGTGTTATACACTTGAATTAAGCACAAATTAACTATCTTTTTGATACAACACAAACTAATGGATTGATTCAGCTTCAGCAGTGCATAAATGGCTACAAATAAAAATACAGGACAATAATCAATAACAGATTTTGAACAGGATAGGTTAAAATGACATCTCAGTCACAATTTTAGCGCATGATTTCGTCCAAATATCTCAACTTTAAGAGACTCAAGGTAATTTCCCAGGAAGCAAAATCTAAATCATGCTATATCAACCAGAAAAGATTAGGCATGCAAGGAGGTAGGTTGCGACCAATTTACCACTTCAACTGTTCACATAACAACGTTGCTAGGAGAAACCAATTTGAAATTAATGTACTTAAAAAACTGCCTAATTACTTTTACTTTTAACAACAATGCTAAAAGAGAGTGTGTACTGCATACCTTTGTTGCACTGGAGGAATCCCTTCTTTCTCCTCAACCCTTTCCTTGATCCTATCGATGGTATCAGTTGGCTCGATATCAATCTCGATTTCTTTCCCAGTGAGAGTCTTCACCTTAATCATGGTTCCACCTCGAAGCCTCAAAACCAGATGAAGTGTTGACTCCTTTTGGATGTTGTAATCTGCAAGAGTCCTCCCATCTTCCAATTGCTTCCCAGCAAAAATCAATCTCTGCTGATCAGGCGGGATTCCTTCCTTATCCTGAAACCAAATTCACTCATTACGGAATTTGTATGGTTACCCTCAAATTCAAATATATAGACACACATACACACAGAATTAGTAAGAGGGACAGCAAAAATTAAACCATAGAATAGCCACATACACATAGAGCATCAAAAACAAATACCCAGAATTGTATACAACAATACAAATAAATAACAGTAGTACCTAAAAAAAAAAAAAAATAGAGCTACACACACGTCATATTAAAGAATAGATACATACAACAAACAGAGCATATTAAACAAACAACGAAAAAAGAAAACAAATACCCAAAATTGTATATTACATAAGGAAAAAAATCAATACATCAACAAGAAGAATAATAGAGCTATACACACACAATCATATTAAAGAAACCGAGAAATCGAACAACAATTAAACAACCACAAGAAAAGATCAATAAAAGAACCGTCTATCACAAACTTTCACAATCCAAAGACACTTCAACGAAAACTTTCTCAGAAGCTAAAATATACAACAACCTAAAAACCTCCAAACCCAGAAAAATATAGAGCCTAAGAGCCATAAAAACAGAAGTAGAACCTCTACAAACCCTAACGCAACATCCAATTTCAATCCCAAAAACCTCTAATACTTTGTCTCTCAACGAGAGATTTTGACTTTCCATCCAAACAAGTAGAGTCGCAAATTCAAACAGTAAAATTTATACCTTTGCAAATAAAAATGAAAAAAAAAAAAAAATTATACCTGGATCTTGGCCTTGACATTGTCGATGGTGTCGCTGCTCTCAACCTCGAGGGTGATGGTCTTCCCAGTTAGAGTCTTCACGAAAATCTGCATCGTCTTCTTCTTCTTCTTGATCGGATTTTTCTTCTCAGAGAGAAATCGAGGGTTTTCGAAATTAAATAATGGATTTTGAGATTTTCAGTCGATTATATTAAATATATATATAGCTCTATGGAGAGAATAGAAGCTATTTTGATTTAATAAAACGCTGACTGCTCTAATAAATGCTTAAGTAGCCACTCGTTTGGAAGTTTTGAGGGTCATTAGTTTTTAATTCGAATTTAAATCTGATTCTAATCTTTAATTTTTATTTATTTATTATTATTATATAGTAATTTTTATTTTTTTTAAATAATAATATATTATCCTATCCCTACAGTATAATCTATAATGCTGAATCTTTATCTAAATTAGTTAAATATATATATATACATATATATATTGAATTCTGATAGGTCACAGCTTGCACAACCATATTTGTATCAGGTTTAATTACATTGTCACATTTTATTTAACCTTATATAATTCACAAATGTTAACATTTTAATTATTTTTTGGTATCCTAAAAAAAATTCTTACTTTATAATCAATTTAATTTTAGTATAAGTTTATTTTATAAAAATAATTTTGATGTCCTCGATTTGTATTTTTTTTCATATGAGAGCAATTTTCATTATTTTTATTTACAGGTTTTGTGTTTGGGGCCTTTGTGATAGTGGGATCATGTACATCCAGAAACTTTCCTTTCATTTATGGAATTGAGATTGGAAATATATATATATATATATATAAAATATTTGTGAGAATAGTAATGTCTCTATGGCCCCTCTACCTTCTGATATTCCAAATTTGTGTAAGATATTTCACTCAAAAAAGGTAATAGTATATTCCCTAAAAAAAGGAAATGGCATTATCTTAATTTTTTTAAGAGGAAAAAAGAAAAGATATGTGTGTACCTGCCCTTTGGAATTAGAATAATTGATTTCTTTAATTGTTCTTTTTTGTCTAATTTCTACAATCCATGACTGAGCATATAATGACTTTGAAAATTTAAGGGCCAAAACAATGAGGAATTAAGAATAGATTCATCGTTAAAGACTAATTGATAGTTTAGTGACCTACTTGGCCAACGGACTCAAATCTCTTGTTCAATTTTGATGTCTTAATTAGTATCAAATCAATCATATCATGTCACGTCGTATTAAAATTTTGAATTACTTTTTAATTCACTCTTTTGTGCTTATCATGGAATGATGTTGTGTGATTTGATTAATCGGACATCAATTAAAACACTAAAATTTGGACAAGAGATGTGAATCTCTTGGGGAACAAACGTATTTGCGCTTTTCAATCCGGCTGAAAGATATGCCTTGGAACTCATACGATATATTATGGTGTCGTTATTTGTTTTGAGGTTGTGCTTAGAAAAGCTCCTAAGATCTATTTTGTTATTTGGAAGGCTCCCCCGCCAACTTGGATTAAAGTTAACACGGATGGTGCTGCTAAGAGGAATGATTTAGTTGAGGGAGGTGCGGTCTTTCAAAATTGTAGAGGTTTTTTCTTAGAAGCTTTCAGTGTTTTCCTTAGACAGTGTCTTGCTATAGAAGTTGAGATGTGGACTATTATTATGGCCATTAGGTTGGCTTGGAGTAAAGGATGGAAGCGCATTTGGTTAGAAAGTGATTCTGTTTGTGTAATTCATCTTTTTCGCAGTGCTAGTTCCGTAGTCTCTTTGAAATGCTTGGATGGAGGCTCTTGATAAGGCTAGCTCTGTGGATCTTTTATTTCTTATTCTTTTAGGAAGGCTAATACTATTGTTGATTGCTTGGCTAGTTTAGTGTAGTTTCTGGTTGTTACACTTAGTGACATGATGTTTCAAGTTTTGTACTGAATGCTTCTAGTTTACAAGATATAGGTTTAAGGCTTGATGTTTTGTTTTGTTTTGTTTTTGTTTTTTTTTTTTTTTTTTTGCTCTTTCTGTTTTTGATGTATTTTTATTTTTTATTTTTAATAAAATTTTCTCATTGAGGTTCTTTTGCTAATCTTTGTGATCTTTCTTCCTTAATTTAAGCAATGATTTGAATGTCCGTTCTCAATTGACATGCAGAGATAGCAACTGAAAGTCTGAAACTGTGTACAACTTACAGTGAAGGATGCTCATTATGGTCTTCATGAGATGCATGTGACCATGAGATGCTAGTACATTGAAAATACAAAGAAATGGAAGAATTGAGACAAGAATCTCAGAAAGTAAGAATCTTAAAAGCCAAAGAACCGCTGTTCTAGATCTTGAAAATCTGACTCCCTATGAACCTCCTACGACGGAAATGGTAAGTTGTGCATAAAAGACGATAAAATGATCAACATTTTCAATTGAACATTGGAGCACTTCATTATAGGGTTAAGTCATAGGATTGGTACTTGAAAGTGTGGTTTCTCCCGATAATTTCTTTTTATCTAAGTATTGCTAAATATCTTGTTTTTAATACTTTAATTAGTAGTATGTGGCTTCATCTTTATAAAATATTTATGCTGCAGTGCACTTTTTCTCATAATTTTTTTTATCATAAAATCATTCACATTTGGCATATCTAAATGTCTATTCATGGAAAGAATCGGCATTAAGAAATTTTACACTTATTCGCGGTAATTTATTGATTATTATTGCTTGTTAAAAATATTGTTAGCTGGTATCTATATCTATATCTTTCTTAGCTTCTAATTGAGATCACAATCTGAAAACAAGAGTGTTACTTAGGCCTCGTTCAGTTCGTAAATTTAAGTTTTTAATTCGAGTTAAGATGTAATTTTATTTAAAAGCTTTTAACTTTAGCTAAAAAAAAAAAAAAAATTTGATTTTTTGTGAGAGTTTTTAACTGTAGTAAAATTAAAATTAAAAACTCAAATCGCTGAAATGAATAAGGTCTTAACGTCCTTTACTTTCAAGGCGACAATGTGTTTCACTCACACATTACTACTTCGCAAGAATCGTTAAAGCTATTCAAAGCTTTGTGTTGTATTGGGGATGGGAGGTATACCTGTTCAAAAATGTTCTGTCTTGAAAACTATTCATCCTTCGATTGTGAATTACGTTTTGTTTTTTTAGAGTATAATTTGAGTGTAATTTTTGAGTTAAATTTGAATTATAATTTGAGTTGAAGTTAGAACTTGAATAAAGTTGAGTAAAATTGAATAAAATTAAAACTAAAAATAACGTGAACTTAAATAAAATTGAAACTTAAATTTTTTTTTTTTTAGTTTTTTAAACAAAAGGATCATGTCTGTTATTTTTGCTCTGCTGATATTTAGATTTTAAAATTTCTTCTATAAAAAAGTGAATGAGAAACGAGATGACACCAATAATATATATTTACTAATACCAATATTGAGCAAAACGTTTGGGTAGAGAGTTAGACAATATAGCAAATAATCTTTATCTGTATATTTTAAAAACATAAAGGTAACAAGGTCAGAACGAGGCATACCTAACATGCCTAATATTAGACAAAGCTTTGATTGATGACCGACAATCTCCTCCATTAACGAACGATTCACCAAAGCAGAACTTTCAAAGAAGAAGAAATTTCAAATAATCTTTATTGTTTCTTTTGCCCATTTATTTGACGTTTTATCCACTTCTTGTGCTATAATTTATGATTTTTTTTGTTGAATATCCAAGGTATCCTATGATTTAACCTCAGAGTAGGAACCTCTAGGACTAATTAGCTTTCCAAGTTCTCACTCTGACAAAATATTTTTATCAGCCGTACGTGAAAATAAAGTTAGTAAATAAAATATTTACATGGTAAACTGTTATTTGTTATTTACTTTAGATTGTCTTATAATTTATTATTTTATTAATTTAGTTTTATAAATATGTTGTTTATTATAATTTCTCTTTTTGTTTTCTAAAAAAAATGATGAGATTGAAATTTGAACTCTGCTTATTGTGACGGAGTAGGATGTGAAATTGCCTTTAGCCTGGAATCACACATTAAAGCTAATTTCTCTTTTGGAAAAATTAAATGATAGAAATACATAACAGGGAGAAAGAGGTAAATAAGTCAAGACTTGAGTTGAATTAGTTAATAGTTTACATAAGTTAATAAATATATCAAATTACTATTTTCATCCATAACTTATTTAGTTATAAACCATAACTTGATAAGTTATTGTCCATAATTATCCATAACTTGTCTAGTTATAAATTATAACTTAATAAGTTTGTTCATAACTTATCTAATCATAAACCATAACTTAAAAAATTATGATTTATTAATTTTTATAATTAAAAATTAATCTCTATACTTTCTTAAAATTTTTATATTGATCTATTCTCTATTATTTTCCTACATAATATATAAATTGTATGAGGAGCTTCTCTCTGAAAACCCAATTGTCATGGGAAACAGCCCAACTCAAGGAAGCCCAGGTTTTTCTGTCAGAAACCCGACAGCATAATCCAATATACTGCCGAATCTCTTTTTCTAGCCCGATAAGCCCGCTATTAAAATATTCAACCCATGATGGATCGAACATTCTCTGTGAACACACAACATGAGCAATTTTTTTTTAGGGAAATAGTAGAAAATAGGTCAAAATGAAAAGTTTAAGAAAGTAAATAGGTCAATTTTTAGTTATAGAAATTAATAGGTCATAACTTGTCAAGTTATGATTCATAACTAGATAAGTTATGGACAAATTTGTCAAGTTATAGTTCATAACCGGACAAGTTATGAGTAATTATGAATAATAACTTGTCAATTGTCATTGGAATAACCCAGCTCAAGTTAAGCCCAAAAATAATAATTTCACCTATTTATTAACTTATAAACTATTGGCCTATTAATTTTAATTCATCTCAAATTTTGACCTATTTTCCTCTTTCTCCCTTTTTTAGTTAAATTGAGAATAAATAAACATGAGCAAATTTTTTAGTTAAATTGAAATAAAAAGTGCGTTTTTGAACTTGTTTTAAAATAATTTTATTTTTTAAAAATAAAAAAAAAAAATTTTTTTAATCTTAGTTAAAAATATTTTTAAAAATATATTTAGTAATTTTATCAATAAATTATTTTTAGTATAAAAAAATTTATTAATGTCTCTCTCTATTTCTATACTTGAGAAAAGAGAAAAGAGAAATAAAAAAATAAAAAATGATTAAAAATCATTTTTCATTTCTCTTACATTTTATACTAAACCAAAAAATCATTTTTATTTTCATTTTTTGTCTTTAATTGTGTCAAACGTCGTTTCTTTTCAGTTTTTTTTTTCCTTAAAAAATGTGAAAAACAAAAATAAAAACAAAACAAACTTCAAACATAGCCAAAAAAGCTTCACTTGAATCAACCTAACTGAGATAGAGATAGGGTGCATTCATCTAAGTAATTGACCTAAAGTTCGATTCATTCGAAGTTTTTAATTCATTCATCTAAGTAATTTTTACCTAAAAAGGTTTGATTGTTTGTGAGAGCTCTCAATCATAAACCTCCGAAAAATAAACGATACTTTTATTGGGACTTTTATTGGGACACGAGCTCTAATTCCAATGTTAATATTCAATTGATACAAATATAATAATTATAGTTCTTATAAAAATATCGAGATCCACAATAAACGGTACGTTATAACAAACAGAACAATCAAATGAGTCATTGCTTCTACTAAAAAACATAAATAAATTCTCCATGCACTTTTTTTTTTTGTTTGGTATTCCCATAACTCCGCAAAAGAGACAAAATCAAACTTCAGAAGAAACGAGTCTTTGACTTTATGTCTTCCACCATGTAGCTTCTTTTTTTTTTTTTCCTCCTTATATTTAATTCCCTTTGCATCATGTTATGTTTACTAATTCTATTTAGCAGGACAAAAAAAAAAAAAAAAAAAAAAAAAAACAAGGAAAAAAGAGAGAAAAAGACAATAACAAAAGCTAAGTGTAAATGCAGGAACAACGGCTTCCTAAGACTTGTTCAATGCAAGTTTAGTTCAGTTTAATTTAATTTAAATGGTAAGCACAATTTGAATTCATATTTGATAAGCAAGCAGGTTAAATTATATTTTTAATTTGAATTGAATTAAATTATTTAACTTAGAGTTTAATTTCTTTCTAAAATTTAACCGTTCAAACCATTTTTAAACAGTAAAAAGGTGCACACTCTATCTATTTTTAATACTTACCAAATGTAAATTCGAATTTTATTTCCTGTTCAGATTAAAATTTAACTACATACCCAAACGTTAATTCAAACTATAATTTAAACCATAAAATTTGAATTTTTATATATAAATAAAATAATTCAAATTAACAAAATTTAAACGGATCAAACAAATATATTATTAGTCAAAAGACCAGATATGACATCGTATTCATATAGTTATTATACATTCAGCCAGCATTTTGCGTGTCAAAACTTAACTTAATGAGAGTCAAAGTCCTATTTTTGAAAATCATGTGTTTTTCCCCCTTAGCTATGAAAATGAGATTCATTAAATATCTTGGTACGTATTATCGAAACAAGTATCTGACCCTCATCCACTTGAATCCGTGAATAGTCTGTTCACTTTATTTATTTTGAATGAGTTGAGATGTGATTTTATGTGAGAGTTTTTACTATAATAAAAAAGTTAGATGTGATTGTTTCTGAGAATTTTTTACTGTAACAAAACTCAAATTCTAAACTCGAATCAGTGAAGTGAACGAGACCTAAATTTATTATTAAAAAAAAATAGAAAGAGAACATAAACAAACAAAATGATTTAATGGGTTGGGAAAATACCCGAAAAGGAAAAGGGTATAATATTGAATATTGACATGGGCAATGGGTAATGGGCAAGAGGAAGTTGAAGAGTTCGAAGGTGTGAACCAGAATTTGAGAGCATTTAATAGCTCCATTTGTTTGCTTTTGCCTCTTTCTGGAATTCTTTTCCAACTCATTGATATATTACAATACTCGGCAATAAATGCAAATTTTTAATCAAGTTGAATTCCACGAAAGGATTTGTATTTGTATATATATTCCTTATGCATGATAGTAGTAAGATCAAAAGATTCGAGAACTCAACCTCCCACTAAATCTTAAAAAAAAAAAAAAAAAAAAATAGAAATAGAATTGCAAAGGAAAAAACCCTAGTGTCGCGGTTGAGAAAGCCAACTAAACTCGGATAGTCTTAAGTCCCGTTCACTTTACCGATTCGAGTTTAGAATTTGAGTTTTGTTACAGTAAAAAGTTCTCAGAAACAGTCACATCTAACTTCTTTGTTACAGTAAAAATCTCTCACATAAAATTATATCTCAACACGAATTACAAACTCGAATCAGTGAAATAAATGGGCCCTTAGTTGGTAACATCTTTTATGAGGCTACCTCCATTAATCGGTTACTATTTTAGATTTTAGAAATTCAACGACCTTAGTTTATTAGGTTGCTTGCAACCATAAAAATTGACCCAAACCCTAATTGAAAACCCCCTTTTTTTTTTTTTTTTATTAAGTTGGTCAACCACAAAAGAGAATTGTTCTTCTTAATTATTAGTGTTTGAATGGGTAGAAGAAGATCAACATCAAAATTTATGTACTGAACCAAATGCAATGTCTCCTGAGCAAGTGAGAAATAAATGAGTGAAAGGCAATGACTTTAATTGGACAAAAACCATTTAAAAGTGACTAATAACAACAATATTAATCTCTTATGAATTACGTGTCGGCCAATAATTACAAGCTCTCTCTTACGATGATGTATAAAACTAACAAAAAATATTGCAACTAACGAAGAATTTGACCCCAAAAAAAAAATGCTAATGCGTATGTAAATGATATGGAAAAAAAAATGATAAGCCTTTAATTATTGGTTAAATATTTGATGTATTTACATAGGCAAACAGAAATTTGAATGTTTAGTAGTGAAAATTGTAAAATAATGGTCCTATTTTGACTCAATAACATGAATATTATCCCACTTCCAGGAAGGTTTTTGTTAAGGAAGAGAATAATAGATTAACACATTCAAATTTCAAAATCATTATGAAAATCATCCTTTAGATCAAAATATAGCAAACAAGAGATTTTATTACAAAATTATCCTATGCAATTATAATTTATACACCTTTTTGATAAGTGTAAACTTATTATTCCTAGAAATAAAATCTTACTAAAAATAGAGAAGCTATGTTGTTGCAATTTTTCTCTTTAAATTAAAGAGTAAAATTAATTGAATATCATATCTCACCCGATTCATCTTCCTATTTTGAATTATTTTCTTAATTACCTTTCATAAATTTACTTTAATTTCTCCTTTTACATTAGGCAGCATAGATATTATAGCATCATAGTTTGGTCATCTCAAGAGGCTTCCCTGTACATTAAATGTTGCATTGAAAACTTTGTAGTTGGTCATAAATACTATATAAAAAGAATTGACTAACGAAATAAAAAGTACCATGAATTATTCATAAAATGGTAAATGTATGTTTTGAAGTCATTTATTGTGAAACTTTGATCTTGCCGCTACACTGTTATGATGGTTAATAGTACTATACATGTATGTACCACTTAGATATTCATTTAATATGCTTAAACATTTTGTATGAACAGATAAATATGATGCTTATTATTATATAATGCCAGCTTTTTAGTGGCATTCAATGTTGATAGTTCTTCTTCTCATTTTAATGTCGTTAATTCTAGGCATTCAATACTGTTACATTAATAGCATAAGAAACTATTCTAATATCGGATCTCTTTAATTAATATCTTATCCAAGCAAATTATTCAATAATTCAGCCCCCATGTCGATTTTTATGTAATCCATACCTTCTCTTTAATATTTTATTTATTAATTTCTACCCCTTTTTTTTTTTCTTTTTTGCTTATTTCTTTTTTTTTTTTCAAACTTTTCTCCCGTTTTTTCTCTTCTTTCTTTTTCTTGCCCTTTTTATATTCTTATATTTTTTTGACCTATTATATACTTTTCTTTTTCTTTGTCTTCCTCTTTCTTTTTTTTTTTTTTTTATTATCCTTTTTGTCTAATTATCTATTTTTTTTTTTTTTTTTAAAAAAAAAATCTCTAAATGAGACCCTAATAAATACGCTTTTATTTTTACCCATTAAACTTCACGCACGTATGCGTGCGGTTTCAACTAGTATAATAGATACAAGTATATAAAATTTTGAGTTTCTGACCAAATTTTAAAGGGCAAGTTCTTTTGGAGTGTGACTTGAGTGTAATTTTTGAGTTAAATTTGAGTTATAATTTGAGTTGAAGTTGTAACTTGAATAAAATTGAGTAAAGTTAAATAAAGTTGAAACTTAAAAGAACGTAAAATTAAATAAAGTTATAACTTGATTTTTAACTTTTGTTTAAGTTTTGTTGTAAAAGAACAACCCAAATAACTTCTAAAAGATATTATTTCTATACACACACTCATCTGTGAGTGTGAAAATAGAAGCTTCATTCAATTCCAGCTAACTGTGAGAATGATATTACTCCTATTTGCATTGCTTAATAAAGACACGCCATAATTTGCTTGCCCTTTGTTACATATTCACTTCAATAGGAAGTTCTTCTTATAGATTGATAAAGGAGTTGCTACATAAGCAACTAAGCAAGCTGAAAATTTAGCCGCGTTAGAGCATCTCTAATATATAGTGTCAAACTAGTATCTTCAATATCAAATTTTAATACATAACAGAAAAAATCACTCTTTAATACTAGCTAATACTAAAGAAAAAATCCCATTATGTGGGGAAAAAAAGAAGAGAGAGAAATTTTAATGCTTATATAAGATGATTGGGTGGCGAAATATTGTCAATTTTGGCTCAAATTTGACGTGAATAATCCTTGAGGCGAGCTCTTCTCATCTACCAGACTTGATCTCATTTAGCCTCTCTTTAGTACTATCTTGAGTACTCCTATTTTAGTAAGACCTAAGCATTATTTTGATGCTATTGTTGTTATCTATCTTTGATGATAGTGTCTATGTTGTTGGTGAGCTAAGAATAGTATTTTTTTTTATGATATTATTGTTGTGAGTCTCTAATTTGTATCTAAAGAGAACCTTTGTAATCCTATTATTGATGGAGTGAAAGTTTTGGCTTACATGTTTTAAGATTTTTACTCTTAATTTAAAGACTTTTTTACGATACAAATTAATCTCTTATTTGTGCTGGTTTATTTAATTAATTGTTCCTTTGATTGATTAGTTTTGTTAATATTTTACTTGAAGTCATATTTTAGCATACAAAGAAAAAAAGTTTTATTCTTTAATTGTTAGTCATAGTTTTCACAACATGTAAAACACTTTAAATCGTGAGTCACATCAATATATATATATATATATATATATATATATTAAGACGATGAAAGCTGCCAAGCTCAGCTGAATCGTGAGATCGCATGATCGCATGACTGAGATGGCCAAAGGAAATTCATACATATCCGAGAGTGACCTAGACAAAATGCCTTATTTGAAAGGCACAAATCAAAGAGACACTTTGATGCACCCCCCAAGAGCACAGAGAGTTCCGCCAGAATCACGCCATGATGTTAAGAGAATGTTTATTTTATGTATTTATTTTTAATTTTAAATTATAATTTATGATTTTTTATAATATTTTTTTCTCATAAAAAAATTAAATTTAAAAAATTAAAATAATAAATCATTATTTTAAAATATGAACTAAACGTTACCTAAAATAATGAGCTATACCAACAGGGACCATGGTCATAACCAATGCTTGGAGAATCAAAAGAGAACTTGCCTCGGGGGACGGATCAGAGGAGTTTGGCTTTAAGCTGTAGAGGTTCTTGAACTTAGAGGTTATTTGGTTGAGGGATTCGTTCTCTGATTTGAATCATAGTTCGTGATTCGTTATAGTATTTTTCTCATAAAAAATACACGTAAATTGAAAATAGTTTTAATCACATGATTCTAATTCATGAACTAAACTCTCAGCCATAGATTTCAATATTAGGAACGAGTATTAAAAAATTAAGAATAAAATTTGAACTCAGGACTGCTAATCACATTATGCCATCATGCGTCTTATTATCAACAATTAAAAATTTCATGATATTTTTATGTTGAAATTTAATGAAAGCAATTTGATATTTTGCCCACTAATAGGTATCTTTTATATCGTAATTTGTAGCATAGGATTATCCTAAAAAAAAAGGTTCAAAAGGAGGTAGAATCGGCTCACTAAAGGGTCTACAATGTACATGTTCATCTAAGCCAAAATCACCCACCAAAAGTATATAATTATGAAAAGTGATTGAATGGTACAAAAGTATAAGGCCCGTTTACTTTCTTGATTTAAGTTGAGATGTGATTTTATGTGAGAATTTTTTATTGTAATAAAAAAGTTAGATATGACTGTTTATGAAAACTTTTTACTATAATAAAACTCAAATTCTAAACTCAAATCGGTGAAGTAAACGAAACAAAAAACATAAGAGATAGAAAGTGAAATAAAAAAAAAATCTTAATTAACCAAAAACAATTGGGAGCGTGTGTGGTGTGTTACTATTAGTATTCTATTCTCCCAAAAGCATTTAATGTCGCCATAACTTTAGGTGCATCCTTTTATTGATTTCTCCTCCCACTCCTCCACAACTCCTTTCAATAAATAACCCCAACCCAACATTAAATGTCTTCAATTAATCAAAAAATTTTTAACCCATTAATGCAAATTAATTCATTTTGGAATTCAAAAAATGTTAAATAATATTTAATAATTAGAAACCATTTTTCCTTTAATAATATAAAAAAAATATTTGCTTGCCATTTTATTTGAATGGAAGGGGCTATATTTACTACTATATATAGGCTCTATTCAATCTCAAAAGGATTTCATCTCTCTCTCTCTCTCTCACTCTCGATCTCTCTCTCTCTAGCAACAGGAAGAGGAAAATTTTGAAGGAGCCTCTCAAAAAATGGCTGCTGACGTGAGCTCTCTGGTTCGGGTTCTGAGCGGCTACAAGGACGATCAACGTGGGACAACGACGATGGGTAATGATTCTACCGCCGAGAAATCAACGGCTCTGATTACTCGTGACTTGCTTGGTGGGTCCTCTTCTTCTTCTTCTTCTTCTTCCAAGCTCGTCAGCGATGCCCAGGAATTGGACCTCGATTTGCAGGTCCCCAGCGGCTGGGAAAAGCGCTTGGACTTGAAGGTTGGTTGATTTTCTCATCTGGGTCTGTTTGTTTCTCGGGAATTTGTTCTGCTATATCCTTAATTTGCCCAAAAAAAAAAATAAAAAAAAAAAGATTAAATCTCGACCTTATTGTTTTTGACGTATTTTTTGTTTTAATCTGTACAATTAATAAGAGTTTGCTTTTTGGCTGTTTGAACTTTTGGGTTTCAATATAGCTTTAAGTTCATGACTTTTCAATTTTCATGTTTCTTTCTATTTGTCCCCTGAGTTTCTTCTGTAATCAAATAAAGCTGTTCAAATTTTTTTCTTTTTTGGGATATCATTAAGAAAGGATCCATTGAACAGTCTTTACTTACGTGCACAACATTAATTTATTCATTTGAAAAAAAAAAAATCAGTACTAAACATTGGAAATAGTTTTAATAGCACTATTATTAGGAGACGGGCAAATTTGGCCCAATAAATTAATTTAATGTTAATCTTCAATGCTCTCTCAGACTTCTAAACCCACAGTACATTCTTTAGAGTTTGTCCTTATTTCATACATTTGATTAACCATTAATCATATAAATTAAATACCCTGATTTGTTTATTCAATTCATTTTGCTACATAATACACATAATATTGTAGTAACATTTTTTTTTTTTTGCAGTCAGGAAAAGTGTACCTTCAAAGATGCAGTGGCACAAATTCTTATTCTGACCATAATAAGCACCACCAAACCAATCCAACAGTGCCAAAGCTCCAAGACCTAAACTTCCCTGCCTCACAATCATCAAAAATGCCATTGAACCTTTTCGATGACACTAGTCTAGAATTGAAACTAGTCTCACACTCTTCATCACCACCCTCAACCTCACCAAACTACCAAAGTGTGTGCACCCTAGACAAGGTAAAATCCGCCCTCGAGAGGGCGGAAAGGGAGCCCGCGGCAAAGAGGCGCTCCCCGTCAACGACAACGCTTTGGAAGTCATCGTCATCGCCATCCTACTCCTCCTCCTCGTCATCGATGAAGGAAGTGCAAGAGGAAGAGTATCATGATGAGAAAGTGTTCTCATCCCCATTTGCTGCCGGCTGCCCTGGCTGCTTATCTTATGTGTTGATAATGAAGAACAACCCAAAATGCCCAAGGTGCAACTCTGTTATTCCATTGCCCTTGATGAAGAAACCTCGGATTGACCTCAACATGACAATTTGAAGGAATGATGAAGAGAAGAATTTAGAATTTTACTTAATGCTTGATATAATTTTTGTATATGATAGATGATAATCAAAGGAGATGTGTTTCTTAAGGGAAAAAAAAAAAATAGATTTCTTAGTGATAGAAGAGCATATGTACATTTTTTAAGTGAAAAAAAAAGGAGGGCTTTATGATTTTCATTACTCTTTTCAAGCATAATTGATGGAAGTTTCATGCTTTATTGGTCCTTCCTACTTATTTGGATTTGAAATATTGTAAGATCAGCAGTTGGTATGTCCCTGATCAGACAGTGAAATACACAATTAGAAGTTTTAGGTCATGATTTGATTATGATGATATTCCTTGGTTATTGGTTTCAGTTTGAAGAAAAATCCAATTAATGACTTTTTTTTCTTATGGTTGGAATTCTAGTACTACTTTTGGTCATTCCCTTTAAAACACTTCAAGAATAAATCACTGAAAAATACTCGCCAAAGTTAAAGCCTTTAAATTCCTTTTGGTACAGATTTAAACAGAACTTCACTTTAAGGAAAACTTAGAGAAAAAGTCATTCCTTGTCAGCTCAAAGGTAGGCATAAAAATTTTCAAAGTAAATTGAAAAGAATTATGTATGACTGATCAATAGGAATAAATTCTTATGAAAAAGAACTTTTTGACGAGCCACAAATTTAGACGTATAAGAGTCCCATGATCTCCTAGATTTTTTATTTTTTGACGGCATACATTGTATTTTTGTTTTGTTTTTTTTTTTTTTTTTTTTTTTTTTTTTTTTTTATTTCCTCTTTTGACATTTTCTCAAGCATTTATAAACACAATCAATTTCAAAACCAAAACCCACTTAATTCCATTGACTCATTAAGGCATTTTACAATATCTAATCTGAATTTCAATAAATTGATAGATTTTTAGGAGATTCTCAATAATTTTCAAAAGCAATTACTTTCCAGAAACAGAAAAAAAAAAAAAAAAGATGATTCAACAAAAACAAGATAACACATTTTTTTTTCTTTACATTCTAGTTGGCCTTAATTTTTTATTTTTAAAAAATATGTTTATACAAGGACTTGTTTACAGTCCCCCAGTTGAATAGAATTAATTGTAAACCTACTATAGCGGTCCTTCATCATAGCATTTGTGTTGGGCATACTTGGATCCTAAGCAACAAACTCGAGAAAACAATTATCAAAATTTAATGGCAAGGCAAAGCAATTCATGTTAGGTGACAATTATGTATGATACGCATTTACACCACAATAAATATAGCTTCTTCTGTTATTATTCTGCTATATATATCCTTTGCAGATTCTGACCCAACTGAAACAAAAAGGAAAGAAATTAAACGATAAGGTAACCAAAAATATAGATTAATGGAACATTTGAAAAACAATTTTTCAGGCTAAAATTCAATTGTTTTTATAGTTTTAGAGGATAAAAATAAGAAAATTATAACTGAAAACAGACATAATTTTTGATCTAATAATCGTGGCCAGGCATGCCCAGAGCCATTTTCACGCAAAATAAAGGAAACCCAATTAATCTTTGAATGTAATCTTTATCCAGGACATTTTTTTTTTTTTTTTTTTTTTTTTTTTTTTAGCGTTTTGATCAAATGGCCCATTTTATATGCCTTAAGTCACATGTAGGGCATGTACTGGTCTTTGTCCATCTCTAGGGTCTTTTTGGTATGGATTATAAATTGAGGGGTAGTGATGTAAAAAATAATATATGGTTGTGTTCTATAAATGTTTGAAAAGAGCATTCAACTACAAATTGTCAAACTGATGTGCTTAATGGTTGCTGCATGGAGCTAATTATGGCCATTTACTAGACCAATTCATTAATATACCTAACATCCATTAAATGAGAATTAAATATTATCATAGTCTTTAAAGTTTTGCCTACCTACCTTCTTATATGAGTTTAATGTTTCCTTCTTTCTTCTTGACTGTACATATATAATCTTACATATATATATATATATATGTATGTATGTATATCTATGTATGTATGTAGAAAAAATCATTTCCTCAACAAAAATATTTTCTCTGAATAAATTAATTTAATGTAATTGTAACCAACCACATTTTTCAAATTAGCAGTTGGCAATTACATAACATAAACTTTTCTAGGTTTTTTTTTTTTTTTTTTTCGATAGAACAATTTTTTCCTAGGATTGCACTACACCAACTTCTGAAACCGAGGAATCTTGTAACTAAAGAATTGATTAATGACATAAATTTTCTTTAACTCGTTGTAATCTTGTGCTCATTATATATATATATATATATATATATATATATAATGGTTTAATCAACTTATTCTAATACTTATCAATCATGTATTATTATTTTAATATAAAATATTAATAAGAAGATTGTAATAAATTGATAATTAATAAAAAATTTATAATAATTAATAAAATTAAATTCTTAAATCGTGAATCAATTTTCTATATTTTATAAATAACCACCGATAAAAGAGTAGCTATTAAAACTCGTATGTATATATACAAATCGAAAAAAAATGTACATACAGGCAAGTGTATATATCCTTCTTTCATTAAATTAAATTTATTGCTTTTACCAACAAAATATATAGCCCTTGATATTTCCTGAGATATTCATGCATTATTTACTATTGTTAGAGAGAGAGAGAGAGAGAGAGAGAGAGAGAGAGAGAGAGAGAGAGAGAGAGATATAAATGCCGTCTGTGGTTAATGTTTTGCAGAGTAACATCTACTAAGTAATGAAAGAAATGAGCAATTTTACGGATAAAGCTAGCAAAAAAATAAATAAAAAATAAAAGGGTCACCCTTAATTTCTTCACGTTAGATACCGTAACATAATTGCTAGCCACACTTCTTTCTGGCCATGAGCAAAATAAATAAATAAATAAATAAAAATAAATAGTAATTAAATGAAGAAAAGGACTAAAGACACTTGCGACGAACACAAGTATATATCCAATTCAATGAGTGTGGATCCCACGTAATTAAATGCCTGAAATTGAATACTCACGAGTGCAACTTCTACCAAAAGACCAGATTTAATGTGCATAATAATATATAACGACAGTTATTATGACGCTCGTACGTACGTAGAACTCGCGTAAGTCCCAAGTAGATTTTCGTCTTAATTACCGTATATTTTCGGGTTAAATTCATGGATAGTATCTGAACTTTTTTTTTTTTTTAAAAATAGTCTTTGTAATCATTTTTTTTAATGAAAAATTCTTAAATTCTTAAAATGTCTTATAAATAGTTTCTATGTTAAATTTTAGATCGAAATCGTTAATTTTGTCTCATAAAAAGTCATTAAACTATTTTCTCTCTATTAAATTTAATTCTTAAACATAAAAAAAACATATTATCTTAAAAATTATAGAATCAGAAAAAGAACTAAAAAAATCAAATAAAAAATAAAAGTCTCTAAAGAACAACAACGCATGTCCTCATCTTCTCCATTAAAAATATGAATCTAAAGAAATTAAATTTAAAAGATCAACAAAACAGAAATTTCTCCTTAATGCAAAAACACACAAAATATTTAAAGAGTAACAAAGGCAAGCCCATATCTGCAGCAAGCGTCCAAGCCCTGAGCACCAGTTGAATCGCCATCAATGAAGTTGAAAAGTGTCATTCCAAGATGCGAAAGCCTCTTATGTTCAAATCAAAAAGCCTTGCCGGAGTCGAATGAGGCTAGAAAGGGAAAGATCGGCAACGATGAGCCGCATGTGTGTGACAAGGATAGGGAAGGAAAGCAACGGAGGTGACGAGCATATAGCAGGGGGAGGAGCCGACGAACAAAGGGCTAGGAGAGGGTTGGCAGATCTGAAAAAAAAAAAAAAAAAAAAAAAAAAATCTTTAAGGGGAAGGGGATTTGAAAAATCTGAGTTTTTATTTATTTTTATTTCATTTTTTTTTTTTTGATCTTAACGAAAAAAATAATTTTTCTTTTGGGTTAGTGGGTTTTGAAGCTTTGACAAAGATTTGAAATTTTAATTTCTATTATAGTTATTGTTTCTCTTTAACATAGAAATTATTTTTAAAGAGAGATAATAGTTTAGGGACTTTTTATGAGACAAAGTTAAAGGTTTCCATCCAAAATTTAAGAGAGAGACCATTTATCGAACACTTTTAGAGTTCATAGACTGTTCATAAGAAAATTTAACTACATGGACGAATTGTAGAAAGAGAAAAAAGCTTAGGGACTATCAATGAATTAATTAACTCTTAAAAAGCAAACGAACCGCATATTTTAGGTGAAATGCAGACCAAACCAATTACAAATTAGTTTAGAGATTTTCAAACTAAACCAAACTAATTAAGGGATCTGATCCAATCCAAATCAAATTGATTGTAATTGGTTTAGTTTGATTTTTCTAATTGGTTTGAACTAATATTTTACAATCTCTTCTCAAACTATAACCACAACTGGTACTTATATTTTGTATAGTAGACATTTCATTATATAGGTTATGATCATTTGCTTTTGAAAATAAACGTATTTTTTTAAAATATAAATACCTTACAAATATATAAAATATGTATAACTTTAAAATATATATATATATATAAATCGAATTGGTTTGATTTAGTTTGATTGTTTTAAGTGTAAAATCACAAGCCAAATTAATTTAATTGATTTTTTAAAAAAATTTAAACCAAACCAAACTGATTATTATGGTTTAGTTTAATTTAATTAGTTTAAGTGGTTTGGATGGTTTGTTGTACTCCTTATTTTCTCTTAGATTGGTCTTTAATATTATGCACAAAAAAAAAAAAAAAAAAAAAAAAAAATCTCCGGATTATAAAGAAGTGATGGATTTTTCACTATTTCTACTTGAGTTGAGGAGTACTTGTTATTGGCTATGTCTGGCCAATTATAGAGTTTCTTTTTTTTTTTTTTTTTTCCTTCATTTTCTATTATATACTGCTACAATAAATATGGTGTACGTGTGTATAGATATACTGATTAATTTTTGGTATTAATGTACGTGTGAATAGAACTCCAAATATGTGTATGATGACATCATTCTCCATATAACTAGTTTTCTCTTAAATGCATGTTAGGTATTATGTCAAAACAACATTTAGGCGTGAAATTAGTGAAAATTAGGAGAATATTAATGATTCATATTTTGTCAAGGACAAAGACTAAACTCATGCTTTCTCCACGTAAGCACTAAATGCTTGATTAATTGATCCCTTTATTTATTAGTAGAAGTAGGTAAGCAACTTTAAAGACACATTGAAAACTATATATGATTTCCCATTCCGTTTTTAATTATACTTTAATTTTATATCCTGATGAAATGACTTTGAATAGAAGGGTAATTAAAACCATGAGCTCCACAATTGTTCAGCATAGGTATTAGGTTGTACCATTCGACAAATTTTAGGTAACTGCTGTTTTCAATCATTTAATGAGCCAATATCGTATGTTTTAAGGCCAATATAAAAAGTGACAAGCTATAACATTATAAACAAATATGAATAAGTGCACGTATTTTTAATTATTTAGAGCATATTTGAATAAATAAACATTTTGATGCAGAAGTTAATACTTTAGTGAAAATTTCAATTTTCCGAAATATAACTTCATCTTATACATAGAATATCATCGAGAAAAAATAGAGAATTTACTATTAAGAGTGCATAAATCTAAATTTTTACCCTCTACTCTTGATAAATATATTTTTGTCAGTGTAATTATTTAACTAAAAATATTATAAATCAAGAGTAAATGATAAAATCCTAACTCATGTACTTGTAAAGAGTATTTATCAAAATTATTATTATCTGATGAAAATACCTAATCAATAGAGCAGCCAAAATTTTTAAAAAATTGTAACTAATCAGTAGAGCAACTAAATATTTAAAATTTGTAACTAATCAGTAGACCAACTAATTTAATATTTAAAATTTGTGGTTGCATGTCTAGTCTAGTGATAAAATTTCACCCACGACTTACCGTTCTTGTTGATCAGATAATAGAGTTCAAATTGCCCACCCCAATTTAATATATTATATACATATATTTGTGTATATATATATATCGTGTAAAAGTTGGGACGTATATATAGTAATCATGTATGCTGAAAAGAAGTACGATAATATTTATGCGCCTCTTGATTTGTTTCTTTTAGTTTTGCAATAAATATATATTTTGTATTGTTGTATTTTTTAAAAATAAGTCACTTAATGCCTTGAAGAGAATCATTATTTCACGCAATAGATGAGAGCACTAAATGCACAACAGAACGTTTGCCTGGTGATTTTGTAAATATTGATACTTAAATGTTACAAGGAACAAAAGAAATTGGGTATTAAAAAAAATAAAAAAATTACAGAATTTATTTTTAAAAGCGTAAAGTCTGATTTTTTACTATTTACTCTTGATAAATATCATTTTATTAGTGTAATTATTTAATTAAAAAGATTATGAATCGAGAGTAAACAGTTAAAATTCTAATTTATATGCATTTTTAAAGAGTACTTGTCAAAATTATTAAAAAAAAATGGTTAATACTTCAAGCAAAGTACAATTTTCCCTGCCCATTACAATTTCGTGACTCAAGCATTTTTCATTTATTTCTCATTCAAAGTACTACAATAAATATAACTATATATAAAATTTTAGTGCCAACAAACTTTCTTCAATAGCTAGAAAGGAGGATATTTTGGATTCGGATAAGCAGTACCAAAGGAATATCCACCCAATCTAGCTTGCCCAATTAATTTGACAATATCAGCAGCTTTAAGTTGAATTTTGTATTTACTATAATTAATGTTTTAGGCTACTTCCAGCCTTCTTTTAAGTCTGTCTTTTTTCTTTTTTTTGGGCATGTAGTGCCATTAATATTGAACCATATACATAGATACACACGCATAATATATATATATATATATGCGTGTGTATATATATCCCTTCCGTGCTAATCTATTAATTAATCTTCAACATATATATAGTACACGAGTAAAAAGTATAAGGTTTTAAAAACCTTACATCCAATTTAATTCACTATTTACAATAAATGTATATAATATTTTCTTTGGCTTAATTCAATCGTTAGTACTAATTAACGATAATTATAAGTCTGCCCAAGCAAAAAAAAAAAAAAAAAAAAAAAAAAAAAAAAAAAAAAAGTCTTCCTCGTTAATATATATATATATATATATTTTTTTTTTTTTTTTTCCCGATCACAAGTGATAATTAAGCTCAAGCATTTAGAGCCATTTTAATTACTTTGAATGGCTTTTTGTTGGTCAGCATCGTCATTAATTAAGATGATCAACAGTTCAACTAAGTAAACCTGTCAACATTAATGAGACGCGTGGAATTTATGATCCAAATAAAAGCTACAATTTAATGCAGAAGTTGAAAGGTCCAATGCAATGTTAAATAACAATAAATGCCTCACGGGACCATTAGGTTTTCCCACGTAGTTTTGGCTTTGAACATGACAAATTTCTATTAAATGTACAAAAGGAAACACAATGCTTGTAGATTATATAGATATATATATATATATATATTTTATATACATGCATGAGAATTGAGAGGGAGAGCTGAAGAGGCATTTAAGTCAGAGGCCTCAACTCGCCACCCGCCAGATATGTATAAATATTCATGTACTCTTCTCTTCTCTTGCACTTAGCTGTTGGCACACGAAAGTACAAATTAATATTCAAATAATACATACATATATATAATATATATATATATATATAGAACGAGTAGTCCACATATTTATATATATTTTTTTTCAAAATTATTTATGTATATAACCATTCATACATATATTTGATGCTTTACTCATCATCCGCATGAAAAAAAAATATTTCGTCGTTTTGCAGGTGACACTTTCATTTTGAGCAATTCTACACGTTTACGTAAAGATTATATAACTTTTTAAATTATTTCTCATACGTACCAATATTTAAATTACTAAGTATCAATTAATTACATTCTGTCTGTACTGTTTGCCAATCCGTAAAGACAAATGCAACATTAGTTGCTTATTAGTCAGTCCTTATGAAGATCCCAAGACCTTGGAACTCAAAGCAAATTAAAAGTTAATATATACAGCTTCTTGTTCTTTCAATATGCATATTTATGGTGATTATGAGCACTTTGCGTGATCTTTAATTTTGTAATTAGTCAGCGTTATGAACCATTAATTTTCTGACTAAACTATAGGGGTTTTTTTTTTTTTTTTTTAAAAAGAAAATATATTTCAAATAATCAAGGCAATATAAAAACATCATTTTTAACGTGCATAGCCTCAAACTAATTAAGAAAACTCGGGCATATAAACAACTGGAAACTTGTACAAAATTAAGGTTGTTGTTGTGGAGGAAAAATCATGGAATGACATGTCGTGTTGGCTAATTTTTCTGTCCTTTGTAATAATTATCTTTGATATTACGTTTACAGCATGCTTTATATACAATCATGGAAACCTAAAACAAATTATAAAAGCTTGGGCCAAACCGTAACCTATAAAACTGCTGTTTCATGTAGTACGGTTATTTGCTTTTTACATTTAATTGTAATACAGACCTTTAATACAATCAATATTAATTAACTCTCCAAACCAAAGAAAAAGATTGTGCCAAGCTGTAGTTACGTACTCAAACTACTTTGATATAGGAACCACATATCAATTTACGGCTATCTCCTTCAAAATGTCATCAAGCACTGTATATATATTGAGTAAACATGGTTGTTCTCATTTACCCACAATATATATATAATTTGAAATATTATATATATATATTTAATATAGTTATATATTTGAGTTATTATATATGTGTAATATATATATTTCACACACTGTTTCCGAGTTGAAGTTTGAAAAGAACTTTAATAAAAGCAAACAAATTCAGGTTAAATTCAGGTGATTAAGGGTTGAGAGTGTAGTTTTTGAAAACTTAAACTTGAGTTGAAGTTAGAACTTGAATAAAAACTTGAATAAAATTGAAAAAACTTTGAACTTGTCTTTTTTGAATTTTTTGAATTTTAAAAAAAGACATCAATTCCATGAAAACATGCGCGTGATGTGTTATTGCTACTAGGATACATAGACGATTGAGAGTTTTGGGTGCTTTTTTGTTTGCTTGTAGTTTCTAGGTTTAATCTATACCAACAATGTGATCTGTTTTTGATCCGATGATCAGAATTGCATGTCTTCACATTAATCTAAACTGTATATCAAATGATTATGGTATAACGGTCATAAAATTAAATGATTGTTGTCTAACAAATGTGTCTATCGTAGTTACATGATCCTCTTGTTTAAAAAAATAAGATCACTTTAAGATCAGTTTTATATTTATTTTGGGAAATCAATATTAATATTCCTAATTATCAAATTCGTGAGTTCGTTGTATTTTGGAGATAATTTTTGCCGCAAAATACTGGTTAGCAAACTCTCATATACAGTGGTGGCAAATATTATCACTTTAAGGAGTTTCTGTCTCGTTTTCTATACCCAAAGAAACTCTCACATGCATTCATTATATTAGTTCAGCTAAATAAACCTCTAACATTTATGATCCTCGACAAACTTAATTATGATCGTTTTTTCGTACCATATAGCAACAGGGATTGGAAGGTATAAACAATACTTCAAAGTCATGATCAGATCATAAAATGCATGCGATCCAGCAATATCACGTTCTCCTGCTCACATAGTGGGCCCCCATATATAATATAGATGACCACTTTTGCAACATTTTTCTCTATATACATATATTATTTTGACGTGAGAAATAGTGTTTCTATCCTACTATAGTTTAAATTGTGTTATGGTGTAAAATTTCATTTTTTTAAGCTCAAAAATAGTCTCATTTCTAAACTAAAAAGTAATCTAGTTTCAATGCAAACGGGAACACTTTAGTCCCGTTTAATTTATTGATTCGAGTTTTTAATTCGAGTTGAGATCTGATTTTATGTGATAACTTTTTACTATAATAAAAAAGTTATATGTAATTATTTATGAGAATTTTTTATTATAATAAAACTTAAATTTTAAATTTAAATCGATAAAATAAATGAAACTTTTGTCTCTGTCTCTGTCCATTAATATTCATCAAGTCTCTGATTGGTTCAACTAACTAAGCCTCTCGCATTAATGACACACTTGAGAATTAGATTCGATGACTCCTAAGCTATGTATGTGTGTGTGTGTGTGTGTTTCACACCATGATTGGAAAGATATCTAAAGCAGCAATAAATGGAAAGGGGACCATTACCTTCCTGCAAAAGTCTCATCTCATATATACTTCTACTCTGATTGATGGGTTTGCCAGCCTTTTGAGTTTAAGGTATGTGCACGTGTGGGTGTAACGTGTAAAAAAGTGTGTAAAGATTTGTGAAATAGTGGATATTTGGTAAGCATAATTCTACTTTTTGAATTTCCAAGGCATGAAACGTAAAGAGATAATTTGGACCAAATTCAAAATACTGAATTTTTATTCTTATTTATTTATTTTATGGTTGCAAATTGGTCAACTATACATGTCTCATTCAGTTCATTGATTTTAGTTTTTAATTTTAGTTGATATGTGATTTTATGCGAAAATTTTTTACTGTAGCAGAAAAAGTTAGATGTAATTTTTTGTGAGAGCTTTTAACTGTAGTAAAATTATAATTAAAAATTCGAATCGGTAAAATAAACAAAGTCATAATAATTAGCTTCAATAAGCCCAAAAATTTGAGAAGTTTAGCATACATCTTTCAATAGAAATGGTACGTTTAAATACCAATGCTATAAAACTGGTATTCATCTATTACCTTGAAAAGGTGACGAAGAAAGCAAGCAACCAACGTCCTTTAAGGACGGAAAAAAAGAACAATTATGAGATCAAATTCTTGACTTCTATATGTAGAAATTGTTAAATTGTGTTGGCTATTAATTGGCTTTAACTATTTATTATCAAATTTTAGTAAGTGTAGTTTCAGCATTTTACACTTGTAAAATTCAATTGACCTAGTTTTCGTTATAAAAGGGAGGACACCGTTTTTGGGGTTAATTAAAGAAGTATAGAAAAAACACAGAGAATTGTGAGGTGTGCAATTTTTTCTCTTGTAACTTCTTCTTTATTATTTAGAAATACTATGACCCTGTTCATTTCGCTGATTCGAGTTTAGAATTCGAGTTTTGCTATAGTAAAAAACTCTCAAAAACAGTCACATCTAACTTTTTTACTACAGTAAAAAGCTCTCACACAAAATCACATCTCAATTCGAATTACAAATTCGAATCAGCGAAGTATAGCTGTTGCAAGATGACGTAGCTTCACATTGAGATGCTAACTTTTATAAATTGTGTGCGTCGATGTTACTTGATTTATGTTTTAGTGTTTTTATTGCTCTCAGTTACGTAGAAATAAGGCGTTTAATTCTTAACAAAAATTACAAACAGTACGCGAACAAAACTCGCAAAAAAGGGGTGGAGCTGGTTTTACAAGGAGAAAGAAACGAGTGAAACTACCTTATGAAACTCATAATCTTATATGGTATATTAGGTTATTTTCATAAATGACTCGTGTATTATAACTTAACTGCGAATTACACAATAAGTTATCTCATACTTTGTAAAAACCTCATAGTTAGTCTCTTCGTCACAGTTTCATTTCAAAAGAGATGGAAACTCATCACGTGACTTCACATGGGATTATATCAAACATGTGATTATATCAATGTTTGATATGATTTACCATCTAAAAGTAAATATCGGAGGTCAAATTGGACAAAGAGTGTAATTTGAGTGATTCTTTCAAAGATAAATAAAAAGAGAGTGAAATAAACAGTAAATAATTAAAAATAATAGTAATTTTAAAACTATTTGAAGTAAATAACAATAAATTTAAAACTTATACAGTAAAAACTCTTTTTACCATGTAAATCAAGTCGTAAAAGAAAAGTCGTAGATAAAAACTTTACGTGGTAAGAACTTTTACTGCTACTTCAAATATTTTAAAATATACTATTTACTTAATTTAATTTCAAAAATCTACAACTTAATACAACTTCTCTAAACCAAAATTGATTAAAAAGATAAAAAAAAAACGACAACATCATTTTCAATGCGACAATCTGCTACTTAACTTGAAAACAACAAAAACATGAAAACGATTTTCTCCATCAAACGACATTAGTCACATCACTATATAAAAAAGAACATCTAATAAAACGAAGACACATCCCATAAAACGACAAATTTGTAAAATCACTCATAAGTTAAACCACTAATAAACGGCAGCAATGTGAAGAAACGACGATATAGAACACATTTACTTTTGATGAAACGACAAGGAATTTGGGTTTCGACACCATAAAGGTAGGAAAAAAAGACAATATCTGTTCCTAAACGACAAATTTTCTTACAAACGACGAGATTTTAAAATCGACAGCATTATACAGGAACGACAATATTTTATTAGCAACGACAATACATTTACAATCTTCAAACTTCAAAGGCTAAAAGAACGACACGGAATTTAGGAAACGATCATACTGAATTACTAATTATAATAGTAAATGTTCGTTTACATTAATCGTTATGCTTGTCTTTTTAGTTGCTCACCTAAATTACTAACATGCTTGGTTAGTAGGGAAAGTGGTGAAAATGGAGGGAATGAAAATAGTGGAAGGATAAGTTGGGAAAAAAAAGAAAGAAGAAAAATATGGATTATTTGGTAGGAGAAAAAAGAAAATAAAAAAGAGAAATGCAAACATAGATAAATAAATAATACATTAAGAGTTATTTCTATTATTTTTATTTTATATACTATGAAAATATGGTTATGTTTTAGTATAAGATTTACATCATATTGTATTAGAAAGACGTTTAATTAATGGATTAGAATTATGAGATTATAATTATTTTTGATTTACGTATATTTTTTATAAGAGAAAACACTATAACAAATTATAAACCATAATTTAAATTATGGTATGAATTCTTGCACTAAATATTTTTTTAATTTTGTATACTTTTTAATTTTAACAGGATTTTTACTGAATCTAACGTTTAAAAGCATACGCTGCGACCAAATAAGCCAACCGATTTTTTTTTTTTTTTTTGCCAAAAAATTTTCTTTTATTTAAATCCTCTACTTACTCTTTTCCACCTTTCATGAAAAAAGGATTAATTTTAACATTCCGGTATAAGTACGGGGTCAATTCATAATTAACCCTTTCTTTTAGCACCTTTTGCAAACTTCCTTCTGCTGTGGCTTAAACCCCTCTGGTACCAAATGCACCACAAAAACCCTAACCGAAGCAGTGGCCAGCGAGCGTGAGAATGGGGAAGAAAGGCCAGAAGCAGAAGATCATCCTTCCGCCGGAGCTTCCGCCGGAGATCTCCGACAACGAAATCGAAGTCTCCGACGAGGACTTGCAGTTCGTCGACGAGAACCGAGACTACGCCGGCTTTGTCTCCCGCTTGGACACTCAATCCATCACAAAGTTCGCATTTTACCAATCCCCTTTTATCTAATTAGATAATCTTAATTGTTGTTTTTAATGTATAACTTTGTATTTGATTGGTTTAAGGTTTCTGTTGAGATATATGATTGATTTGGCATAAAGTTTTGCTTTTTGGATACCAACAGAGGAGGGAAGTGCTCATTAGGTTTATTTTTTTAGGTTTAATTATATATTTATTTTTTTGGTTGTTGATAATTTATCAACTTGGATAGTGGAGATTTTCCACCATATATGTTTCACTTCTAGAAATGTGAATTTGTTGTCTCAGGGAAAAAAAAAGAAGGAATTTTTGATTGTAGCAAACTTGTTTAAGTATAATTTAGGTGAGAAAAAGTGTAATGTCGGATAGAGTTTGGAATTTGGAGCTTTAATAAGCTAGAGAGTTTGTTTTTAGTTTCATAAATTGTGGACAATCTATCTTTGTTGGTCTAGGCATTATCTTGGGAACTTTTTTTTTTTTTTTTTTTTAAAAATGTGTTTAGGGCCAATTTTGGAAGGAAAAAAAAAATATTGTTGAGGTCTTCAAAAGATTGAAATTTGTGAGTATTAAGGTTGATATGAATGATAATCCATGACATTTTACGGTGTTTGCAAACATTTCTTTGTTTGTGAGATCTCAGCACAAGGCCCTGTGCTGTGCATCGAGCAATTTATGTTTACATTCTTTTGATTCGTTTGTTTAGAAGTCTTCTTGGTTAGTTGCTCTGGTAGATATGCATTTTGGTATCTGGATTGTAAAGTCTATGTATTTTCTGTTTTTTGTTTTTGTTTTTTTTTTTTAATGGCTTTTCTTCTTCTGACTTGAATTTTGGTTTGCTGCTACTGCATCTGATTAACTTTCTCTTTTCGTACAAAGGCATGTTACTCGTGTTGCTGATGTTAAAGAAGATGCTTTGGAAGCTTTGTATGAGAAGCGGCTGAAGAAAAAACAACTGCAGAAAGAACAAGAGGACAATAAGCTTGAAGTGGATCCTGTTGATGCGCTTCCTGTGAAAACATTGGATGGACAACTTCTCTACCGAACAGGTTTCCTTTTGTTCTCATCTTACTCTCTCTCAGACGCAAACTGTTGTCTTTGGGTGTACATTGTGTTTCAAGTTGTAAGTATGGGGGTTCCCCTTGTTACTGTGTGGTATAGCTACAAAGACCTCAAGGCCATCTGAAGAAGAAACTGGTGATGATGATAAGGAAGCTACTGCTGATCAAAGCGTTGTTAAGCTGACAAAGGCTGAAAGGAGGGCAAAGCTTAAGAAGAGTAAGAAAGAGGCAAAGAAACAAGGGACGGAGTTGGCTAAGACTGAGGTGGAACAAACCCCTCAAGCAGCTGTCCTGGTATGTTCTTTTTGGAGGTTCTTGTCTTCTTTTGTTTCCTTTACGGTTGATATTTTATTTATAGGCTGTGTTTGGTTAAGATGGAAAGAAGGAAGGAATGATATATAACTTAGGTGAGGAAAATGAAGAGGAATGTCAAGACCTTTATCTTTTTGTGTTTGGTATGGATTCCTTCCTCCAATCCTTTCAACTTTTGAAGGATCAAAAGTGGGGTCGTGCAGAGGATTTTAAATTCCCTATACCTCCTACCAAACAATTATGAGTCTTAAAATCCACCCACTAATCCTCCGACCTCTATCCCTCCATCTACTTTCCCTTCCTATGAAACAAGGCCTTGGTTTTGGTTGCCTTGTAGTTGTTCAGTTGTTCTATTAACAAATGGATCGTGAATTAACCTTGTCAGGAGTTGGGATCCATTCTTGTAGCTTAGTATTTGTATTTGTTTTCACGAAGGTGACACATCCTCGTTAGGTTGTACATAATTCTTATAACTAATACAAGTTTGTTTCCAAAAAAAAAAAAAAAAAAAAAAAAAAGCAGAACGTGAACTCAAAAACAAATTGCAAGTACAATCAAAGATACGTTGAGGATTTGGACATTCTTGTTGAATAGATTTGTTAGAGGTTGTTTGGTACATGTGTTCAAACCCAAACCATTGATTTTGCTACTGTATTTTTCCTCGCCTAAAGAATTTGAATAAAAAAAATTCCCGCTAATAGTTCTCTCACGAAGAATTTGAATCAAAACCCAAATCATGGTTCAAATACACTTCCCAAACGGACCCTTAAACTGTTTGGGAAACTATGTGATTTGACATTGTTGATGGCTATAAGATATTCGTGTCATGTTTTCATAATGCACAAGATGCATATATGACGTGCTCTTCCCAGTCTTCTTATATATATATATATATATATATATATATATATATATTCATGTATATATGTATATATGTAAATCTGTACACTTTCCATTCTGCTTAAACTACATTATTTTACACAACTAGATTACCTTATCTTGACCCTTATTTTTGTGTGTGTCGCATAATTACTTTTTTCCCTTTTTGTTTAGGATGAGGTGAAAAAAGATATCACAGCTGAGGAAGCATTTGAAGATAAGAAGCGTAAGATTGCAGAGCTTGGAATTGCACTGCTTTCCGATCCAGAGTCTAATATTAAATCTCTGAAGGACTTCTTACAAATCTGTAAAGATAATGATCATGCAATAGTCAAACTTGGACTTCTATCTTTGTTAGCTGTTTTCAAAGATATTATCCCTGGGTGCGAGTCCTTGCATAGTGTTTGTTATTGCAGTTTTTTTTTTTTTAAAAAAAAATTATTATTCCTTTTGTGCTTGATATTGTTGTTTTAACATTCACTATTTTCATGTGTCCTACAGGTACCGGATTAGGCTTCCTACTGAGAAGGAGCTGCAAATGAAAGTTTCTAAGGATGTTCAAAAGATGCGGTATTATGAATCAACACTTTTATCTTCTTACAAGGTCAGTCCTTTTCTTTTGTTTTATTTCTTTCTTTGTTTTTCCATAGAACTGCTATTGGACAAAAACTGGATTGTCTACTTGTTATGCTTTTTGGTTTTTCAGTCCAACATATCTTCTCATATTATAATTTCTTAGAATCCGAGTTTTGAAATTTATTCTTGATGCCATATCTATGGAACTATGGCCACGTGACTATTTTGGCTCACGAAAGCTTTGTTGTTGGGCTTTATTGATGGACTCTGTTCGGGGTTTTTAAGTTTAGAAGTTGTTGGCTTTATCCATGTTTCTGCTTCGGAGGGTAGATGCTTGTTGGGTTTGTTTATGGCCTAAATTTATAAACTAAAGGTTCATTGTAAGTCCCTGATTGAGGGAGAGATGTATGGTTTTGGCTCTAACAAGAAAGCAAAGGTCCCTTGGAGATGTATGCTCATCTCAGTTATGAAAATTCTGTGGCTGGAGAGAAATGCTCATGTGTTCGAAGACAAAGAAATGGCAATTGAAGACCTGTTTGAGAAAGCCAAATTTTCAGCTTCACTTTGGGCAGCTTTGGATAAAGAATTCAAAGGCTTTCCGTTCACGTTGATCATTTTAAATTGGGGGGATGTTATTGGTCGTTAACTTGTTTTATGCTTTCTGAGATTCCTTTTGTTCTTTGATCTTTTTTTCTTCTTGTATTTCTTTTTCGTTTTTGCTTTGAGGATTCCTCATCCTTTTTCCTTGTAATTGATGATTATTTGTTAATTATCAATGAAAGGCCTTTTCTTATTAAAAAAAAAAAAAAAAAACTGGTGGTAGACCCATAAATTGGGGAACATCAGTTTTACATCTATTGCTATTCTTTTGAAAATATGAATTACTTGTAAGTTAATCATGACAAATCGTGATTTATTTGTATATTTACTGCATGTTCAACAGGGATACTTGCAGAGGCTGGCAGCTCTTGAAAAGCAGTCCTCATTCCAACATGTGGCCATCCGCTGTATCTGTACTTTGCTCGATGCAGCTCCCCATTTTAACTTCCGGGAGAGCTTGTTAGGTGTTGTTGTCAGGAACATAAGCTCCTCAGATGATGTCGTAAGGTTCTTCAGTTTCTATATTCTTTCAACCTTGAGCTTTTAAGAATTTGAAAACACGCCTTTGAAAGGTTAGGAACATTGGAAATGTTCTAGTTTATGTCAATATAATAAATTCCTACTTTAACAGGAGACTCTGTTGCTCTACGATAAAGTCAATTTTTACAAACGAGGGTAAACATGGTGGTGAAGCCACACTGGAGGCTGTTCGATTGATTGCTGATCATGTGAAAGCCCATAATTGTAAATTGCATCCTGATTCCATTGAGGTATGAGCAGCACTACCACTGCGCTGATATCCTTGCTCCAACTTAAATCGGTCCTTCGTGGAACACGTTTCTTTCTTTTCTTTTCTTTTATTATTTTTTTTGGCTGTTAACTTATGCCAATAACTGTTCATATTAGTTATATGACGGTGGTGTGCTTTTTGAATTTTTTAAAATATTGTTTTTTGATTTCCTCAATTTAACTTGTTAGTTTTTGTAATACTCTCTCAGGTTTTCTTGCATTTGTCGTTTGCTGAAGATCTTGGGAGGTCTAAAAAAACTGATGAGAAGAATAAAGTAAAAAATAAAAGAAACAAGAAAAGAAAGATTGTGGAGGAGCCAAGGAAATTGCCAGAAAATGACAGAAAAAGGAGTAAGCGAGAGTTGATGTCAAAGATGAGAGAAGAGGTATTTTTGAATCTAAGTTATTTACTGGTTTCTTTCATTTTATTGTTCCTAATTTATATAATGATGGTAAACATTGTGATGGTGTACTAGGTGGAAGCTGATTACAAGTCTGTGGCTTTTACTCCTGATGTTATAGAGCAGAGAAGGATGCAGTCGTTGACACTTTCTGCTGTATTTGAGACCTATTTTCGCGTTTTAAAGCATACTGTGCAACCAGTAGCTGCCAGGTTTGCTCTTGTGCTATGAGTATTATTATTCTACTGTCTGAAGTTTTAAATATCTTGTGTGTATAGTTAGTTGAATTACACTTATTGTGGTATGCAGATTAGGGATGCAAAGTGTTGCATAGCATTTTAGGTTTGAGAAACTCACCCAAAAAAGATAGAAACGTATGAGATAGGACGTTTAGATTGGACTCCTTGACACATTATGAATATGTAATCATTGAATTATCGCGGTGATGTTTTCCTTTTCTTTTATTTTTTCTTTTCTGAAACTTTTCCCGACATTTCAAGTGTGTTATTGTAGAAAAAATTCCTAGAAGGAGCTGATATAATTGTTTCATTTGCTTTTCGGTTGACCAGCTGAAAATTTCATCATTTGGTTATCTGCAAAGTAAAACCTTGTTTTGATGGTGACAACCCCAACCTACTGTAAATACTAGAAACATACAAACACCTCGGGGACACATATTTAAGCTCGACATGCACACAATAATGGGTAATTTGTTACTGTTAATGAAACCTTATCATCTGTTTGCCCCCGTTTGGTTAGTTTTGATCTTTATTAATGGTATTTTGTAAATTACATAAGCCAGAATGAGCTATATATATCCTATACATTATCTAATGACTAGAAATCTGAAATCTTGATACTTCGATACTATTGTTTGAAATTGGTTAGTTATCTAATTTTTAGCGTTCTTTGTGTAATTGCTTGCCTGGTTGGCAGGGTGCCAGATTTTGTTTGCTTTCAAATTTGCCTTGACACCTTGGACTAAATGGTTATTGTACCTTGTTTTGTTGCTCAGCTCTGAAGCAAATGCTGGTGCAAGCGGCTCCCACCCTTTGCTTGCTCCCTGTCTGAGAGGTTTAGGGAAGTTTTCGCATCTCATCGACTTGGATTTTATGGGCGATCTTATAAACCATCTACGAATGCTTGCTGCTGGTGGTAGTAACTCAGAAAACACCTCTGGGAAAAGTTTGACCGTATCTGAGCGCCTCCAGTGCTGCATTGTTGCTTTTAAAGTAATGAAGAGCAACCTTGATGCCTTGAATGTTGATCTGCAGGACTTCTTTGTTCAACTGTACAATATTATCCTCGAGTACATGCCTGGAAGGTCAGTTCTAAAGCTTTTTCACTCCAAGATTGTGCCTGAGGACATAATCTCTGTTAATTGCTTTGAAAACAAATGTGATAAATAACATGCTTTGCATAGTGCTTGGTGATGTAAACCCCGGTGGAGCTTATCATTATTTCTTCTCTTTCTCTGTGTGAAAATCATTTGTCTTGTAGCTCCCTTATTTTTTGGGTTATAATTTCTCCTTGCGTTGTGATATTTGCTTTGCTTGTTAACGCTTGTCTTATGAATTAGTTGCGTTTTGCTATTTTCGTGTAATTTGTATTTATTTTTGTTGTACAGAGATCAAGGAGAAGTGTTAGCTGAGGCTCTGAAGATCATGCTGTGCGAAGATAGACAACATGACATGCAAAAGGCTGCTGCGTTTGTAAAACGTCTGGCCACTTTCTCGTTATGTTTTGGTTCTGCAGAGTCAATGGCTGGTAGGATTTTTGTACAAGTTCCTGTTTCGTCGTCAAACATGCGTTATAGATTCCTTCTAATTTTGAGATTTTCCTTTGGGACTTTTGCAGCGTTGGTCACTCTGAAGCATCTTCTTCAGAAGAATGTCAAGTGTCCAAATTTGCTGGAAAATGATGCTGGAGGTGGCTCAGTTTCTGGTTCAATTTCGGTAAGTTCTTGTCATACAATTTTACATGGATTCAATGTTCTGTTGCTAATTTACATATTTGCTTGATGTATCTACTCTTTTTCTTTTCTGTTAAATAGTTATGCATTATATTTCAAGGGGCTGTGGCCGTCTTGTAGTTACAGAATAGGTTTCTGAAATGTTCCGATTTTCATTTAGTTCCTTTGTGAAGCGACATGCCTATTCAATTCTGATTTGGTACTTGCTTCATGAAGTTGCCCCATCAAACAAACTAGATCTTAATGCAAACAACTATCTCTAACTCTCTCTCACTTGTATTTTATGCACAGAAATTTCAGCCATATGCTTCGGACCCCAATTTAAGTGGTGCTCTTGCTTCTGTTCTTTGGGAACTAAATCTTCTTTCAAAGCATTATCATCCCACCATCTCGACCGTGGCTTCTAGCATTTCAAGCATGAACATTGCGCATAACCGAGTTTATCTCTCCAACATATCCCCCATACAAGCTTTCAAGGATATGTCTCTCGAGCAGCAATCGCTTAGCCCACCAAATGATCTCAAGCAATCTAATGGAAAGAGGAAAAGAGGAAGTGTTCTGTCCAGAGCTGAGCACTCTCTTGACGCAAGTTCCGTCGACGAAGACAGTTTGAGAAAGAAACTCTCGTCACATTTCATGCTTCTTCGCGACATTAAGGAGAACCAAAGATTGAGGAGTGAGTTGGATCATGCAACATCATCCTTACAGTTGTATGAAGAGTACAAGCAACAAATGCGAAAAGATAAAAGGGACAAACCCGAGAAACGTGCGCGGTTGAATGGACTGCCCAAGTGATTTTTTTTTTCTTTTCCGGCTCTCAAAATTTTGACAAACTTGCATAATTTATTGCTTTGCGCCATTTTTTTTTTAAGGGCATATTATTGTCATTCATCAATGTGTTTCCTGGTTCTTCTTTTTGTTTTGTGGATAGTGTTCTTATTGAACTTATTGCATGCAACAAAAGTGACTTTCTGTTCATAAAACTTAAAAAAAAAAAAAAAAAAAGGTAATATGAAAAAAGGCCATGGAAAAAGTTTAGTTCTTGACCCTTTTCTATAGCAAACAATCTTGTTGAAAGCAAGAACAAAAAAGATACCTAGCAGTACGTATGCACAACACATTCCTATAAAATAACTCCTTAGCCAAATACTTATCCAACACGCATCCCTATGAAGCAAAAATCTAACGAACTTCTAACTGCATATCACCATTTCCTCCAGAGAAGAAGTTATTTCATATTTCATAATCATATCTCATCATTGGAGGGGGGCACGTATATCATTATTTTATTTATTTTCATAGTACCGTGGCTGAGCCACACACAGACGAGTGAAGCTAATTAATTCTAAGCCTATCTATCTCAGAATTTGCCACGTGGCAAAAAACTTATCTACTATCACACTCCTTCCAAGTCTCCATGCCCCATAATCAATAACATTCACAACAAGAAAAACACCAAAAAAACAATTACTAGTAGTCTAGTAGTACAAGCAAAGCAAGCAAATAGAGCTTTTGAAGAAATCAAAGCTCTTCCTTGGTGTTTTTTTTTTTTTGGTGTTAATTTGAGGAAAAAATTTTCGACATAATTTCATTATGGAGACAAGTATCACTTGCTACACTCGTGGAGCTTTCCTTCCTAATATCTCGTCTTCGCATTCCATGTCTTTTGTGTCTCCCTCATCCATCTCTCCATCTTTCAACTCCAAGGTATCATCATCATCATCATCATCATCATCATCATCATCATCATTATTATTATTATTATTATTATTATTATTATTATTATTATTATTATTATTATTATTATTATTATTATTAATTTTTATCTACTTATTACAAACACTTTAGCTCTAGTGTTAGAATTATTATATACATGGTGGGAAATTTTCTTTTTCTTCTTCTTGTTTTTTTTTTTTTTTTTTTTTTTTTTGTTTTTCAAAGAAAATGTATAGTCAAATGTAAATTGATTAGTATTTAGAGTTTGGAAATGGCTAGAGTAGCATGCAACATTAAAAACGTTTGAAAAATTGGAATTATGCCATTCATGAAAGATTAGTGGACTTTCTAGTTCCTCTTATTGCTTTACTTTTGTTGAGTTTTGTTTGCTTTTAAGAATGACAAACTAAGACACGGTGCAGATTCTGAAATCGAGCTCGCTGTTCGGGGAATCATTACGCACGGTGCCAAAATCTTCTCTAAAGGTTTCAAAATCGAAGAACGCTTTGCCAGTGACGAAATGCGAGATAGGCGAAAGCTTGGTAAGAACAAGTGACAAAACTATGTTATTGTTTTTGTAAAGCTATGATCAACACTTAGAAAAAAAAAGGGGGGGTTAAAACTAATGAGAAAAAAGTGATTTATAGGAGGAATTCCTTATAAAGGCGACGCCTGATAAAGGACTGAGGGCATTGCTGATCTCGATGGGAGAAGCATTGAGGACCATTGCCTTTAAAGTGAGAACAGCTTCTTGTGGTGGAACGGCTTGTGTCAATTCCTTTGGAGATGAGCAGCTTGCAGTTGATATGCTCGCAAACAACCTTCTTTTTGAGGTCAGAATGGCTTAATTAATTGTTAATATTCAATCCAAAAATTAGTATTAGTAATTCAGTTTAATGCTTCCTTTTTCAAGACTTCTAAAAACAAATGCTTCTTTGAATATGAAAAGTAAAAAAGCATTTTCAAGAGTTATATTTGCATATTCATTATCATTAGTTTTTGTTTTCAACCTCTCATTCCATTATATAATCAATTCTGCTATGTAAGTACTCTACTGAAATTATAGTTGAAATTTGTAAGAGATGCAATTTCTGTTCAATCAATGTTAAGATACTCAGCATTTTCCAAAACCAATTCTTCGTTTCTTATTGAATTTATTTATAATTATAGGCCCTAAGGTACTCCCATTTCTGCAAGTATGCTTGTTCCGAGGAAGTTCCTGAGCTCCAAGACATGGGAGGCCCAGTTGAAGGTCTGCAGCTATAACATTCGATATCGGTATTTATTAATCATGATCTGCATATTGTTGATTCAAGCACAACAAGTAAATGAAAATTATGCCAACATGAACAGGTGGATTCAGTGTGGCTTTCGATCCCCTCGACGGTTCTAGCATCGTCGACACAAATTTCACGGTAGGGACAATTTTTGGAGTGTGGCCAGGAGATAAGTTGACTGGAGTAACAGGAAGAGACCAAGTTGCTGCTGCCATGGGGATTTATGGCCCTAGAACTACATATGTTCTTGCTCTTAAAGACGTTCCCGGGACACACGAATTCCTTCTTTTGGATGAAGGTTTGCTTAATGATCAATACATATGATTGCTTTTCTCAGTATGATTAGAAAATCCACTGGTTTTAAAACCAAAAACTTGCTTGCATTTGATCAGGAAAATGGCAGCACGTCAAGGAGACAACAGAAATTGGTGAGGGAAAGCTTTTCTCTCCTGGAAACTTGAGAGCGACTTTTGATAATCCGGAATACAACAAGGTGATTATCCTTGATCTTTATTCTTTCCTTTTGCTATTGGTTTCAAGACTAATTATTTTCAATTATGTGCTCATTTACTAATAGTTTTTCATTAATTTCTCACTTAACAGCTAATTGATTACTATGTGAAAGAGAAGTACACTTTGAGATACACTGGAGGAATGGTTCCAGATGTTAACCAGGTCTCTTCAATTAGCCTCTTTCTCTTTTTTTTTTTCCTTAATAGAAATATGCATATGTATATGTATATACATATATATAGCATCTCAGTTTTTGGTGGTTGCATGCACAGCCTTCAGTTATTCTATACCTGACTCCACCACAAGATAGAGAGTTTAAAATTCAAATGCCCCACTCCAAAATTAGCAAATATAATCATACATTCCAAATGTTTATAAGTAACATTTCAATGCACTGCAGATTATTGTGAAAGAGAAGGGTATTTTCACCAATGTCTTATCCCCATCAGCAAAGGCCAAGCTAAGACTGTTGTTTGAGGTGGCCCCACTTGGTTTCTTGATTGAGAAGGCAGGAGGGTTCAGTAGTGATGGCCATCAGTCTGTGCTAGAAAAGGTGATTGAGAACCTTGATGATAGAACTCAGGTTGCGTACGGATCGAAAAACGAGATTATCCGATTCGAAGAAACTCTATACGGATCTTCCAGGCTCAAGGGAGCAGTGCCTGTTGGAGCTGCTGCATAAATATTACAGAACTACATGTGATTCTTACTTATGTTTGTAGCTCCTTTCTTTTGTTTTTGTTTTCACTTGGTTTTCTCCTCAAGTAAAAATTTAAAAAATGCTTGATATTCATAGTCTGGCGAGCTGTGTATCATAGTGCATAATGGGAGGCTTGAAATTAAGACTTTTGAATCATCACAAGGTTGAATCTTTCTCTGCTCTAGGCTTCTTCTTGTGTTATGTTAAAACATGTTCCTCAGTATACTTGTGCGTAAAAACATTGTAAAAACAAACATATTGTTGAAACCGAGCTGATGTAGGAGTGCCGCAACTATTCTTCTGAAAGCCGCAACTAAAAGGGAGAGATGCAATTGAATACTTTAAAAATCATTTAAGACCAGATTTGGGAATCCACCACAAACACTATTAGTTTGGTCCTTATTTTAAGGAGTCTCTTATAAATCTGTGGACGCACTTGGGTACTTTTTCAAGGCCCAAACTTCGTAGGCCATTTCTAAAATTCAAGTATCCTCAGTGCATCCCAAGCAAAATATAAGACTAGCTAGGGAAAATATTATATATATATATATATATATATATATATCTATAAAGGTGATTGAGAAAAGCTGGCCATAAAATCTCAAAACGTGAGACATAAGAGTAACCAAACATATTATTAACTTCTGACTGAGTCATGAAGATTTGGACGGCAGGAAACCTTATTATATATGTATATGTATATGTATATATGTATGAAAGGAAGTTTAAACTAATAATAAGCTGATCTGGGGTTGTAGAGAAGATCTTCTGATCAACTGATTCCATAATAAATAACTAAATGTGATCACAACTGATATTGATGTGAAACTGATCGGCATATGATTAATGTCAGGCATGCATGTGAATCATATCTAAACTCACATGCATTTTACATAAAATTGCAACATATAATGGCGCCGAGCCTTTTCCTCGGATTCTCACTCATTATCATGTTCCATTAAATGAAGATTATGAATTATACATATGATCAGCAGAGCAAAAATGCCTTTGGCTTTTCGAAATTCATGATTACCCAAAAAAAAAAAAAAAAAAAAAAAAAACAAAAAAAACAAAACAAACATGTATATATAAATGACTATAGAAGATGGACTATATTTTGATGGACCAGTCCATATATGTGGCACTAAACGTGGCTGCAAGTGCTTGAAGCCCAGCTACCATGTGCCAAGTTGCTCTCACATTTTCATGCTACTAGGCATGTGTTCTCTTATATAGTACTTCCAATTATACACACACACACACACACACACACACACACACACACACACACAAATATATATCATAATTCGATAATAAATTTGCTTTGACTTATCCAAATATATGAATTTTCTCTTTAGAGACATAATAGAGAAAAGACAACATATAATTTTAATTTTAGCGAATAAGGTCATAGTTATAAAGTTTAATTATTAAATGAAAGCATAATTACGATTTTTTTTATTAGATAGCACTACTGAAAATTAGAGAATTTTTTGGTAAAAAATCAAATTTTCAAAATTTGAACCCCATTTACTGACGCGTGACTCCACTACTATATCTAATATGTATATAATATTTTGATAATTAATCGAATATAGATATATCATAACATAACATGCTTTCAAACTTTGTTCGTGTGCTATATATAATATATTGATGCAGCGGAATGGATAGAAGGAGATTTTATCGGTCTAATTCGAATAGAGAATTTCTGAATTCACTTTAAAAAAACCCCACGAATGAGAAAACTCGCAAATTGAAGAGAAAATTCAACTCTAATTCAATTGTCAAAATATTCAAGTCTTCCTAATATAATAGTTAAGTGGCTATAACGATAAATTAGGAACAAAATAAAATTAAATTAGAAAGTTAAAACGAATGACAATAAAATCTAAAAAAAAAACTACTAATAACTAAATCTGCTCACATCATATATATTACATTTTTTTTTTCATGTGATCATATACAAGTATATTGAACTCTCATTAAGTATCCAGATTAACATAAAGAGCAAGACCATAAAATGCAAGTTCTAGTATTGTATTTGTATATAATATTGTCATGCCTGCAATTGGATTTGTCCTTTGTGCAACTCTAGAGCCATTGTTATCGACATATAGTTTTCACCATATATATATCTACTATTCATTTGTAGAGATAAAACATTATCCAATAAAAGAGATAACTACTATAAATGTTCATCATTTTAATCGCTCAAATAATTGGATTTTTCTAAGCCTTATCTTCTGGCCGCAAAGCAATTCTTGGTTCACATTTCCTTTTTTTCTTTCTTTTTCTCCTTCAATTTGTGAGAATTATACGAAATGGTCAAATTTTGTTTGGTTGAAAGTTGAAACCATGATGACGAGATGACACAATTTTCAAATATATTATTTTATTTGTCCATCATAGAGTTGAGATTTTTGGCAAAGTTCATCAAATCTCAGCAACGGTGGAACTCAACCAACACGATTAATATATAAGCGAAGATAACTTTGATTCTCAGCTTATTTTTTTGGTTGATTAATCTCACATTAATTTTTTTTTTCAATACTTTGTATTAATTTGAACGTACGTATCATTTTAAATCTACAATAGAGTAGGCAAGTTAGCTTTTCTGATGATACTGATCCCAATTATTCGTTTTTGGTATGATTATATTACAATTAATTGTTTGAGATTTCACTAAATCAAATTAATGTAAGGATTTGGACGGCTCTGAAATGTGAAGTTAAGGTCATTAAATTTTTATTGATAATAGAATTAATTAAGATTTTTCAAGATTGGTTCTACCAATTTGGATCAAAATTGCGGATACTTTTCATTCTAAGTGACACAATACATTGTACATTCTATATAATACAGCTAGCACTAATCAAAAGATTAGATGGTAAACATTCAAGAATAAATATCGTATCCACTCAAGTTATGCATATCCATATTTTTCAGATGAGGGAAAATGACTTGTGCTAGCTGTTATATATATATATATATATTTATATATATATATATATATATATGCGCTAAAGCAAAATCATAATCTAAATAAAATAGAGCTTAATTAGTTTAGTTATTTGTTGAAATGTCAACTTGGTGAGAATGCAGTCTAAAATATTGGAATCTCTTGAAGCCTCTGATATTACTAATAAATTATCTAATTAAGCTCAGATGATGTACGTTTTCTGTTTATTTATTGTATATTCTTTTTTAGGGTATTAACTCAAAAGCAAGATAATCTTCATTGTCATGTGTCAAAACTTGGTGCTGCCCCTACACTTAGTTAAAACCTTTTTTGAAAAAAAAAAAATCATAAAATTATTGACGATAATATCAAGGTATTTTGCTAATTAAAGGACAAACAGCTATTATGGGTTGTATTGAAATCTCAATACGTACATATAATATCAAGAAGAATAATCTAGATAATTGAAAAAAAAAAGAAAAAGGTACCCCACATTTGAATGTTTGTTTATTGCTAGCTCTTATAGCTAGCTAGGCACATGTGACTAACTCGTAACCGAATTTGAAGCTAGCTTTTAGCCCTATTCGCTCAACCAAAACTCCTCTTTTTTGTTTGTTTGTTTGTTTAAATCTTTGCTCATTTGTTTCTTCTTTCTTTTTCTCCGTTTTCTATAATAATAGGTACGTTCGTAACCCCTTTTGGCTTTTCGTGAACAATTTCATGCATGTTATGAAAACTAAGAAAATTCAAAATTAAGAGGAAAAACTTTAGAGAGAAAAAGTTTCATTAATCTTGTGAAGGTATACAAAATGAAGAATCTTAGAGCTCTATTTATAAGAAAATTTTTAGCACTATTCACAATTACTATTTACATAATACTTACTATCTACGGTTACTATATGCACAATAAGATTCTGGCTGAATAATAACTTTAACTGATTTGCATAGTAACTTTGACTGAATAAGACTTCTACTATTCATAGCACTTCTCCTTAGATGTCCACCATTCATGATGCCTCATTAAAAACCATATCAGGAAAAACCCAGTGGGATAAAAACCATAGCAAGGGGAAAAAAGAGTACATCATTATTTATACGTGTTTATGCAGCCTCGTTAAAACCTTATCAGGAAAACCTAGTGGGATAAAACTATAATAAGGGAAAAAGAGTATAGCCATGTAAACTCCCCTTCAAGTTGACATGTATAGGCCTTCCTCAAAAATCTCACAGATGACACATTTCGATATTGTAGATATGCTTTTTGAATGTTGTAGTGGGAAGTGCCTTTGTGAAAAGATTTGTTGTATTGTCACTTGATCGAATGTAATTGAATGTCAATATCCTTATTCTTTTTGAGCTTTTGGGAGTATGAGAAGAACTTTGGGGGTATGTGTTTCGTTATGTCACTTTGAACGTAACCTTCCTTTATTTAGGCGACACATGTTGCATTGTCTTCAAATAATACTATTGGATCTTTACTTATAGATAGTCCACAAATTTCTGGGATATGTTGAGTCATAGACCTCAACCATACACATTCTCGACTTGCTTCAAGGAGTACAATAACTTCGGCATGATCTGACGAAGTGGCAACAAGTGTTTGCTTTTGTGAATGCCATGAAACAACAGTACCTCTAAATGTGAACATGTATCCAGTTTGAGACCTAATTTTATGTGGATCTGACAAATATCATGCATCTGCAAAACTAATCAACCTTCGTTTTGATCCTTTAAATAAAATAATCACAAATTAAATGTTCCTTGTAGATAACGGAATATACGCTTAATTCTGTTATAATGTCTTCATGTAGGAGATGAGCTAAACCTTGCTAATATATTAGTAGCAAAAGCTATATTGGTTGGGTACAATTAGCAAGATACACCTATTGCACTTAAATATGGTACTTCAAGACCGATGACTTATTCATTACCTTCGCAAGGGCGAAATGGATCCTTTTCAACATTAAGTGATCTTACAATCATCAGAGTACTTAAAGGGTTTACTTTATCCATATTAAAGCGTTTTAAGACCTTTTTAGTATAGTTTGATTGATGCATAAGTATTCCACTTTAAAGGTGATCAATTTGTAAATCCAAACAATATTTTGTTTTTCCAAGGTCTTTCATTTCAAATTCATCTTTTAAGTATATCACAACTTCTTGAATTTCTTTATGAGTTCTAATAATGTTCAAATCATCGACATAGACAGCGATTATAACAAAATTACATGTTGTTCTCTTAATAAAAACACATGGGCATATGAGATTATTCACATATCCTCATTTTGACAAATATTCGCTTAAGCGATAATACCACATGTGTCTAGAATGCTTCAACCTATATAATGATCTTTGTAAATTATTTGAACATATATCTTTCAGTTTTGTATTTAGTGCCAGACATTTTAAATCCATCGTGAATTTTCATATAAATATTACTATCAAGCGATCTGTATAAATAAGCTGTAACAATATCCATAAGACACATCTCTAAGTTTTCAGAAACTGTTAGGTTGATTAAATATCTGAATGTAATGGTATCCATTACAGGAGAATCTGTTTCCTCATAATCAATCCCGGGTCTTTATGAAAAACCTTGTGCAACAAGTCGAGTTTTATACCTTACAATTTCATTTTTCTCATTGTTTTTTCACATAAAAACCTATTTGTATTCCACAGGTCTCACGGCTTCAGGCGTTAAGACAATATGTCTAAAAACTTTACGCTTATTAAGTGAATTTAACTCAACATGTGTAACATCTTTCCATTTGATCCAACTGTGTCTATTTTGGCATTTAGAAACAGATTGTGTTTCAAGATCTTCAATCCCGCTAATAATTTCTCATGCCACAGAGTAAGAAAATATTTCATCAATATTCTCAATTTCATTTTGATTCCATAATCATCTTGTATTGATATAGTTAATAGAGATCTCACTATTCTCAAAACCTTCAGAATTTTCTACGATATCGAGAATCTCTTTGTTTGTATTACTTTGCGTTTCTCCTAGAATACTTTCCTCCAAATCGGGGTCACCCTTTTTTTTTCGAGTATTTTTGTCTTTGGAACCGATAGGTCTTCTATGCTTTAGGCGTGTTTTAGACATATTAATGACTTCATTCTCATATTATCCTTTTGGGATTTCAATCTGAGCAGTAGCATTTGCAGTTGGTACATATGATTTAATCACCCTTTTTGTATCAGTGAACACATCTGGTAATTGATTTGTTAAGCTTTGTAAGTGCATTATCTTTTGCACTTCTAGTTCACATTGCTTTGTGTAAGGATCAAGATGCAATAATGATAGTTCACACCATGTAATTTCCTTTTTCAATTGTTTATTTTCTCCTCTTAATGCTGGGAAGACTACCTCATTAAAATAAAAATCGGCAAAACGTGTTGTAAAAATATCACCAGTTTGAGGCACAAGATATATGATGATAGAAGGGGATTCATACCCAACGAATATTCCTAGTCTTCTTTGAGGACCCCTCTTTGTGTATTGTGGTAGAGCAATTGGTACATATACCGCACAATAAAAAATTCTTAGATGGAAAATATTTGGTTTTTGACAAAATTTCAGTTGTAAAAGGGAGTACTTATTATAAGCACTTATAGTTTGATGCGAATTAATGCCGCAACATGTAAAAATGCATGAACCCATACAAAAATAGGTAACTTTGTTCTCATTATTAATAGTCTAGTAATAAGTTAGTGGTGTTTAATCAATTATTCAGCCAAACCATTTTGTGTATGCACGTGAGCAACATGATGTTTGACAATAATTTCAATAGACATACAATAATCATTAAATGATTGAGATGTAAATTCACAAACATTATCAAGTCTAACTTTCTTGATTTTATAGTCAGAGAATTGTTTTCGTAATTTAATTAGTTGAGTAAAAAATCTCACAAATGTCACATTCGGTGTTGATAATAAGCAAACATATGACCATACACTAGATGGATCTATTAATACCATAAATTATCGGAATGGTTTGCATGGTGGGTGTATAGGCCCACATACATCACCTTGAATATGTTCAAGAAATGTTAGAGATTTTGTTTCAATTTTGGCTGGTGAAGGCCTTGTAATCAGTTTACCAAGAGAACAAGCTTTACATAGAACTTTATTCATTTGAAAGATTTGACGGCCTTTTAATGAATGTCCATGTGAACTTTACACAATTCTTTGCATCATTATTGAACCAAGATGACCCAAACGGTCATGCCATAGGGTTAATATTTAGGGATCTTCTTTAACTACCATGTGTGACTCTATCAAATTTATATATGTGTAATGTAATCCTGATAAAAGTTTAGAAGTTTTTCTAATATGTACTTCTTTCTTGATAAGTTAGTAGTTAAATACATATATTTCTCATTCCCTTTAGTTTCAGATTGTGTATCATATCCATGAAGATATATGTCTTCGAAACTTAACAAATTCTTTTAAATTTTGGTGAAACTAGAACATCATTTATGGAAAACTTTATTTTATTTGGCAATACAAAACTTGCTCTACCAATCTCCTCAACTAGATATATAGGACCTGATATTGTATTGATTATTGACTTTACTAGTTTTAAATCAGAGAAGTACTTTTTAGATTTTAAGATAGTGTGCGTTGTACCACTATTTGGAATACATATATTCTCGGTATTAACTTTGAACTTAGCTCCATCCATATTAAGTTTCACACAATAATAATAATAATAATAATAATAATAATAATAATAATATCATAAAAATTTCATGAATTTTAAGAAAATACATAACATAGGATTTTATGTAAAGAAGTACAACATACATAGAAAAGATCCAATACAAAAACAAAGTGCAATGCAAATACACAAGAACATAATATATATATATATATATATATCTAGTTATCACTAATAGTTTTGTTTGTAAAGTCACCTATGAAGTTTGAGACATCAAGATGGGTTGAGTTATTTATATGAATGTAGTGTTCATTAAAATTTACCTCATTTTCTTTCTCCTTCAAGGATGACTTGAAAAGTTTACAAAGATGTTCTGGTGTTCAAAAAATTATAGACCAATGTCCTTTAGTATCGCATCTATAATAGAAATTTTCAGGATTCCAAGAACAACTTGCATCAACATCTTTTCTTTTGTCATGACACTTCTTCTAGATCACGTTATTTTGTGAAGGGTTGTAATAACCACTTCTACCACATCCTCGACCACGACCACAACCACAATTTTACCCCCATCCTGGATTTTCAAAGAATACATCATTTGCTTCTGGAAAGGCTACTGAACTAGTGGGACGAGACTGATGATTTTTAATCAACAATTTTTTGTTTTTCTCTGCCACCAGAAGAGTTGAGATTAGCTAAAAAAATTTCTTATAACTACGCAAATGGTATTATCTTTGCAATGTAATGTGAGATGCATGGAAGATGGAATAGGTTTTCTCTAGCATTTCACATCTGTGATATTTACTCTACAAAATTTTAGTTGTGAAACAATTCTAAACATGGAAGAGTTGTAGTCATTGACTTTCTTAAAATCTTGGAAATGTAAATTGTTCCACTCATCGCAAGTGGCGGGAAGTACGACCTCTTTCTGGTGGTGTATCTCTCTTTCAGACTTTTACAAATGACAAACAGATATTTAACCGTGAGATATTCACATTTCAAGCCTTCACAAAGATGTTTATGAAGGAAAATCATTGCTTTCACCTTTTCTTGTGATGACTTGTTATTATTTTCTTTAATAGTATCGGTTAGACTCATTGACTCTAGATGCATTTCTACATCTATGATCCAAGACATATAATTATTTCCCGTGATGTCGAGTGCAACGAATTCAAGTTTGACAAGATTCGACATGATGATAAGTATAATAGAATATCGATCTAATAAGAATCACCGTATTATTATTACAATAAAGAGTGCACTTAAAATTACATGTTAATCATAATATCAATAAATAAAAAGAAAAATATTATTAGTGTGTGTATTACAAGGAAAAACTGAAAATCGTGTGGAGAATGATCTCAAATTAAAAGGCAACAATATAGAAAATGACTACTAAAATAACAAACATCATCATCATACTTGCCATATCGTAAAGATTATATTAAGAATAGTAAAGAGAATATGAGAAGTGAAAGATAAAAATATTAAGAAGGGGGAAGAAAAGATGAGAAGTGAATTGTATGGGTTAAGAAAAACCAAATTTTATAAAGTAAAAACTAGTCGTTCATAATCGTTATATAACAGTTAATAGTGGTGTAAAAATCTATTATATTACCTTTAGAATTGGAATAAAAATTACAATTTTATACCTCAAATAATGTAGAAAAATAAACATATGAGAATAGTAATATACATGTAGAAAGTGCAATGAGAAAGTATTACTTGCAAGCATCATAGCAGTTTATTTATAAGAATACAAACACATCAAACTACTCGGTAAACTTTTCGAAAGGTGTATGACGACAAAATTATAAAAATCATAATACGTTAGTCATAACCTACTTTGTATGAATATAAAATAATAGAGTATATTTACATATCTTTCACTTGAATTAATAAAGGTAGAAACTTGTAGTAGGATTAGGGTTAGGACCTACTTTCTTTTAACTTTAAGGTAGATGCTTGTAATTGGATCAGAGCATCATTTTTTTGAATTAATTAATGTAGACAATCACAGTAGGAACATAACATTCATGCTAATAACATGTTATGAAAACTAAGAAGAAAAACTTTAGAGAGAGAAATTAAAGAGAGTTTCATTAATCTTATAAATGTTTATAAATTTATACAAAATGAAGAGTTTTATAACTCTATTTATTAAAAAAATTTCAACATTATTTACAATTATTATTTACACAATACTTATTACGATTACTATTTGCACATAATAACTTTAAATGAGTTGCATAATAATTTTGGTTGAATAGTACATTTACTATTCATAACAATACACCTATTCTAGGCATATATATTGAATATGATTCTTGAGAACGTGACTCCAAGTAGTAGTCGAAGTAGTACTAATTATGGAGAACTTCAGAATCCCAAAAGCAGATGCCATGTGCCTCTGGGCGCTAATCAAGGCCATGCCAATTTGCCATGCATGCACTTTCGTCCTACTGTTCTGGCACGCGTTGTACAGTTGGTTCCAACATATACGTTATATAAATATATGTGTATATATATATATATATATATATATATATATAAATTCTGGTCATGCTCTTCATGAACCGGTTTCAGACTATGCACGTAGAAATTATGGTGTAACAGATACAATAACCTTAAAAATATTTATTTTTTTTATGTGGCTCATCTGTAAGTTATTTCTACGTAGTCAAACCTTTTTATAGTCCCATTTATTAAGGAATTCTCTACATTTTTGTGATAAAAGTGTGTTTGTATTATTTAATCATATAAGTGGCACCCATTTCTTTAAATTTAGTATTGAATCCTAACCCTTTAATGACTCTTTAATTAATATATTTCATTACCGTCTAAAAAATATACAGATGAACATAAAATAAATTCTATGTTATACGTCAATTTTTGCATGGTATTATGATATAGTATAGAACTAATCCGTACCCTTAACTATATATTTAAAAGAAAGATTAGTCTCTTATAAGTTGATGTACGTAAAATTATAGTTAAATAAGTTATAATTAAGAGATGTAATTAGAAACTATTGCATAACAAATTCTTATCTCTAGACTCTAAGCCTCGTTTAATTTTTTAAATTTAAATTTTGTTTAGTTTATTGGATGTATAATCCATTGGAATATTAGAAAAATATACTATCTTAGCCTAAATATAATGTCTATAATTAATATAAAGGTTCATCCATCAATCTGGCACGCGTATTAAGCTTGATCTATAACATTAAAATTCTCAGATTAATCATTGAATTGAATCTTCGTTCATAACCAACCAATTAACTCCAAGAACTTGATATCTTTTTTCTTTTTTGTTTTCTAAAAGATCAGATTATAATATATATATATATGTTTTAATTTTAAACAATATTCCATATTGGCCAATCATGAAGTCCACGTCGTACCATATATATAGGTATAAACTATATACGTTAAGTACTTTGATAGCCTGGCTTATGAAAAGCTGTTCACAGCTTATATAAAATATTCTGCTACCGCTAATATTGCTATGTTTCAGCTTATAGATTATTGAATATTAATTAATAAAATATTAAATATTATAGGCTCTGGTTAGAGACTCTCCACATCATTCTAATTATCAATATTCAAAGCTCTTCTAAATTAATGTATACAATTAACCTTGCCAATTTCGTCCTCTTTTACCGCTTCCATAATTAACATTATAAATTACTAATTTTGCAATATCTTTCCTGATATATATATATATATATATATATATATATGATCAAATTTGAAAATCATGCCAATTAAGTGTCAGTAAAATTTGGCGCTTATCAAGGGAAAAAAAAAAAAAAAAAAACAGAAAAATACTTCACTTCTATTGCTAGGTGCTAGCTAATTCGGTGCAAATTTATAAAGAGAATAAAAATATATTAAGCCCCCCCCTTTTTTTTTTTTTTTTTTTTTTTCTTACAATACTGTAAGATTCTCCAACTATGTATTGAACTTGCGTACAATATAAGAATTCTTGGAACTTTCCAATTTCTTGGTAAGAGGGGCAATGTAATAAGAACAGATGAGTTGAATATTATATACATATATATATATATATGTGCGTATAATATAAATAAAAATTTATGTAATTAATATAAATAATCCGTGATCTAATTCCAGTGCTAAATCATCGTTCTTTCCAATACATTTTTCAATTCTTTTTTAGTTCTCTGCACATCCACACTACCGTGCAAATGATAATCAGTTTCTCAACCATATTTTATGCACTTATTAATTTGCATTATATACACTACGTGTTAAGATTGCACCTAACGGTATTTCTACAGAACAATATTAGAGTTTAAAATTAATAAAACATAAAAAAAATAAAAAAAATAAAGCAGAGAGTGAGTCGTCGAATATTCCAATAATAAATTAATAATAAGAGTCAAACTGCAGCATCAACTTTAGCTGCATGTTTCAAGTAGAGTGTACTACCTGGGTCAAGTGACTTGGTCATAAATTTCGGCCAATTTTCTTTCTTTTTAAAAAAAAAAAAAAAAAAAAAAAGTTGACTTATCATCTAATCGGCAAAAACATTCATCAATAATATGAATTGAGAAAAGGACCAAAATCCAAAAAAAAAAAAAAAAAAAAAAAAAAGGTGAATCAAAATATCAAAAAAGCTGATTTTTACTTTCCACGTTTCTGCAATATATATAACAAGCGTTACAAATACGTCGTCCTCCTAGGCGCTAGTGGCATTGTGACGATCTTCTGTATCTTGATATCTGTTTTCATGTTTTTGGCTTCACACATTTCGGTCCTGCCTTATCTTCTTTGTGGTCGAAAAGGGAAAATATAGACATATATATATATATATGGTTATATAATAGCATTACTAGTACTACGGGTGCTATATCTTTTTACGTAGGTTTAATTTTAAAGTCCCGTTTATTTTACTGATTTGAATTTAAAATTTAAATTTTATTATAATAAAATTTTTTAAAAACAGTTACATCTAATTTTTTTATTACAATTAAAAATTCTCATATAAAGTTACATCTCAATTTAAATTAAAAACTCAAATTTATTCCTTAAATACCAATCACAATATTGGGTTAATATTATATATATCATATGTATATATATCCTTACAATATATATTATTGGATTCTTACGTGATTCATGAGAAAGTCTTTGCACAAATTCAGCCAAAATTTCTCTTGTGGGGTCATGAACAAACATGAAAAAAAAAAAAAAAAAAAAAACCCTAAAGGAAAGGACGATTCTCCCACTAGTTATTGTCTATATATGATGATCAAATTTCTTCAATGAGATCCTTTTTATACCCGTTAGCCTAGCCTACTCACTAGTCATTATCTTTAAAGATATAGATGTACAATATTGATTCTATTAAAAAAAAAAAAAAAAACTGTACGATATCATCTCTCACTCTCTCTCTCAAATGCTTTAAGTTCACAATTCATATATATATATATATATATATATATATATATTATATTGTCTCTGATTAGACAGACCGAATCAACAGTTATATAATTATGCATAAATCGTATATATTTACACGTAAAATTATGTATATTTACATATAAAGTTATGTATATTTAACATAAAATACAACAAATCAATTAATATACATATTTTTATGTTATGTGTTCACTAATTATTATAAAAATATATATTTTAGAAATTAATATTCATTATTATTTCTTATAACTTAATAGACAACTTTATATGTAAATATACACGACTTTATATGTATTTATACACAATTTATATAAAATTATACAACTACCATTCTGATTAGGTACTTTTCAAGTAACTAACCAGAGATCTTAAATATATATATATATATATATATATATGGCATTTTTGTATCCCTATATATACACACACTACGGACTCCGGGTGTGAAATCATACATAGTACTATAACTAGATTCTTGAGAGGCTACACTAACTCTTGATCAAATTCGATCGGTTAATTAGTATTTTTTTTACTTAGACTTATTTAAGGACGGCTGATGATCACCAGTTAGTTTGTTAAAAATGAATTTTGGAATCAAACAATTAGATTTAGAGACTAACGAATTGAAAATGGTTAATTATGTTTCGGCCGGGTACAGTCGACCATTTGTCATCATCATTTGGATCTTTATTTCTGCTAAATGATTTAAACAAGGATAGCTAGTGAACTTTTATGTCGTTTGCGCAATCCACTTTAAAAATGTGTACTCTCTAAAACTAATGTTTTTTGAACGGGTAAAAGTAGTGTTTTAATCTTTATAAATGTATCCAAGTGGTTCACTAAAGTTTTTTTTTTTTTTCAATCTTTTATGACATTGGCTTAAATAATGTGCTAGAGAGCAATTAGTAAATTTAAATGGCTAATTTATCATAGCAAAAGAGTTCATTGCTGAATAACATGAGTTAATTTGAGCAACTTACAATACACACATTTTTTTATAATTAATTAGATTGTATTTATTTACATACCTAATTAAATCAGCAAATCAACTAATTACCATAACAAGCTATCCAGCCAAAACCCAAAAGCAGAAAAGAAAACCAATTACCATATACCACACCAATTAGCCTAAATTGTGTAAAGGTTGAATACCATTTAATTATAAGTACAAAACATTAAAATTTCCCTTGGAATATTTATTATGTGATTTTACCTAATCAATCAAGAATCAAGAATCAAGATCTGTTGTTTCATTTTCTTATCACGATAGTTGTCTCTTTAATTAGATTTTGACACACCGTAAACTGTTTAAGTATTTTTAATATTCTATTCTTATTTGTTTGGTTAAATTTTTATATTTAGATGACATGACGAATAAATTAATAGACAAACAACCACCGAGACAAAAAAGAGAAAAACAGATTTAGACTCACCAATCAAATGGCTAAAGTAGTGTTAGTATATGAAGTCAGAATAAGCATAATATATATATTTTGAGGACCTACAATATGCTACCTAATCCATATTAGGTGATAGATGTTCTCTTATGGAATTAATCATATATGTTGGTGTTTTGCTTTAGGTGGGGTTCAAAGAACACCTTGATTTGTGCAGGTTTGTTTGCCTTTATCTGAGAATAATAAATTTTACATGAATTATCTCAAAACTATACATTATATATGTTGGTGGATGTATGTACGGCTCCTCCTTTTAACACTTTCTTGAAATCATTGATGTTGGCATATTAACTGCCTCGTTATTGTGCCTTATGTTTCACCCTAGGCCTGTTTGTTTAACTTTTCCTTAATTTTTTAAGATCAAAGATTTCTTTTAAAAAAAAAATAAAAAATTATCCAACACAAACTTGAGTTGGTGGAATAGGAAAATTTCAATCGTTTAGATGCACAGTGATTTTGGTAGGTTTCATCAGTAATTTGAAAACGAAAGAAGTCGATTAATCGTATATTTTAGTATTATCTTTTCAAATTATAAAAAAGTAATTTAACCAGGTAGATTAGCCGTCAATTACTGTTGACATTGCTTGACAATCTAGAATGATTATACTCTCTTAACATTAAATCAGAATCAAATTAAAAAAATGTTAATTAATATAAATTTTGTGAAGATTTAGACCTCGTTCGCTTCGCGAATTTGAGTTTTCAATTTAAGTTGAGATGTGACATTTTTTAAGAGTTTTTAACTGTAAGAGAAAAAATTAGAAGAGACATTTTTTGAGAGCTTTTAACTGTAAAAATCTAGAACTGATAACTCGAATTAGTGAAATGAACGAGGTTAAATATGTCTTTTTATGAGAGCTTTTAATTATAGTAAAATTAAAATTAAAAACTCAGATTGATGAAATTACCGACGTTCCTCCACTTGTTGCATAATTAGAATTGTGAAATAAATTGGACTCTAATTGTTTAGAATTACATATATCTATAACAAAAGAATTTTTTAATGAAAAAATTTCAAATTTTAGAAGCACAAAATACCGGCAACTAAAATATACTAAGACTTCGTTTATTTTTACAGATTTGAGTTTTCAGTTTTCAATTTTTACAGTAAAAAATTCTCAGAAAATATTTCATCTAATTTTTTTCTGTTACAGTAAAAAACTCTTAAAAATATCATATTTTAACTCAAATTAAAAATTTAAATTCACGAAGTGAACGAGCCTAATTCTTAGTAGGGTAAATATATTCTTTATTTAAGGTATAGAGTAAAATATATGCAATATTTTGTTATATTTATATTTTTAAGTCTAATATAATTAAAATCAGAATTCTCAAAATATTCTCACATAAAAAAAGAAATGGACTTGTGAAAATAATAATTAATTCGAGGGAAAATAAAGAGGCTGACACTTCTTGCACGCTGGAGCTTTTCAGCTACTACCGTCAAAATAACATAACCCATCATTATGCCCCGTAGTCCGTACAAGTCGAACCAAAATTACCAAACCACCCTCACAACATCCAAATAATTACGAATTCTATCCCCCGCTAACTCTCATCGCGTCACGGCGGAAAAGTGACAGCAGAGAGCCACCGCAAAATCCGGAAATTACGGTTCTGACTTGCGGAACATGGCCCGGCTCCTTGTAATTATGTCACACGTTACGAAATACGAATATGGTTCGCCAGAGACCCATTTTCGTAAATTCGCTTCAAACGCGGCGACAATAAAACGTCGTCGAGTCGCCGTCGTTTTTTTTCTCAAGATCGGCGGTGGCCGAGAAAGTTACAGAGTATAAAATTTTTCTTCTTTCTTTCACCTGCTTGTTTGGATGCCGAGAAAACGAAAAACAGAAAGCACGCACAAAAGCCCGAATTTTTTGGATGTCGATAATTCTGGAAAAAAAGACTGAATCGAGAATTCTGGAAAAAAAGATTGAAAAGGAAGATTTGTTTGTCCGTTTCATTATAAGGCAGGATCCGAACAGAGAAGAAAATTGCAGTTAAAAGTAGTCGAGAATCGAGATTTCAACATTCCTCCATTTTCCCATACTTTCCGACATTCCAAACACCATCCATATATATAATAAACAAAAAAACATAAAGAAATTGGACGGCGAAAAAAATGAACACTACTGTTTCAGTAAACAGAGAGCAACTAGCACCTACTACAAGCAGAATATCTTTTCCTTTACACCAAATTCAAAACAAAAAAAAAAAGGCCAAAAAGAAAAACCTAAATCCTTCGTCGTCTTCGTAATCTTACTCCTTCTCATCTTCCCGATCGAGAAGCATATATTTACAGAATCAAAATTTAAAAAACGAAAATGAAGATTGAAGATCAAGAGATTGGGATCTGGTCATCGTGATCGGAGAGGAGGTCGCGGAGGAGCGGCGAGTGAGGAGGGAGACCAAGGCGGAGAGCTTCTAGAAGGCGCTCGAAGAGGAGGACATGGCAGGGGATTCTGAGAGCGCCTTTCTGCTCGTATCCGTACTCCTGCGCTGACTTCTCCAGAAGCTCCACAAACACCGGGTGGTTCAAGAGCTCCGCACTCACCACGAACCTCTCCATCTCCTCCCCGACGTACACCGGCACGTGCCCCGACGGCACCCCCGCCGCCGCCGTCTCCGACGCCGCCGCCCGCCGCCGCAATTTCACCCGAAACGACTCCGTTCTGCTCGGAGCCCGCCGCGCCGCCGTCGAGGAGTCCGACCGGAGAAGGCAGTACTGCGAGGAGTCCGCCACTCTCGAGAGCCGTCGGATCAACTGCTTCATTCTGTTTTCTAGAGAGAGAGAGAGAAGGACTTAATTGAAAAGAATTTTATGGGTTTAGAGAGAGAAAGAGTGGGAGTGGGTTTTTGTGGGTGTGAGGGGGGGAATATATATAAAGGCGTGTGTGTGTGTGTGTGTGTGTGTGTGTATTGTGTAATGTAAGACATGGAAAGGTGATGATGAGAGAAAGGTCGGGAGGTACTGGTAGGCGTACTTGGCAGGTACAATTAGTGACTTTCAGTTTTTTGTTTTTCTTTTTTGTTTTTTGGGTTTCTTTTTTCTTTTTTATTCTTTCTATTTTTTATTTTTTTTAATTGTACGTATTTTTGGGTTTTGCCACGTATTGTGTCTAAAACTTAGGTCTTTATTCACGGACAGGTAAAACAGGATGTTTGGCATTCTTCATTTGTCTTATTTTATTATTTTCTTAGTCTTAAGGCATTGTTTGGCTTTTTCCTTTTCAAACTTCACATGAACGTGTATAGACAATAACATTGTCGATAGACTTATAGAGTAGGACATCACAGGGGAAGGTTTTTATTTTATGTGATTTTTTCTTTCCGTAAATAAAAAAAAATCAAAACTGTCGGATTAAATTAAAATTAGAACAAGTATAAATTTTATAAAATACAATAAAAATTTGACAGTTTAGAATTTTATAATACCACATATTACAATATTCTCCTTGATTATCCAATTAAGAAGTGACCAATTGTTTTATATTAGATTATTGAATAAAGCAAACGTCATTTCAAAAAATAAAATAAAATAAAAACTATGTGCGGAGGTTCTTTTCTTTGTAGCATATTCCGAAGAGACTTGACAATTTCCAATTTTTTCATTACACTAATTGAGCTTTCTAGTGATTTTCTAAGTAACATGTTTAAACAATTTATATTTTATGCAATGGCTTTGATGACAGAGTCAAAAAATAAATAAATAAAGGTTCACAGTCCTCATACCAATATTATCAAACTAATATATATATGATGGATTAGTATTGTTTTATGCGCACAAGTTTGTAACACTTTTTTTTCCCCTTTCTCTCTGCAGGCCTTGTACAAATTCTAAAATTGTGTTTAGAAGAGAAATTCGTATCATGATTCGAATTATGTAGCTCGTTATAATATTTTCTTTCATAAAAAATACACGTAAAATAAGAAGGGTTTTAAATCATGATTCTGAATCTATGAACTAAACGTTCCTTAAGATTCAATTGAAAACATCAAGCCGGAGTTATGCTTCTAGTATGTCTCTTTGAAATAAAAAAACGACGTGAAGAATGCATGTTGATGTCACGATTCATGTCACCAAGTTTCATAAAATGTATTCTTGAGCAAATATATATATATATATATAAAAGTTCCATAATAATGTAAACTTGACTTTGGCATATAGATGATAAACTTATGTGACTTCAAATGGAAATTCTAAGAGCATGTGTTTCAGTCAAAATAAACTTAGGATAAAATACTACACTAGTCAATTTTAGTAATAATAATAATAATAATTTTGTGATGTTTATATTAGCAGTTTTTTGAAGATTCACATTCATCATGATAGAAAGTTATTCTTTTACGTTCCTTAATTATAATTATGCACATGCCTTTTTTACTTTCTGTAATTTTTGTGTGAAAATTGTGCTGTTTTGCATTTTTCACCCTCCTTGTGTTTTAGGTAAAGTAGGTTTTGTTCATACGAACATCGTCAAACCAAACAGTTAAATAACGATAAAGCATTAAAAAAAAAAGTCTAAATGTAATACTAGATGCATTGCATTTTTAATTTTTTCATTTTTTTAATTTTTTTTAAATTTATTATTATTATTATTATTATTATTTTTTGGTTTAAGATACAATGTACAATCAAGAAACTCAAATTACAATCAAAACCAAGACACTCAAATCTCATGACCCAATATTCCTACTGATACTAGTCTAATTACAAATCATCATAAAAATCTCGCACCGTCTTCAAATACCAAATGTTCGTATTTTCAGTGTAAATATTAATAAATTATTTTATATTGTGCTCTAACACATAATTTCATTTTAAATGTTATATCTACTTTTTATCTTATTATAATGATTCAATAAAAAGGTAAATAAAATAACCAACAACCTTCGAATGCCAAAATTAAGGACATGGAATGAAAAATTTGATCTTTCAATTCAAAATATATTGTATGTTATTTTTTGTTCTTCTTTTTAATTTCATATTTGATTTTTATTTTCCAATCTTTTTGCTTAAAAAAAAAAAAAAAAAGTTTTCATATTGAAATTGCAAAATCATCATTTCATGTCATAGAAAACGCGCTCGAGACATCCGGGTGATACTATTTTAATAACAAGATACTCAAAGAGATTCCTATAACACCGGAATACCTTGATAAATATACATATATTTTCCTTCTTAGTTTTACTTTTACCACACAAGTTTTCCTATACATACATACATATATATATATATATAATTATAAATGCATACACATTGGGAAGATTATCAACGTAGCCGATGAGCATCTAATTAAATCGTGTTAACACTTTTAGAGGTGAGGTTGGTGTGCATCTCTATGGTCATGGCGTTAACGACATGTTTCAATTTTCCAATGAGCGTCACATTCTTATTCTTGAACTCTAAAGTATCGCCATGGTATGTGCCTATTGCTCTAAGTTCCCCATCCCATGCCAAGCTACCGACGACGTTGATGATGCATACACCACCACGACGATTGACGCACGCACCACCCCTGCCCCCACCGCCGCCTTCCCCGTCCCACCACCGTAGATTAGTCCAAAAAAAAAAAAAAACCCCCTTCTAAAAATCCCCTAAGCTAATGCTTGACTCTCCTCTCACAAGTTTTGAGAGCTATTTTTTTTTCTAATAAAAATGGAAATGACACGTGAATTGTATGTGGGGGTGGACAGTAACAACACAAGTAAGTTAAAAAAAAAAAAAAAAAAAAAAAAAAGGGAAAAGGGAATTACAAATTTGGGGACCCCAACTATCTAGATTTGCAAAATGGGGATTTAAGTGTAAGGGTTGGAAGTTTGGGGACCTAGGGAACAAATTATTTTTATTTAATTTATTTTTCCTACTTTTTGTTTGTTATCGGTTGGACTATTGTTTTTATTTTTTTGATTCGATGCGTTTAATCCATTATTTTTTATTCTACTATAATAGTTCTTTTTTTTTTCATAAAAAATTTAAAATTAAAACAAATAAAAAAGTGTGGAGAGAGAGAGAGAATGGCGCAAAGTGCGAGGAACGTTTTAAGACCTTTGATGGCAGCTCAATTAGAGGTCCGGACAGGCCTTCTTTTTCCGTAGTCCGTTGCAGTACAGTTCCGTTACTTTTAAATTTTGCCCCCACTTTAACGCCTCTTATCAGTTTTGTCCTCTATTATTGTCCTCTTTCCACGTCTTACTTTTACCTCCCTCTAAGACTCCGCTCACTCTTCTTTTCGCGCGTGCTCTTCACCTTCCCAGAAAAATCTTCTCCCACAGTTTGTGCGTGTGAACACGCGCGTTTGTTTTGAGTGGGTATGGATCCTAAACCCTTTAAGCAAAGATAAAGTGAGATAGATTTTCATGTTTTTCTCTTTTTACGTGTACATTGAGAAAGATTTGTCAGAAAACCAAAAATAAAAGAGAGGAGAGAATTTTTAGTAAGGGATGGAAAAAGGAGAATTATAAGATGAGATAGGTATATAAAAAGACAATTGATAAAACACAATTTTAAAGGCATGTTTTTTTTTCTAAAAATTTTTAAAAAAGATAATTTTAATTTTAATTTTATTTAAGTTTATATTTTTTTAAGTTTTAATTTTATTTAATTTTATTCAAGTTCTAATTTCAACTCAAATTATAATTCAAATTCAACTTAAAAATTACACTCAAGTTACATTCTAAAAGAATAATCCCTAAATATCATATTAAAATTATAATGTTTTTTTTTCTTGCTTAACGTTTTTTTTTCTTGCTTCATGAATTCAAAAATATATATAATAATTGAATGAAACTTGGTCAAATTTTAATTACCTAAACTACTGCCGTTTATACTCTGTTTTTTACTTGCCATAAGATTTTATAAATGTAGTAATTCTGATGTAAGTTGTTTTTTTTTTTTTCTCCTTTTTACATATCTTAACATCTTATTATAAGGATTCTAAAAAAAAAAGCTAAAAAGGTTTTTTTTTTATAGAATTTTTTCAGTAATCCGTTCTATTTGTAGTTTTAGTTTTTAATGATGAGATCTTATTAACTCATATTAAATTAAAAAAATAGACAGAATAAATAAATTTTTTCAGTAATCCATTTTAGTTTTTTCAGTAATTTAAATTTTAATTAAATTAAATAAATTAGTAGTTTATTTTTACATGACTACGGAGAATTTTTTTTTTTTTTTTTTTTTTTTGGGAAAATAAAAGGTCATGCTTTTCAGGAAAAACAAAATCTCTAATATCTCGCTTTCACATCTTTTCTGGTAATCAGTCGGTCATCTTATCCAATTGGCAAGCCCCTGAAATTCCGTTTGATGTAAAGCTCAAGCAAATATATATGTGCCTTTGGAATTTTGCTCGTGATTCAAAACTGATTTATTTCATGAGATTTATTTAACATGTGAAAGTTTTTAGCTTTTAGGAAGTAACGTGTATTGTGTTTTGTGGCCGGGGAAAGAATTTTAGAACACCCCCCCACTAACAAAAAGAATAACACTTTGGGCAAATTGCTCCTAAAAGAAACGGAACACACTTTAAGGAAAGCAAAGATGTTGACACAATAAAATTAGGAACATGCAAGTGTGAATTACGTCTACAACTAACTTCTATACATTACGTATGTGTATATATACGTGTGTGTGTGTATATATGTATATATATATATATATGTATGAGTCCATATTGGAATGTCCATATTACATGAGGGCAACTTGTTAAGACTAGACGCAAAACAAGACAAAAATATCCAAAATTTGAGTAAGTATGTCTAGTTTAAAAGTATTGAAAAAGAGTGTGGTTAGTGGAACAGTTTGCTTAAACTGTATCCGAGGCATGGGAATGAGGTTGACAAATTGAAAATTTGTGATTGTCTTAATTCAGATGAATCCGTAAGATATAGGTTTCTTGTTTGTATGAAGGGACGTTGAATTTGTCCAATTAGACAGTTGGTTAGGATGACATGAGAAGGAAAAGAAAAGAAAAGAAGATCAAAGAAGAGTCTAAAAGCAGGCGCTTAATTCATGAGTACATGATGCTTGCATGCTTGGTTTCTTTTTTCTCTTTATTGGTTAAACGGCTTATATATAAGTTCCTTGTATAGAGGAGTTCTCAAAAGAAAGGAAAAAGAAACGTCAATTACGTAACATTATTTGCGGTTGAGTGTATGATTATGGTGGAGAAGGTTATTTTGTCTTATTAGTAGAAATTGTGTTTTAATTGTTAGTTTGTTAGATTAGTTAGGTTAACGGTCTGATACGCAGTAGGAGCAACCGCACGTTGTAAATTTTTAGTGTAAATATATACAAATACAATCGTTAAAAGCAACATTTCTTATTAGTAGAATAAAATAGCATTCTCCATTATTTGTCATTGTTTGCGGCCTTATAATTCATTAAAATTATAGTAAAATACAACACGCATTTAAAAAAAAAAAAATCAGCTCACATGACACGCAATATATTGTTAGTGCAAGAATTTGGCTATTCTAGTATCTTGAAGTAAGAACTAACTAGGTTGGAGACTCTCTTGTCTTTCTTTGTTTTCAATTTTGTTATAATTACAAGATTATATATGAGTGTATAGAGAGAACGAGTTAGGTATGAGTTTTGAGGCTCTTTCTGAGTTTGCCATTAAGGTTTTACACTTATTTTATAACCACTTTAAAGGCATTAAATCAAATAAGATATATTGTGTCCCACCGACTTGTAAGTAGCCAAAAAAATGTGGTTGAGAGCACTTAAAAAGGCATAGATATAGTCTAGGATGGACCATGACTATTAACTAGCTGGCAATATTAAGGTATGGGACTACTAGTACTATACCCAAAACTAGACCATACCTTAATATTTGGTGCCACGTTAGGGTAATTTTCCACATTAATCTAGAAACTTCACTAAATAATGCTGAAAAGTGGAATGCCTAATCTACTTACAAATTTAATATGGATTGAATTGGCTTAAGCTCTCTTTACTTGTAAGTGTTGTGTTTTTTATGGGTGTGATTTTCAACACTAATTTTGAAAGATCATCACTTGACTAGACCACATATACTTGAAACGTGGAATGCCTACTCTACTAATAAATGTTAAGAGAAACTTCAATTTTTTTATTTTTTTTATTATTTATTATTATTATTATTATTATTTTAATGTAGATGAACTGCAAGTTAAAAGTGAGTATTTTCCACGTTATATTAATCTTGAAACTTCACTAGATTAGACTTGAACAATGCAATGCGTAATCGACTTATGACATTGATGTTAGTGCTTTGGTGGAACTTTAAGATAGGTTAATTATCTATATTAATATAGATTGAAGTTGTTTAATGTATATTAATATATGGAAGATTTTGATTTTTATGGCGATGCATGAATTTCCTTACTAACTAATCTAGCTGCTAGAAACATGATCAGTACTAGATCCTATACTTGAAACATATGGAATGCCTAATCCACATATAAATTGAATGTTAAAGGAACTTCAAATTAATCTTATTGGTCCAGTGTCTCTAATGTATGTTTTCATGATTTGGTAGGACATGTGACTCATGAATTATAGACTGGAACATGGCATGATACCGTGCCGTTGTGGATTTAATATGGCGATAAAATAGCTTTATTGGATTCTTAACAAATCCAAGGAAAATTAGTCATAATAACAATTTAGCATATTCTATCTATTGATGATGTAACATTGTATCTATTGCAAATAAAAACCGTAGTGTATAATTAGAAAAAAAAATTTCATGTTCACATGTAAAATTTTAATAATGAGTTCATACATACACACACACACACACACACACACACACACACACACACACATATATATAATATAGTTATTTGGCAATAGTTTAATTTATTTTCTTCTATATCAAAAGAGAAACTTCTGAATTGACCAAGGAAAAGAAAAGAAATAAAACATAATAAAAAAGGATTGGAGAAGACTTTGAGAATGTTTGCTGATCCAATAATATTCAAACTAGTGTTTGACGAACCTCCTCCCCATATTTCCTCCTTCTTTATGTTCATTTTTTTTTTTTGAGACCCTTCTTTATGTACTTAATTAACTGAATTAATTATATAATCCAAACTAAGCAACTGTATGCACAACCTGTACCGAATTTTTAATTCGGGGATCCGCCGAACCCCATGTTGTCTACCACTTTGGATACCAATTTTTTAGAGTTATTTTCTTCCAAAATTTTCCAAATTCAAATATACGTAGTCCCATTCATTTTACCGATTCGAGTTTAAAATTTAAATTTTGTTATAGTACTAAAAATTCTCAAAAACAATCACATCTAATTTTTTTATTATAATAAAAAAATTTATATAAAATTACATCTTTAACTTAAATTAAAAATTTAAATTAATAAACTAAATAAGAAGTATTCATGTGCAAACGGTGCCAGCTTGGATAAACTAGTCGTTGAAATTGATCAATCATTCAGAAGCAATAAATATTTCACTGTTTCACACACACACACACATATACACACAGATATATACACACACTACTTATATATTATATAAGTTATCACGTACACAGTTTGCTTGCAAGCCGCGTGGGGAATGGCGCCTGCATGTCATCATGCATAGGAAATTTGTGTGTGCCCCATTGAATCATATATTAATAGTACTTCCCAGTTTTATATATTTTATTTTAGCATTTATCTGATTCCGACCACTAATTAAGCCAAGGACGTACGGTGAAAATATGCAAGAAACTTTTTTGTTGATAATTCGTTCTTATAAATAATTTGTGCTTGGCCTTTTATTAATGCAGCTCATTATCATCATTGTTATCGACACCATAAGTATGTGTGCACAAATTGAAGTCTCGAAAGACAAAAATACAAATATTTCTTTGTATATATATATATATATATATATTTAATGCTCGGATGCTCAAACACGACACTCAAATTTTTCCGATGTCTAACCTACATTTGATGTTTAGTCGATGTTTTACTAGGAATGTAGCATTGCAACGTCATAAATACATTATTAAAAAAAAATCTCATCCAGCACTTTTTCCATGCTCATCGTACTGATCATGAAGAAAACTATTCCTTCTATGTACAAAAACGACTTTTCTTTGTTTTGTAATTAATCCATAGGCCAAAGCACTACTCATTTTGGCTTTTGACAACGAGGAATAAAGGAGAATCAAACTATGAAAAAAGAAAATGCAACTCATCAAGAATTATAAAATCTATATGTGCACAAAAAAAAAAAAAAAAAAGATTTATTCGCAAGTTATCTGTATATATATGCATGTTTAATCAAGAATTTCCCACTATATATACACTTAAAAATGGAAGTGAGTATACTTTAATCACTTGAATAATTAATTAAAAGAACACCAAAATGTTATATTTTGGCCATAAATAAATATGTGATATTTTGAGCTTATATACCTGCTTAATTTAAAACTTCGGAGTTGACTTAATGTTATTATACGTACAAAAATCACATTAATTCATGAATATTATATTTATAATATGATATATATATATATATATATATATATATATAAACCACCACCCTATAGAGAGTTGATGTTATCACTTGTAGTACTAATTTGTCTAAGAACTTATGAGATGTCATTAATGAATACGAGATAATTAAATAGGGTGACGAAGTAAAAGTTTTTTCCCGGATTGAATTTGGAATATTCTAATAAACCGCCATTATTTATCTCAAGGGGGAAGAAAATCTGTACCCTATATCTCCTACAGTTGTTAAAATAGTGACGTTTTGTTGGGTTTCCACTTGGAAGCAACCAATAATTTCTTTCTTGCAAGCCAAAACTCAAGGCTATATATATAGGTACGCCAATATTAGTCCACCCCTCCATAGATGGCCATCACCCATATATAGCATCACCTATATATATATATATATATATATAACATTAGACTTTGAGGTACTTTTTTTTTTTTTTTTTTTTTTTTTTTTTTTAGAATTTTGCGGTCTTCGTCGAATTGTTTATACATATACAAAGTTGAACTTGACAAGAATAGAAACAAATAATAAAATAGTTCCAAGAGACGATATAATAGTAACTAGTAAGGAATTATTCATGTATGTATGCATATTTGGGCGCTGTAGACATTCCTATAAGAATATATATATATATATATATAATATTTTAGTCGTAAAATATTAACATGACGGTTATAATAAATTATATAGTTGACTAAAAAAAATTTATAATAATTCATGAAACTAGATTTTTATTACGACACGCCATTAAATTTTCATATTTGATAATAACTATTAAAAATTCCTTTATATATATATATAGACACACACCCAATTTCATAGAGAAGAACATTTCCCCAAACTAAAGAGGATTTTAGTTGACGTTTAGTTCACAGATTCAGAATTATTCTCGGTTTATGTGTATTTTTTGTGAGAAAAAACATTGTAATAATTCACGAACTATGATTCGAACCATGATACGAATCCTCATACCAAACACCCTCGCGCTTTCTTGTCGAAATCATGTAACAATAGTTTCATTGTCGGGTTGTTTGGTAGGTTTGATACTCATAGGCCCTTCACAGAAATGAAAGCTTCAAGAATGTTAAGTACACATCATGAGATCCAACATATAATTAACGACTGTTATTATTTAATTATTATTTCATTTCTAGAAGCCCATCATTTTTCTCTCTTGTAAATTCTAATCTTGTTTTCGCGTTGCCAAACGAGCAAAAATTACAGTTTGGTCTCGATGCAAAATCTGAATTCCCTTTGAGAAAAAGTTTCAGAAATGTAACATTTTCAAATTTTTCATTGATGTTATCATGAAAATGTATAGAAACAAAAAATTACTTCACGACCATATCACGTCATGCCAAATAATTCCGCGCTCCCTCATGTTTTTTTTTTTTTTTTTTTTTTTTTTTTTTTTTCTATATCAAACTTTCTCATATGAAATTTCCCGACTCAATCATATTTTTATTGTTATTCCTTTATTTTTATTAACATATATATGATCTTGATTTGACATGAAAAATTAAAGACATTTTTATATGTTTTTTCTTAAATTAAATCCTACATTTTAAGATACTAAAGAAACCTACCTTGTATTTTGGAGGGTATTACATTGGTACCTTGTGATTTTAATTTTACGCTCTATGTTTAGTAGAGAAATTCGTTCTTAGATTCGAATCATAATTCGTAATTTATTATAGTATTTTTTCTCATAAAAAATACATGTAAATCAAAAATAATTTTAATAACATAATTTAATTATGAAAAAGACATAAACATCTTTGAAAATAACAAAAATAAAAATAATCAAAATACGACAGACATTGAAGTCATTCTTACAGTGAAAATTAACTTTTGACCAAAAAGAGAAAATAAAGATTTAACGTGAATTTAAAAATATAAATAAATTTAATTTCAATCCAAAATATAAAAATATGATTTTTCCAATAGTATTTTGCATTAAAATTGTTTAAAAAGAAAAAAAGGGGCCAGGTGGAATGGAAATGGGGGCCCACAAACAAGGCGAGTAAAGAGGAGTTGCCGTCAGCAAGTCAGTCATTCCGTAATGGGTCGTACAGTGGGATCCTGACTGATGTTTGCATGGACATTAGCATTACCACAACCAAACCAAAACCCCACCGACCCTTCCAAACATCAACGACACCATTACAATCCAATTGGCCCAATTCCCCATCTATATTACTCTTGTGGGCCCCCTATTAAACGACCAGCCCCCCATGTGCTCTTACCCTTTACAAATCTTCTTCTCTCCTTTTTCTTTTTTCTTTAATTTTTTATTTTATATGCTTTAATTTCGTGAATTACACGTAAGCATACAAGTATATATCTTTTTTTTTTTTTTTTTTTTTTTTTTTTTTTTTTTTTTTTTTTCTGGCACATGTATATATGTGTGTGTTGATGTGTTGAAGATGGAAGAACATCCTACGCGCACCGGCAGAACAATTTGTCACACTCACCACCAACTTCCGCATTTTGTCTTTTCTTTTGCAATTTGATGATTTGATTTCGGTTCATTGATTTTGTTTTATTTTTAGAAACTAACGAGGAGTTCAGAATTCGTTTTAAAATAAATAAAAATTATTTTTAAAAATATGTTTGATAATTTTATTACGAGATTATTTAATATTTCTCTTTCTTTCTTTCTACTCAAGAAAGGAGAAAATGAAAATAAAAAAAAATAAAAATGACTAAAAATCATTTTTATTTTTATTTTTATTTTTATTGTATCAAACGCTATTTTAAAACGCGTTTCATTTTTTCTTTCAAAAAAACGTAAAAAATAAAAACAGAATTAATTTTAAACACGACCCATATGTCTTAATACTCACGAAACCACAAAGGAAGACCATAAGTTTAAGAAATCAAAACCCTCTTTGTGGGGAAATTTCAAGACGTTACTTGAACAATAATGAAAATATAATAATAAAAAAAGGACCATAGATTATTTTGACGGGGAAAATTAGGAGGGACAAATAGAAAGAAAATGAAGAGAGACAATGAACCGATGGTGTTTACATCAATTATAAAAGTCCTTATATTATATTATATTATATTTCATAAATATAATTTGGGTGGCCATGTGATGTAATTCACATATGGCACTACAGAGTTCATTTCAAGTATTTGCTAGGAACTTAAGCAATACTTATACTATACTATTATATATAACTACATTCTTTTTTAGATTGATTATTATTATTATTATTATCATTATTATGTACAAAAACATAGTATATTCTTGCTTGTTATGTATATATCAACGACCTAACTGAAAGTGAAATGGGATATATTAAATCTAAATAATGTATTCTCCGAGCTTCAACAATTGGAATTTTAAAAACGAAGTAAATTAAAATATCGTAAGTTGTACGAGTAGTTTTAACTTGGGAAAAAAAAAAAAAAAAACTGAGCGTATTATTTAGCGTTATTAATTATTCATGGATTGAAAGGAATTCATATGTGAAGGGAGAAAGGTATGTGAAAAACTTACAAAATATGATATAAATATGTCGATTTAAAAGAGATTCTTAACATTTAGTTAGCTAACTTCCTAGAGGAAAATAATCTCAATTTGCATAATCGAAACATATGAGATGTGCGCATATATACAAACACACAGAAATATATTCTTAAGTATTTTTTACCTTATCAAGGTATTTTTTCCTCGACCGTCCGTACGTTATACCCTCAAACATCACAGGTTGTAGTTAGTGTCATTGTCACTAGGTGGTCAAATATATTGAGAGCTCGTTTAATTCGCTGATTCAAGTTGAGATGTGATTTTATGTAAGAACTTTTTACTGTAGTAAAAAAGTTAGATATGACTGTTTCTGAGAGCCTTTTATTGTAAAAAAAAAAAAAAAAAACTTAAATTTTAAACTAGAATTGGTGAAATGAACGATGTCTGAAACTCACTAGTCCATCTAAGAATGAAGAGCTTGAGTGTAAAACAAGCAAAATATTGTTTAATTTTCTCCGTTTAATTTGTCATCTACTTTATAATTATTTGATTAGTTTTAAACATTAGGTTAATTATAATTTCGAATTCGCATGCATGTGCATGGGTTCAATGACCTCATATCACAATATTAAAAACAGGGTCAAATAAGACACTCTAAAAAGCTCCCGATTTCTATGTGATCAATTTTTGTTGATTAATTACGGCACTAAATCCAAAGAGTGAAAACAAAATTATGGTACAAGTGGTTATAGTAGACCCCATATCAAAGAAGGTGATGAGGATCAGTGATTCAGTGGCCATCTTGAGGCGCTTAATGGAAATCCTAAATAATGGATGGGATGTTTAGTTTATTTTTTGTTTTATAATCTTTTGACGGAAAAGAAAAGAGCTTGTTCAACATGGAGATACTCATACTGATCAATTGATATCGCATGTTTCTGAACGTTAAATATAAACAAAATTACATCAAAACATATACAAAATTAACATATAAAAATATGACATTACGATAACGATTCAATTATTGAAAATAATGTTTTTATTTAAATATTTATTTATTTTATCTATTTAAATTTAAATTATTATTTTTATTATAATATTTTAAAAAAAAAAATTAAATTTTAAATGTTAAAATTAAAAATTATAATTTAATTATACATTTTAAACGGCCTTACGATTTTTTTCCCTATTCTATCATTTAAAAAAAAAAAAAAAAGAAAGAATATCCACTTATATTTAGTCAAGTAGAGTGTGGCTTTCCGTGATGCGCGTATCCCAAGTCGTACGGGATGACCAAACTCACCGACCCACTAACTAATTACTTGCTCCTTTCGAAATGTCCAAAGGACCAAACCAATATCCATCCATATATTTTCATTGTCAATTTTTTTATCGGTTCACTTCATTAATTTAATTTTAAAATTTAAATTAAAATATAATTTTATATGAGAATTTTTTATTGTAATAAAAAAAATTATATGTGATTATTTTTAAAAAATTTTATTATAATAAAATTTAAATTTTAAACTTAAATCGGTGAAGTGAACGGATTGATTTATCTATCTATATAAAAAAGTGAAACGAAAATGACATCGCCGTATTAGATCCTCCACACACATGATCTCATGTCCCATTTACTCTCTTTCATACTGTAATCCCATTTACTCAGACTATATATATTATCTTTCTAGCCTATTGTCTTGTGCATATATATATATATATATATATATATATATATATATATAAGTACTACTTCTATAGTTCATTCATTGGTTGTTATTCTATTTCCAAACTCAGAAACAAACTTTACTGAACAAAGGACCTGCACCAACTTGGAATTGAATAGGGGATGGCAGTACTATGCCTTAAAAAATCTCTTTCCGAAACTCTTTTCATCCGTTTATATCTAGCTATATAGCACATGACTTGATCATATATATACATATATATATATATATATATATATTTGCTAGTGATGTATCTATACTAGGCCAATTGGTCTATAATATGTACAATGTGACGTTCAAATTTGCAAGTTTTTCTGCAATTAGTTCCGAAGGAAGTAAATGAAATTCCAAATATGGATCATGGACCACATATCAGCAACGTGTGCCTATCACAAAATATCAGCAACACTCCTTATAAGTTGTAAACTCTCTCTCTCTCTCTCTCTCTCTCTCACTGGTTAATTTTCTTTGCGCACGTATATACAATATACGTATAATTTTATATGTGAATAGAGTTATTAAGGTCAATATCATGCTAACTTGTTTAGTCAAATTGTTTGAAGAACAACGTTTTACACAAGTCGTGACTTGAAAATTAATGTAACCGTACAATATGTCCCACTGTTTGTAAGGAAGGTTAATAGCATTAAATTCTAGTCAATGTGTTATTGCATTTAATGTCGAATTAGAAGATTTTTTTTGTGCTGGACCAATAGCACTTTCTCTCTCTCTTGTTGATATGTAGATTAATAGTCAAACACATGCATAAAGTCTTACCTAAAAAAACAGTCAAATCTTCATGATATTCATAAAATTATCATACTTTGTTTAGTATATTATATAATTCTGATTTATTTATTTAAGGGTTAAAACTCATGTCCTTGAATTTGATTTGATCGTTAAAACTTGTATCCTACAAAAAAAAAAAAAAAAAATTGAAAAATATATATATATATATATATATATCATACTCAAAATTCTTTAAAAAAAAAAAGAGAAAAGGATATTAACAGATGTATAAATGACTGGTCTCGATTAGCAAAAAATAAAAATAAAAAAATAAAAAAAATGACTGGTCTCGTTGAAAATTTTGTCGACCGTGCTTGCTCATAGAAAATAGCTGTCTCCTTTCAGCCTTTGTACTGAGGCAGCTTCCCACTCATTTCTCATAACTTTCCTCATGGTTTCCTTAACAAGGCTTTTATCTATGAGTTTAAGAAGCTATTGTTTATTTTTATTTTTATTTTTTTAAATTACTATAGGTATTCTTTACTAAGTTACGGGAAAATAAATTAATTTCTTCATACTTACAGCTTTCGATCATTGATTTTCATCAAGTTTACATTTTGGACATTTTTGGTTATGAAATATGATTTATATACCGACGTATTTAGAACTGGAAGTGCATATATAATACCAAGTGCATGTGTGTGTCTAAGTGTGATTCTCTCTCTCTCTCTCTCTCTCTCTCTCTATATATATATATATATATATATATTACCATACTACAAAAGTATACAATTTATTATAATTTATTTTTATTTATTATAATGAAATAATAAAAATAAAAACAATTATTTTTAACTACGAAAAATCTCCTTTCTTCTAGAACCTAGACAAGACATAAAATATGTACATAGAAAACTATGGCAGTAATATTTGGAGTCAAATGGCATGCGCGATCTCATTATGAGAACTCTACAGTGTTAGTCTAATATGTGCTGATGGGAAACCTAGTCATAAAGGAATGGATGGTGCTTTATCTCTTTCTATAATATATATATATATACATATATATATTTGTATATATACATCTAATTGTTTATCAAAACAATATATGATGGGTGAAATTCAGTTCATTGTATATATAGCTTTAAGGATAAGTAGGCTTTTTATCTTATTAAAAGAGGAAAAAGGGAAAACATATAATATAGTTCGCTTGTGCTGCAAGGTAATAAAATGTGGTACTTTAGAAAGTTAATTGTCAATAACTAGTAGGTGTAGAGTCTTCTTTGTTGATTAATGTCTTGTATTAATCAAAGGAATACTAAATTGCATAGAGAGCACGTCGACACTTTTGTCGTCTTCATCCAATTAAATGTTCTATATATTTAGGTTAGGTTTTGAGTGGAGAAAATCAAGACATGCATATGCGCACGAGCGCGCGCGCATATATATATATATATATATATATATATATATGTGTGTGTGTCCTTGAAATATTTTTGCTAGTTTCAACAGTATATATAATTACAGAAATGGGAGGAAAAGAGTAATTGTTTTGTGCCACGTGATTCTTATAGTTAAGAAAATACTTATTTGTTATTGGTATTGAAAGAAGAGGCGTTTTAGCTAAATGACCGAGATTATTGAGGAATATATATATATATATATATATGTATTTTTTTTTCAATATAGAATCAGAAAATTAGAATGTGTGTGATTTTAGTTTCATGTTCTTTTCTTTTTTCTTAAAGCACAATTATAAATATATTGGCAACATTTTTGATGTGTGTTTATAAAATATTATCCCGTTTAGTAATATTTTATACAAAACTAGAGGACAAGGAAGAAAATAATGGGTATTTTTTTTTTTGGTAAATAAGACGATAATGAGTATTGATTCATATCAAGAAATTATCTAGATTATTATAATACACACACAGATATATATACTTGAATGCAACACTATAACCACTTATAACTTATTATTAACTCATGAAGGTCAGGTTTTGGAATCATTCTTTTGCACCAATTATCATGAATTTGTAGCACAACAAAAGATATGTATATGCATTTGCTTTTAACAAAAAAGCAATGATAATTTTTATTCATACGTGTTAGTAGATGCCTTTTCTTTTCATTATAAGAAATGAGAAGTATCATCCAACAGGGAAAAAAAAGGACGACAATAGTGGATTTTCCATCACGACAAGGCACAAGCTATATGATGCAAAATATTAGCATAAAAAAAAATATATGATGTAAAATATGATCAATAAAAGACTAAGAGGGTGTTTGGTATGCGCATTCGTTTCATGGTTCGAATCATAATTTGTAATTCGTTATAGTGTTTTTTCTCATAAAAACACATAAATTGAGAATAATTATAATCATGATTCTAAATCTGTGAACCAAACATTTTTAAAAATAATTATCAATATTCTTACTGTGCACAGCTCCGTATGCTAAGATTCATAAAATTACAATAATAAATAATAGAATATGTATTTCCCCATTTATGAAATTTCCTAAGCATATTAAAAGAGTTCCTTAGAGGAAGAGATAAATTTAGAGTACCTGTGACTAACAATCCTAGTTAAAAAATGTTTATTGGCTTTATTTTTCAACGATTTAAATTAAAATATAATTTTATGTGAAAATTTTTAATTATATTAAAAAGTTAGATGTAAAAATGTAAAAAGCGGTGGAAGATAAATTAAAATAATGGTAAACCAAACATAAGATAAGGCATATGTCCGTACATTCGATCTTTGGGACTACCACGTGCACTATTCAGTATGATTCATTGGTCGTCTGGTCTTGTCGCCCTCAACGAAAAATAAATTCAGAAAAAAAGTAAAAAAAGTTGATGTGAAAACAACATTACTGACATAGAAATCCACTAATTAACTCTCTTCTTTATCATTAAAATAAAATGGAAAAGCCAGTCGATAGTGAATAAGATCACGTTCTTTCCACGTCTTTTTTTTTGTCTTCATTTCCAAACACCAACCACAGCAGTTACTTTCCAACCACCTAATTTTGAAATTTATTTATTGGAAAATTATAAATCTATGCATTTGTTTGTCTAGTGAATTTAGGGTTCGGTTGATATATTCGTGTCATGATTTAAATTAAAATTTATTGTTCGTTATAATATTTTTTTACACAAAAAAAACACATAAATTAAAAATGATTCTGAATCTATAAACTAAACGTTCACTAATTAACTCAATCTCTAATTAACGCTCACTAATTCAGAATTGAAATTTATTTCTTGGAAAATTATAAATCTATGCATTTGTAATTGTCTAGTGAATCCAGGGTCCGTTAGTATATTCGTGTCATGATTTGAATTAAAGTTAAATAGATTCGTTATAGTATTTTTACACAAAAATACACGTAAATTAAAAATGATTATGAATCTATAAACTAAACGTTCACTAATTAACTGAATCTCTAATTAACGTTCACTAATCCGTAAATTGAAATTTATTTCTTGGAAAATTATAAATCTATGCATTTGTTTGTCTAGTCTCTAGTGAATCTCTAATTAACTGAATCTTAACCTTAATTATGGAGAATTAGACATAATTGAATGAATTAATCATTTCAGAAAATAATAAAAAAAAAGAAGAGCCAAAAATTCCTTTTGGTTCATTATCATATATACAATTTTATTTTCTTGCATGAAGCTTCTAAAATTGACTAGCCATAATTAATTTGCAATAATAAGACCAATAATATTTGTCGGTTTCCTATAATTGTATTTGAATTCTGTCAATGATGATGTAACTCCATGATAGGATATGAGATTATGTGTAGATAAGTTATTGTGAGATTTGATATATTTAACTTCTAAGAAATAATCACTAAAATGCCTTGATAAGACCTTAATACAATAACGAAAAAAAGAAAGGACTTATTTTATGCTATTATTTCGTAGATACTTTGTTGGCAATACGTCACCAAGTTGGCTAGTCAAAACATGATTTTTCTTTTTTTTTTTTTCCAAAAAAAGAAAAAAGAAAAATAAAAGTGATGACTAATCTTTAAATTGATTGCATTTAATAGGAACGTGTCGTTGGGGAAGAAATATTGGTGTAGCCAAACTGTGCGTGCCTCCCTACAAAAGAGACATAAATGTTGGCGTTTTTACCATCTCCATATGAGCAATGTCAGTCCAACTAATAACCACAGCCCTTCTTGGCCCACTCTGAGAAACCTGCTTACTGGGCTTTATACATGTCGGCCAGGCCTTGTCACATCCGAAATATAAGGGAGAATTAGAAAAATAAGTCAAATAAGAATAAAAGTTATAGGCCAAGATTTCTATTCAGTTTATCGATTTTAATTTTTAATTTTAATTTTTTTATAATTAATTTTTTTTTTATAAAAAATTACATCTTAATAATAACTGAGAAAAAATTCTCATATAAAATTATATTTTTGTTCAAATTAAAAATTTGAATAAAAATTGAACTTTAATAAATTGACCAATTAGGTATTAGAGTAGAGAGCGTTGAATAACAAAAATAATTGGTGATAAACATGGCCCATTACTTACCATATCTCGGTAAATTGGTGATTTACTTCGTTGTTCTATTTACTACAATTTCTCGAAAAAATAATTTGAGAGAATTGTTGAACTCACTTATAGAATGCATAGTTTTATTTTTACTCTTTACTCTCAATCAATGTCCTTTTAACTAATATAATTATATGACTAAAAAATATATTAATTAAGAATACTATGTAAAGATTCAGATCTATACACTCTAAAGAATATTTATTTCATTTTCCCTAAGTTAAAAGAAAGAAGAGAAAATTATTGAGCGTATTTTAAAAGCGTATGAGTATGCATTTTTTATCTCCTACTCTTGATTAATACCTTGTTAACTAATATAGCTATTTGAGTAAAAAAGATATTACTCAATAATATGGGATAAAATCATTTTGGTACATTATATTATAGCGATACATGCTCTTAATACCCTGTGTTTTTTATAATATTAAAATGATACATTGACATTTTTAAAAACATTTTTCGGTATCCTGAAACTAATTTTTAGGACATGTAACGTTCAAACTACCCTTTTTACCAATTAAATAGAAATCAGTCTTTTTTTAAAAAAATATAAAAATATTTTAAAACATTAAAATATTTAAAAGAAAAAAACAAAATAAAAAGCTAATGATTTTTTATATCTATTAGTTTTTTATTAATTAAATAGAAAAGTACTAATGTCATTTTACATCTTAAAAATCAGCTTCAGGGAATCAAAAAGATAGATATTTTTGATAATGTCGAGATACCTCTTTAAAATTATCATAAAGACATCGTACCAAGAGCATGTTTTACTATAACACATGGTACCAAAATGATTTTATCACTGTAATGGATTCTTTTGAACTTTATGGTCATTTTCAGTTTACCCCCTAAACTTTAGAAACTCACTTTATCCCCTTAAACTTTGAATTGTTCTCACTTAACCCGTTTTATTGTAATTTTTGTAAAAATCAGACAGAGAAAGAGGAGGTTAAGTATAATCATGTAGTTTTTTTTTTTAATTTCTTTTTTAACAGAAATCCAAACATAAAGAACACGTGACTACGTTATTCTCTCTTTTTTTTCTATATGTTTTTAACAACAATTTACAACGGAAGCAATTAACTGGAAACAATTCAAAGTTCATGAGATAAGATGAAAATTTTTAGAATTCAGTGGACAGACTAAAAATGACCCTAAAATTTAGGACATTAATTATAATAATTTTAGAAAAAATATATGACTAAATTTGCACCATGCGCCTTGAACGTCATCATCTATAGGAACTTTAAACTTTAAATTTTTGGTGTTTAAGGTCCTAAATATGAGAATCTTTAGAAATACAATCTATATATCGATAATGGGCATCAAATAATGGGTGGCAATTAAGATCCAAAATATCAAAATTGAAAAAAGTTCAGGTTGACGTTCGTTAGTTATCAGATGAATCAACAAAAAGATTATGTAAAAATAAAAAAAAAAAATTGGGATGAATTTGTTACTTTCCAAGGCAAAATTAAGAAAGAGTGAAAAAAAAAACATAAATATAATAATAAAAAATAAGAGAATTATCAAGCCAGCACTCAAGTGAGAATAGTATATAGCTTGTGCATAAATAATTCAAACAATGTGATTCGAACCATTTTCGATTTATGTGTATTTTTTGTGAGAGAAAATAATATAATGAACTACGAATCATGATTCGAATCAAGGAACGAATCCCTCTACCAAACATCCTTTTAATTCAATAGAGCAAAAAAATTGATCACAAGTGTGTGGCTACAAAATTCACCAGCTCTTTCGAATTGTAGTCTTGTAGGTATTGTGCTATCCACTACTTGGTTTACTTTGTTTATTTATTTATTTTTTTTTTCATTATTCCTTACACCTCTTTAAAAGACAAATCTGTATAGGATCCGAGAAAATCGGCACATCAAAGTGTTATTTTCACATAAAAGTGATGTTGTCTGACGTGAAGGAGAGAAATAAAGGAGACATTATTGCAAGATGAAGCTAAAATAGGCTGTGATCGGCACAAGAATATCAATTTGTAAGGATTTGGTTTGAATTTTGTTTCTGTCCTTGGATTTTAAATGAGAAAGTTGAGTGTGGAATTTTGGCTACCATGTGAGTGAATTTGACGTTTAGCTTTCATATATATATATATATATATATATATATATTTATATTGGTATATTTTATTGTTGAAAAAAAAAAAAACGTCAAACATAACGGTGCTTTTACTTGCATTTTCTACCATTACATAAAACTTGTCAGTTGTGTCTTGGGACATGCCTACACACAAGGGACTTTCATGAATTATCTTTCAACTTCAATATATATATATATATATATATATATATATATATATTGGAAATGTCTTGAGTACTACAGCACCGGATCAGTCCGGTTAATGTAACTTTTTTGTATTCTCTTGTATAGTTCGTTCGTACATGTACATTTTGTTTAAGGGTAATATTTAAAAATGTAATTCAACATATATAATATTGAATATTATATTTAAACAAATTGATTGTTACACACAGGTATGAATAATGACTTTGCATATTTTTATTACAATATCTATGGTTCTAAAACAATTTTAGTCTCATAATTTTGTGATTCAAAAATATGGAAGTGGCCGAAAGAAAAAAGGCCCCATGTGTCCTTTAAGAGCGTCTAGGAGTCACAATATTTTGTTCCCTCTAATAACGGAAATGATGACTAAAAAAAAAAAAAAAAAACGTTTGCACTTGAAAGCAACATCAGAACCACTCTCTTTAATACCATTTTGCTGTACTAAATTAATAAGTTTTCTCATTCATAGGGGCAAACTATATGTGCCTCACTTTTAGTGAAGGGCTGTTTCTTGGTCAAGAACTGCACATGCTGATTTGTCTTGACTAATATATCTATGCATTTATTGAAGAGGACCGCTTCATTTGTAATCTTAAAAAAAAAAAAAATTTAGGAAATGTGGGTTGAAGGATCTAGAATTGGAGCAAAAATTAAGCAACTTTTATAGGAGTTTTACAATTGTTAGACCGGGTATTATGTTGGCGGTGAAGCTTCCCGATATAAGAAATCTCCATGTAAGGAATACAAATTAAGACCTTATTTATTTCACCGATTCGAGTTTTCAGTTTTAAGTTTTTATAGTTAAAAGCTCTTAAAAAATGTCATTTTAACTTTTTTTTTGCTACAGTTAAAAGTTTTTAAAAAATATCACATCTCAACTCGAATTAAAAATTTAAACCCATAGAGTGAATGAGGCCTAATAATCCAAATGTCTTCTTTCGAAGTAATAAATAATAATCCAAAGATCTCCAACCACTTAGCATATTTGACCAAGTAATATAGAAATTAAACTTTTTTTTTTTTTTTTTTTTTTTTTTTTTTTTTTACTTTGATGATTGATAATCTTCGGAGAAGCAACAAATACAAACAAACTTTATACAAAAAAAAAAAAAAAAGTAAACAAACTCAAATTTCTTTATTTGTTATCTATCGAAAGATAATAATTAGAAGCAAAAGAAGTTAATCCCCTGCATTTTACTTGCTCAGAGTTGTGATTCAACACGATAGATAGACCTATTTGAGAGCCACAGAAACCTTTATCAAGTCCAAAATTTTTGCATTTGTAATTATTTTGGAACATATATAATGACATACAATGGATGTAGAATCTTTCCAAGTATATCAGTATTGCAAGTAATCTTATTCAACTTTAAATATATATATATATTTTTAATTTTTAACTTTCTATTGGCCAAAATTATAACTTGCATGACCCAATATATACTCAATAAGGATTGGTTTAAGTTGTCGTTAATGAAGTTTGCCTCGGATAAGTGGATGATAAGTTTGCCTTGGATGATAAGTTGTCATTGAGGTCAAAATGATCAGCAGCACGATCACAAACTGAACGTGTGGACAAAATTTAGAGAAGATATGATCGACTCAAAATGATTGGAAAAACATAATAACTGGAGATTCGTGAGGACTACTACAGATAAAATGGAAAAGAAGATTCCTTGGAGGCAATGACGTTCAATCCAACCGAATCTTACATCAAAAGCATGAATCCAATCAGTAAAGAAAAAAGAAAGTAACTACAAACTAAATAAGCAAACAAAGAAAGGGAAAGTTAGCTCAAAGGAAAAAGTAGATTAACCTGCTCTTATGGAGATTAGAACTGTACATGAGTTGGGTTGAGGTGCTGTAGGGTTTTTTCTTGAGTCGCCCTAAAGGGCTCGGGTTGGGGATATGTGGCCCCAACTATGTTAGAAAGATTTTAAAACCCAATAATGTTCGGTTTGGGATGAATTGAGGCGGGGTGGGTTGGGTAGTCAGATTCATATTACTGATTTTTTCTACACAATAAAATAAAGTCGTGACGTTGTTTCTCAGATTTCAAAATTTTTGGCATTTGAACTACAAGTTTTTAAGAGTTGAAGACATAATTTATATCCTCATTTTGCTCGATTAATTTTTATCTCACTTGTATGCTTGCTGTTTTCGTACTTAGTGGGGATCAATGCGACTTTCTGCTAAAAACGACAAAGAACATTAAAAGACAAACACCTCAAAATGACGCATAATTTTTAAAAACGTTTAGTAACAAATAACAACTTAAGAAGGAAAATAACCACAAAAACGACAATAATGGGGAAACGACATCAAATTAAAAGCTTTAATAGTTAAAACTTAAAAAACCAAAATCAACACTTTCAATGCAGGGACTACAAAATGACATTGCGTTTTCTTTTCTTGTTTTTGGTTCCGTATTTTTCATGTAGTGGGAACCTCCAGTTTCACAGTAATTTGCTGTTTCCAATCTTTAAAGTGTATCTTGCATTTTTTATTGGGACAGAATATTATACTTGCAGGATCTATATTTTATGCATGTTGCTTAACTTTCTGTCTCTTCACTCTCTCTCTCTCTCTCTCTCTCTCTCTCTCTCTCTCTCTCTCTCTCTCTCTCTCTCTCTCTCTCTCTCATGGTCACAGTACTTAGAATCAAATTAATCACAATAGTACTTAGGAGTCACTCCTTTTAGGAGATTGGATTCAATTTCTTACGAGCTATTTCTTTATTTATTTATTTTTATCGTGGGAATACTATGAGCTAATTAATGTATGATTTTCTATATTTATTTTAGTCAAATGTCCTTATAGATCATATATAGCTTCTTCTCAATATCACTCATACGAAAAGAAAACAAAATATGTCATTTGTCTGAGTATCCTCTTGGTAACATAACAGGTTACTGACATTATACATATACCTTAAATATAATTCCTCTTTTCTGTTTTGCCTTTCTCGTTTCTTGAAAAACTTGCTTATTTCTGTATTTCATTGTTATAAATGACCAAGTAGTAGTACTCTTGGGAGTTAGCTCAGACTAGAGAAATAACATCAAAGTCACAAATAACATCATAAAGTATTAAGTTAAGCAGGCACATTTAAAACTACAATTATGACATTGCACAGAAATATATACAACATACCTGTAACGCAGACCTAGACTCAGTCACAAAGTAGGTCACTTTGAAGTACCTTTTATTGCAACCACACCGGACAAAGCATACACACTAAAGAACGGCCCACTTATTTATTATTTTCATATATATTTTTTTAAGAAAAATACTAAGGGTCGAGCACCATAATAAAAGGTGAGTCCATATTATGACTCACGATCTATTTGTGTAGTACTCAGCACCACCAATATCCCTTAGCATTGATGTTCTTTTTTCAAGGTGGGCAACCACACAAATATAAAATTCACACAAACAAAGACGAAATCAAACAAAGCACACAAAACAGGAGCAGTAGTTAAGCACATATTACAAATATTTAGACTTTGGGATCCGCCTGGGGCAGGTTAACTAGGGCCTGAGCGCGAGCCTTGACAAGAAAGAACCCTAGTGTATGGCCAGCCACGGCAGCTAGGAATATTCCCACATTGAAGGACATCACAGAGAGCATGATCAAGTAGGTGAAACCGATGTGAAAAGCATAGACGCCGGCCTGAACTGCGCCGGCCTTGGTGGGACTCGTGCCGCCTCTGACGGTGGGAGAGATGGATAAAACCTCAGAAGCAACAGCCAGAAGAAGAAACACAAAGAAGAAAGCCAATATGTACATGCCAATATCCTCGTTAGGCCAATTAGGGAACACGATTATCGCATCTTTGCCCCAGTAAAGGCTCGAATGCATGATCATCTTGCGTGTTGTGTTGCTCAGGTCGCCGCTGCCCATACCGGACATATTGTCGCCGCTCATGCCACCGGACATATTGTCGCTGTTCTGATCAGACATTTTTTTTGTTTTGTTTTGTTTATCCTTTCTCAATACAGAGAAATGATCAGATTTTGGAGCTTTTTTCTTGGTGTTTTGTAATTTGTATATAATTATATATGAATGGAGAGAGGAGCTGGAAAGCAACATTTGGAGTGGAGGTGGTGTCGAGTTATGAGATTACAAAAATGATATGTGATTCATTGGCTATGTTTCTTTTAATTATTCATGTTACATGGTTTTTGTCTGTTTCTTCTTTTTTTTTTTTTTTGTCTATGATTCCGTCTTTATTATTATTACGTTGAAAATCCAAATTAAGAGAAGGGAAAGTAACCTAATAGAAGTCATTGTCTAGGTACAATGAACAGAAATCTGGTTCACCAGGGAAAACAAATGCATAATTTGTGATCTAAACTGATAGATCATATTAGTCATAAACTAGTTTTTTGTTTTTTGCTAAACTAAATAATTACAAATAAGTCAACTTCTGCTAATTGTATGATCTAGCTAGCTCGAAACTAGATAATTGTTGTGATTACTTCGTAAAAAAATTACTTGTATTCAACATAAAGCGTGCGACGTTGATGTTAAGTGGTGCTGACACTAATTTTGTTTTCTACTATTTTCACTCTTTGCTTCTCTTTTCAGATGTTGCCTTTATGATGGAGAGCTCATCAAATCAGATATTTAATTGTAAGCGCTTATAATAGTAGTAATAAACGTAAAAATAATGCTATAAAGTATAGTGTTGAACACTACTCACTAATAAAAAATAAATTCCGTAGCATGAAATTTATATGTATGACTCACTTTTTATTAATAATGATATTTAATAGTAATGATATACTCAACTACTTTTTAGAAAAAGAAAAAAAAAAGTTTTAAAGTACTCAAATCATCGAAGTCCACAACTTTTAATAAAAGGGTGGATTCCCCCCAGTGAGTGGAATCTACTTTATGAGTGAGGAAATCGTGTTAACTAGGAACACTAGCGCTCTAAATTTAATGATAAAATATAATGGAAGAGTTGGTAAAAATAACTTGTTAATTGGTTCTAACTTCATTTTGGAACAAGCTTCTTCCAAGGTTTCTTAATCAGAATAATGAACCCTTGTCACATATGCAATAGTGTGAAGAAAATTATATATATATATATATATATGTCAAGAACAACTATGGTCTCGTTCACTTCGCGAATTCGAGTTTTCGATTCGAGCTGAGATGTGACATTTTCTGAGAGCTTTTTACTGTAGCAGAAAATTTTGATGTGACATTTTTTGAGAGCTTTTTACTGTAGAAACCTAAAACTAAAAACTCGAATCGGTGAAGTGAACGAACCCTATGTATTGAAGATATTATTGGCGCTAAAGAAGTAAAGCATGCATATTCTGCCACCTCTTCTCTCAAAACCCACCATTTGCTTCATTTCTTTTTTCACAAAAACAAATATAGATAAATAACTCAAGTACATATTAGAAAATTAACTCCAGTACATATTAGAAAATGAGATTTATAACGTCCTTTAATAATTAATTGACATGAAGGAAGGACAATGAATTAGTGCCTCATGATCAGCACATCATGAGAAAGTGTGTGTCGTAATCAATGGGACCAATATCATCCACTATTTCCAATTCCCAAGCAAAAACGCAAAAACTTTGTTTATCATGATTGTGAAAAGCGAATCAAATACTTTTTTTTTTTTTGCCCAAAGCATATGAGCTGAAACCATCAGAATTCACACATGAAAAAGCAACATTTTTTCAATGCTTGTAAACAAATTGTAGGTTTCTTTTTCTTCACATTTATAAACAAAGAAAAAAAAAAGACAGAAAGCACAAGCCATAATTGTCAAGAAAGGTAAAATCAAACATGGGATTCAAGGTCCTCTTCTTGGTTATGGTTAGACCGCCTAAGAGCGCCTGCCTTGACTATGAAGAACCCGACGACATGACCGGCGATGGCGGCGACGAAGATTCCGCCGTTGAAGGACATGAGAGAGAGCATGACTAAGTAAGCCAAGCCAATGCGAATAGCATAGACAAAGGCCCGGCTGTATGCAGCCAGAGTAGGAACTGTGCCGGTGCCTTTGTCGACGGCTGCAGGGATGGACAGAAACTCGACGACGGCTGCCATCGTAAAGACAAACAGCAGAGACCAGATGTACCTGGGGAGGCTTTCTCCAGGCCAGCCTGAGAACAAAACAGTGGCCGTTTTGCTCCAGTGAAAACTCATCTTCTGCATATTCATGTTCATGTTCTTGTCCATGTTCATATCATGATCCATGTTCAGGTTTTGGTGCTTGTGAAGGGACATGATTTGTGTAGGTGAGAGATGAATTAGAAATCACTTTGAAAGATGATTATTGCATAAATGTTTCTTTGTTGTTCATGGTCTTTGCAAATCATATTGTATGATATAATAATAATAATAATAAATAATTTGTTTAGAGTTGAAAACAAGGATAATAACCTTGGAGTTGACGAAGAGGTGTTCACGGCTTTAGATTCTTCACCTATGTCTTGTTCTGAGTGGCAGATTGGAAGCGTTAGTAACGAAATATTGTCATTTTTTAAACACATAATGGCTGTTGTCGTTTGCGATTTGGGAAATGAAACGTTGTTTGATATGAAAGAATAATAAACTGCATGCGATATGTCGTTTTAATATTTGACACATGCTCTTGGTGGAAAGTGGATGGAATTGGGAAAACAAAATGAGAAGGCAACGAAGAAAAAAGATGGAGGAAAATTTTAATAAGTTACTTTCATAAATAGTCCTCGAACAACAACTAATTTCATGATGCCTTTTAAATTTCATTTTTACATGGCACTAATTGAACTTAATAAAAAGGGTCTTTTTTTTTTTGTTGGGAAAAAAAACTTTTAATTTAGGCGAGTAGACCGTTGTCAGCATTTGTCTTTCACTAATTACGACACCAGTGTCCCTTGTGGTACTAATTATATCTAATTAGATTAGCAATAACTGAAGTCTTAAACATCATCACAAGTAATGACACGTGTAGGCAATAAGATAAACAAAATGAGCAACCAAAATGTCTCCAAATCATTATTTAGTATTTATGCATCTCTTAGCTAGAAAGTTGAAAATTGAAGGATTATATTCTCTTGAAATCTTTACTGATAAACCATCTTCCAATGCTCGTCAGAGTGATTGTTTTTCTATTGTGATTGCTTTGAGAGGACATTGGCACTTGGCATCTCTCTCTCTCTCTCCTTCTTGTTTCTTTGCGCACTCTCTCTCTCTCTCCCCTTCTTGTTTCTTTGCACTCTCTCTCTCTCTCTCCTTGTTTTTTTGCTCTCTCTCAAACAAGAATGCAATGATTTGGAGACATTTTGGTTGCTCATTTTGTTTAATCTTATCGCGTACACGTGTCATATTTGTGATGATGTTCGATTGGGAATTATCATAATAAAAATAAAAATAAAAAAAATCTTTCTTCAAGTAAACAAGAATGCAGACTACGTTTGATTGATGAATTCGTGTCATGATTCGGATTATAGTTCGTGACTCGTTACAGTATTTTCTCTTACAAAAAATACACGTAAATTAAAAATAATTCTAAATCCATCAAGCAAACGTCTATTGCATTCTTGTTTTACTTGAAGATAAGACTTTTTTGTTTTTTTTTTTTTTTTTTTTTTTTATAGATATAAAAGAAAAGCCGGCAGCAGAGGGAGAGAGAGAGAGAGAGAGAGAGAGAGAGAGAGAGAGAGAGAGAGAGAGAGAGAGAGAGAGAGAGAGAGAGAGAGAGGGGTAAGAAAGCAAAGAAACAAGAAGGATTGTCGAGTGCCAATGTCCTCTCAAAGCAATCACAATAGAAAAACAATCACTCTGACAAGAGAATTGGAAGATGGTTTATTAGCAAAGATTTCAAGGGAACATAATCCTTCAATTTTCAACTTTCTAGCAAAGAGACACATAAATACTAAATAGCACAAACTTGTTCATTATTTGTGTTTCAAAATAAATAAATAAATTGATAAAAAGGACAGACGCTTTTAGCTGCATTATGTTCATTTGTCGACCTTCATAGCTCACGCACGACAACATCATAGCTAAAGTAATCATAATGGAATGATTGCGGATGAACAACAGCGCAGTTTGTTCATTCCCAGAGTGAACGACGCTCAGCAGCAATTTCAGAAGAAAAGAAAACGTGCAACGCCATTGGTTGAAGATCTTCTTCATCTCTTTCGTCATGTGTAAATGCAGAATCCTGTAGTCCATTTTTGAATTGACTGCACCCAAACCAAAAAAAAAAAAAAAAAAAAGTCCATAACAAGATATTTGGAAAGAATAAATGGAGAATGACGAAAATGTAGAATACTCACTTTGTTGTTTGGCCAGAAATCTCTATATTGGGAATGTGAGAGATACTATGCCAGTCCTCCCTTCCCATCTCCGGTACCTTCGTTCAAGAAAAGGACATTCTTTGATGATCAAAGTGCAAAGAGAAGTACGAAGCACTTCTTCCGGCAAAAACTGGAGCTTCTTGCAGTGAGACACCGACAATGTAACAAGAGACGAGACGTGTTGAAAGGCGCTTCCGTTTAGGCTTCTAAGGTTTGAAAGATTAAGGAGCTTCAAAGAAGTTAAAGACATGGGAAGAAACGCCTCTGGAAATGAATCCAACACCGCATCAGAATGAGCAATGCATAACGATCTCAAAGCGTTTAATCCATGGAGATACCAATTCCTGCGTTCCACTATGAGTTTGCCGCATTTGAAAATCACAAGAGTATCTAAATCACGGGGCAATCCAGCTTCAGGTAATGACTCAACATTTGGACACTCAGACATTTCCATAAAAGCAAGAGATGGAAGAAGCCTGTGCATGTGTTCAGGCAGCGACCTGAAATTCTCGCAATTAAACACTCTCAGCAAACTGAGATAGTGGAGCACCGTGCCACTTCTTTCTGAAAAGGTAAGCGACTCCAGCTTCCGACAATTACACAGCACAATCTCCTTAAGCATTGGGAAGTAGTCTAATGGTAACGACGCTAGAGTATCACATGCAATAATTTTTAACTTTCTAAGGTTTGCATAGCGGCAGCTACCCGGGAACTCTAATTTGGCGCACCAATTAAGTTGTAGAGTTTCAATTGAATCACAATCAGGTAAGCTCCCAATAAAATTTGAACAACAATACAAGCAAAGTTGTTTGAGACGGGGGAAATATCCAACTTCTCTGTCACCTCCAATAACTAACCACTCACTCCAATTTGACATTTCACGAAACGACAAAATTTCCAAAGATTGAAATGGAATAACAGAAGAATTGGTACCACAAAACTCCGCACCTACTGTCTCCAACCCATCAAAGCCTTGAACACAAAGCTCTCGAAGAGAAGGTAACTGCCCGACTGGCGGCAACAACAAGCAATACTCGCAATCAATGAGATTCAACGACACTATATTCGAAAACGAAGCATCTCCAATCCATTTAGGGAAAAACGAACCAGCATATCTGATAATAGAGAACTTCTTCAAGTTTGTGTGAGGTTGCAGCGTGTCAAGTACCTCTCTTCCTCTTCTACTCCCAGTACTATCACGTCTCCATGTTAAACTTAGCTCATTGAGATTCGCCTTCTCCCTTAAATTTGCTTTCAGAACGTCCTCAACACTATCAACATTTTCAAGCCATGAAATTCGAAGTTCTCCACCCAAATATCGAAGATCTCCCAACTCTTTAATGCTAGGACCGGTACGCACACTCAAAACAAAATCACTTAACTTTTGCAACTGTTTCAAATTACACATTTGCGGTGGCATCGCTTTTAGAGGTGACGAAGTAGTGTCAAGATGACGCAAATTGATTAGTCTTCCCATATTGGCAGGCAGCTTAGTAAGTCTTCCACAATTAGACAACAACAATGTCTGCAAATTGTAGAGACTGCAAATTGAACTAGGCACCTCGTAAAACATGTTGCCAGATAAGTTCAAATATCTAAGATGCTTCAAATTACTGAACGAATCCGGCACAGTCCACAACCAAATTGTTGTCAATTGAGAGATCACTCTTAAACACTTTCCATTTTCTGTCACTTTTTCAACTAACTGATCAGCTGAATTTTTATGTGATCCTCCTATAAAGGTGCGTAAATATTTCGCTTCAGACAGACTTGTCCATGAGTTATATCTGCTGTGTGATAAATGACGTGTCTTACTTGTGAGGTGCTTTATATGCGTATTATCACCATACCTCAAACAAAATTTACCTGATACAAAGAGAGCTAAATCATGAACAAGATCATGCATTTTAACTGTCGACTCATCGTATCTTGATCTTTGAACTAATGACCTTGATATTAGATCTTTGATGCACTCCTCTCCAACATCTTTCATTCTCGTTTCTTCCTCGACAGATTGCAAAAAACCTTCTGCCATCCACAGCAAGATTAATTCCTCTTTTTGTATTTCGAAATCCTTCGGAAATACTGAGCAATAAGCAAAACATTGCTTCAAATAAGAAGGTAGATAATGATAGCTCAACCATAACGATGGCAGAATATTGTTTCTCTGGGTTTCACCCAATTCCCACACAAGGCTCCATAGAATGCTATCCCATTTACTTGGATCTCTTTCAAAGCGCAAGAGAGAACCCAATGATTTTAAGGCTAATGGGAGCCCCCCACACTTCTTAACAATTTTCTTACCAACTTGTCCCAAACATGGATCTGCATCCAAGTCCCCACTGAAGGCACGCTCTGCAAATATTTTCCAGCAATCGGCCTCTGGTAACTGCCGTAGTTGATAAGTTACTTCCCCGGTCTTTACTATTGATGCAACATTTTCACTCCGTGTCGTCACAATGATCCTGCTTCCCTTATCTGCAAAAGTAAAGGTGCTCCATAGGAAATGCCAGTTCTCATAATTCTCATCCCAAAAGTCGTCGAGAACCAACAAAAATTTCTTGCCTATCAATGCCCTTCTCAATCGAAGTTGAAGTTCCTCCGGTTCCTCAATGTAGCGCGGTGCTCTGGAATTGACCCGCTGCAAAATAGCCTTTAGCATTCTAGAAACATCAAACTCAGCCGAAACAGTAACCCATGCTTTGAGCTGAAAATCATGTTCCTTCAATCTCACATCACCGCAAACGAGTTCAGCAAGGGTGGTCTTACCAATGCCCCCCACACCGACAATGGGAAGCACGCCAATTCCATTTCCCCAAACATCATTCGAAAGCAGCAACTTCAAGATCTCCTCTTTTTCAGCATTCCTTCCATAAATATGGCTCTCCTCTACTTCATGCATTAATCTTCTCAAATATACCGCCTTTGGAGCCTCAACCATCGAACCAGTTTTCAAACCAAGTACAATCCGTTTATCTAAAACATCATCCAAATCGTTCGAGATCCGTGCTACCTCACCTTGTACATGTCTGTCGAATTCAGTGAAGCTTCGGAAGATTGACATCGATAGCATTTTCAGTCTTCGTCTACTAATTCCCGATTGATGATCACGTTCCATCTGCTTCGATCGGGCTTCGTCATTGATGTCCTCCACCAAGTCATCTGCTCTCAAGACGACATGTGTGAGCTCATCCAGCCATTCTTTCACATTCGGCTCGCTGATTTGCCTCTCTTCAGCATCATTCAGGACTAGACTTGCACTCATTAACTGCTCACTCAATTTCCTAAGTTGTTCACCAATAGATTTCTTTCCTCGAAAAAATTTCGCAAACTCCACAGAACCCAACCTTTCAAATAGCTTCTCCAACACATCGCAGAGGAAATTGTCGCCCACCAGCTCCCCCATGTTACCAGAATCAGGGACTTCTCTCACTGAAAAAAAAAAAAAAAAAAAAAAAAAACACACACACACACACACACACACAAAAGAAATTATGAGTTATGTTTGTCCAATGAACCTCGAAATTTTGCCACTAAAAAAATTTTCTTTTTAGTTCAAAATCTAGAATTAGGGAATTTCTCTCACTCACCAATAGAAAAATAAATAAATTTTGAGTTTGGTTTGTCCAATCAACCTCGAAATTTTGCTCCTAAAAAAAAAATCCTTTTTCGCTAAATTCCAGAATCAGGGATTTCTCTCACTGACGAACCCAAAAAATAAATCAATAATTTTGCTTCTAAAAAAAAAATCCATTCTTTTTGGTTAAAAATCCAAAAAAACACAATTGAATTATTAGTTAGGTTTGTCCAATGAACCTCAAAATTTTGCTCCTAAAAAAACTCTCTTTGGTTAAAACTCCAGAATTACGGATTTCTCTCACTCACCAACAGAAAAATAAATAAATAAAAAGATAAATTATGAGTTTCGTTGGTTTAATGAACCTCGAAAATTCTCTCCTTACCAACAAGAAATTATATCAATTTCCATTTTTTTCAAAAAAAGATAGAGAGTTATAACTGTTTTTATTCATAGAGGAAAAAGAAAAAGAAAAAGAAAAAAACTACCATGGGTAGTAAGGATTTTCCAAGCCAGAAAATAAGTAGATTTGTGTGTCTTCTCTGTTCAGCTTACGACGATGGGGAGTGTTACAGAGGAAGGTGGTTTGTAACTTGATTTTATTGTTGCGGATTAAGGGTTGAGATTAAAGCAAAAGAAATTAACGGCTGAGATTATCTTAATATTTTCGATTTTTGTTTTAAGGTAATCGTACGGATGTCTCTAAAATCTTTAATATGTTGCATTTTAGTCTCTATTCCTTTTTTTTAATAGGTAAAATAGCACCTAATGTTATTAAATTTGTCTAATTAAGTTATTTCCGTTCAGATTCGTTAAATTACTCACGTTAAAACTCACGTGACCACTCACGTGATCTAATTACAAATGTTATTTTCATAAAATCATGAGATTTCCTTTTTTTTTTTTCTTTTCCTTCTTTTATGTGCGTGTTTAGAACCGTTTTTTAAAACAGTTTTTACCTATTACGAGAAGTAAAAAAATTAAAATAAAAACGAAACGACGTTTGTTTAACAAATATTTTGAAAGCAAAAATGAAAAAGAAAATAGTGAGAATGATTTTTGTGAATGAAGTAAAAAACAGTGAGAATGATTTTTGTGAATAAAGTAGAAAATAGTTGAAAGTTATTTTCACTTTTCTGTTTACATTTTTTTAGTACTTATCAATAATATTATAATATATTAACTAATAAACACAATTTAACTTTTTTATTATACTCAACAATTTGAGCTGATTTGGAGAGATATAAATTGATCTGCTGTAGTGCCAGATACGAAATGTTATCAATTTGAGCTGATTTTGAGAGATATAAAAAGGGAGAAGACTCAATTTTCTAAAATTAGAGAGGAAGAGAGGAAAAAGAGGCACAAAATCCTTAGACACGAAGGAACTTTGGAGGCTCAAATCTCATGATTTCATTGATGATCCTTGAAGAAGATGGTGGATTCAAGCTTATAAGATTATTCTTCCAACATAATTCTTCATTCTCCCTTTATTTCCTTATTATTTTTTAGATTTTGTTTTTGGTTATGAATTCCTCTATGTTGAGTTAGATTATTATTTTAAAACTTAATGTAATCTTATTTGAACTATGTTTTGAAAATTTTGCCAATTGTTAGTTTGATTTCCATTTAATTCATTTGTATTTCTCTATGTTAATTGCTCTACTTTGTGCTTTCACGGATTAGAGATATAGATGTGTAGATTTAAACTCGGGAGAGTTACTTTCATATGTTAGAATTGAAAAAACACAACCTAGAGTTAGTTGAGTTTGAGAGGCCAATTAATTCGGATAATTAAAATTATGTTGCTTAATGAATGCTTGATTCGGTTAGGCTAATAGAGATATTGTTTAACTGGATTTTGCATACTATTTTGCTTGGCACTCGAGAAGAGTGAAATTACTTTTGAAAGCTTAAGATTAATAAATTGAGTGAAATTGAATAATAATAACTAAATAAGATGAATATAGAAATAATAGGGTGAGTCAAGTCCCTAGTGCATTGGTTGAAGATCTTCTTCATCTCTTGTTTCATGTGTAAATGCAGAATACTGTAGTCCATTTTTGTATTGACTGCACCCAAAAAAAAAAAAAAAAAAAAAAAAAAAGGGTCCATAACAAGATATTTCACTAGTACTTGTTAACATAATTAAGCAGTGTGTTTTGGCGGCGGCCAAACAACCTTATACCTCCCATGCACGTATTCACCGAAACAAATTAATCATTAAACATCACTGATTATTAGACGTAAGTGACGACTCTAGTACAAGGTCCAAGTAATTTAGAATGACCTTCTTTAGAGAAAATTTCGTATGCTACTTTTTTCTTCTTCTTCTTTTATCTTTGTTATCTTTATATTTATGTCACTCAATGAATAAATTTGTGTCCTTAAAATTAAATTTTTTTTATCATTTTAAAAGATATGTTTTTATTTTGCCATTTTGATGACATAAGTATTAGTTAGCACTAAAACTCTTTAATATCAATTGTATATTTGACACTAAAAAAAGTATAATAATTGGATATTTGACATATTGTGCTCTTATACATAATGCTATTTACAATGCTAAAATATACTTTTTCTACCGTTATTAAGCTTTAACAGTTGTAAAAGTAAAGTTTGAATTGAAAAAAACAAAAGTTGTAATAATTGAATAAAAAGTAACCATATCAATTAATAGGAATCAAACGTCAAATTTGTCAGATGCTATATTTGGTAAGAATTTGTCACAAAGTCTAATATATGGTAAATTTGACACAACAAATAACATTACGTTGGAAAGTGATTTTTGTACTCAAATGCTAAATTTACAATTGACGCATCAATTATAACATTACATTAGAGATACTCTCAAAAGTAGTATTTTTGATTCTATGGCAAGGCCTCCTACAAGTAAGGGTTAGTTTCATACCCTTGGACTTGATAAAAAATACATTGAATTAAAAAAGTACGCAAAACAGACAGCTTATTATGGTTGAAAGTAAAGAACTATCAGTAATTCATTTTTTATAGCCCTACTAGAGAAGCTCCTATTAAACAAATTAAATCAATAATAATTCAAGAGTTTCTCTAGCAGAGCTTCTTATAGTATGGCCACTTCTCTAATCGTCAGACATAGTTAAAATTAAATTAAATTGAAAAAATGAACAAATAGTTTCTAATGTAGATATGATGACTTAAAAATATTAAAGATTAAAAATAAAAGGAAAAAAAATAACCAACTGAAATTAACAACTAAATTAATTGCCACATCAGCACTTTAAGCTAAACTAACAAGGGGATTTCACTAAATTCTATACGTTCTCCGTTGAGGGTATAACTAAACTGCTTTAACATATCCCGCTTTTCCCCTCCAAAAATTTGGTTTTGTCAGTACTCCGACAATACCATCAACATTTTCTTTCCGGCTGCCCTAAATCTTGCAGCTAAGCGATTTCTCCTCATTCTCCCTGCGTTCTTGAGGTATGGATTTTGTTTCTTGTTGTTCTTTCTTCTTTTTTCCACCGATTTTAGATTCATCCATCTCTGTAATCTTCAATCTCAGTTTTTACATTTTCTTTTCTTTTTGCCAGCCCTAGATATTAGCGCTGATCGGTTTCTCCTCATTCTTTCCCCTCTCTAGGCGCATTCTCGAGGTATGGATTATATTGTTTTTTGTTTTTGTTTTTCTTTCCTTTTCCTCCAAATTTAGTGTCGTTAATCTCTGTACTAATCTTCAATTTCAGTTTCCTTTGCTTGTTGTGTTGTTTCTGATTTCTCCTAGTCGAAGTTCATCTCTGTATTAATTTTAGTTTCCTTTGTTTGTTGTGTTGTTTTTGATTTCTTCTTATCAAAGTTAATCTCTGAACTAATCTTCAATTTCAGTTTCCCTTGCTTGTTGTGTTATTTCTGATTTCTCCTAGTCAAAGTTAATCTCTGTCCTAATCTTCAATTACAATTTCCTTTGCTTGTTGTGTTGTTTCTGATTTCTTCTAGTCGAAGTTGATCTATATCCTAATTTTCAATTTCAGTTTCCTTTGCTTGGTGTGTTTCTGATTTCTCATAGTCCAAGAAGTAATGGATCGTCTGTTTCAATCTCCAATGCTAGGCCGGGTAAGCATCTAAATTCTCCTTTCGTAGATATACTAGTATGGAGTTGTGCTACACACTTTTGTGCTTTAGGTTTCTTAATTTCTAAATAGAGAAGAACAAAATTTTATATTGCTGAATGAACCTAATAATTTCTTTTAAAAAAGTTATTATCGTCTAGCATCTGACAATATACTAGGCTACTTAATATCTTAGAGACATTAATAAAGGTGATGCTATTAATGTTTTCGATCTTTTAGAAATCATTTTATTGATGAACCACTATAACTTTTATTTCCGGCCAACCCAAAGAACGCGAGATAGAAAATAAAAGAGAAACAAATATTAGTTATCACTAAGAAAATGACGACAATCCTCTGGAAGCTACATTGGAGAATAAAACCGTTAGAAACATTCCTTGTTAAATGACAAATAGCATGAAAAATTCATAACTAATTTGGAGAAGCAAAAGTCAATTTACTATAAACTTGGGGTTAAAAAAAAAAAAAAAAAAAAAAGAAATTGAAGAATAAGAGTGGTTAAGGCAAAGGTAGATTTCACCTTCCATACAAATTTACATTGTAGAAGCTCACTTTTGAATTAACACCAGCAACAAAGTCTAGCGAAACTTGGACACATGAGTGAAATATTAACTGATGGATAGTCTTTAGATTAGTTGATATTGAACCAATCTCAAGTCTCTAACTTTTTGAAACTCTTGTTGCTTGCACATCACGTAGCATCTCTTTTGACTTAACTTGCCATCAAATAATTCTTGTTCTAGTTCAAGAGATACACCCTTGTCAGTTTGATTAACAATCTGTCTTGGCGAGTCTAGGTCTTCGTTCAATTGCGATGCATCAAAGTAAGCCTTTTCAATAACAAAAATCTTATTATCCCTGCATTTTCTATCATCCCCAATACCATTTGGAGTGACTTTGAAAGAAAAGAATACTCTTTGTTCTAAAAACTTTTCAACAAAGCTATCATCAGCAAACAAATCTTGTTCAACTACATTAGTTGCAACCCTCATTCCTGCTTCTTCATTATCCTTTTCAATAGCTTCAAAAGCTGTCATTTACTCTACTAACCTCTCCCACATATTCTTCTTCAAGAAAAGCATCAAACATATGAAGGAATTTTTTGACTCTAGAGTAGCAACTCTAAATGGGTATGAAGGAATTTTCACATTTTTCTTCAAACCCTTCAAATCTTTGCTTGACCCATTAACTTTGAGACACAGTGTCTGTTCATAGTCAATTGTGGTGCCAAAAACCAATCCACTAATTTCTTTCTCATATGTGCCCAAGTCCTAATTTTCGGTTTTCCAACATGATTTTGTTTAATTTGGAGCCTATTCCACCAATATTCAGCATAATTTTTGAAGTTCCTAACAACTAAGTGCGCTTACTTTTACAGGCTCTACATCCACAAATTCAAAGAATTCATATATTCAATCAATCCATTCCAAGAATTCTTCCTCAAAATAAAAAGACCCATCAAAACTAGGAATCTTAACTATAGGACAATAATCTCTAAAATTTTACATAAATTCATCTTCAAAGATCACGACAGAGTACATGTATCTGCCGGCGAAGATCGGATCTATGAAATCTTCTCGGGCGGAATGCCAAAGATCTAATTGTGAATCTCGCATCGGTAGCGCCACATTTCCAACTGTGTTCCACACGTTCTTTGCTCTAGGATCGCTGAATAGCAGTGTTGGAGGCAAACTCCATCCACCATCAATTGTCGCCGGAGCTTGGGTCCGGCCCCTCCTATCGCTTAATCGACGATTGCTCGATTCGTGTCCAAATTGAGCGCGTCTTACCCATGGATCTCCCTCTCTCTCACGTTGATAGCGAGCTACAAGAAGAAAAATGAAGGCAAATATCTAATTATAGGTAACAATTAGAGAGAACAAGATAGCTGGAACACTTTTTTACTGGTCAGTACATTACTATATCCCCAAATAACTAATAATAACCAAGCATAATACACCCGGCACCAAAAAATCAACCATAAAAAATAAATAACCAAAACACAACTAATAAAAAAAAAAGAGAACTTAAAACTAACTGAAACAAAACAGTATCATTTACAACACAAATAAAACAAAACAAAAAATATAATAATCAGAGCAATTACCGGCAAATAAGAGATATCAAACAACACACTTATGTTCACTTAACATCAATTAAACTAACTCCAAAGTCACCAAGACCCAAGCATTATCTGAAAATAATCAACCTCAGCTTCCTAGACCTTATGACATCATAACCAACGGCTAGCTTAAAGTTCATACAGTTGTAGCTCTTCACCAATGTCACTATTACCAAATAAACCAAAAGATTAGCAAAGTTGCACTTTTTTAGCAGAGGTTAAAGTAAAGGCATCTCTTCTATTATACCTAATATTATATATATATATATAATAATAATAATAATTATAAACGAGAAAAGTAACATTGAAACTCTCTCCATATTGTATTTTTTGTTGATCGTCTCTTTTTATATTTATATGTATAGATATTGTATGTTGAGTAGTTGACTTAAAATGTTTTTGGACAGATCATAGACCTTTCGATATTGCAAGTTACCGACATCTAGCTAGCTAGTGACAAAATAAACCTTCTATTGAGCATTGGTGTGGGAGTTGGAGTTATGTTGCTCATTCTTTCAGTTGTTTTGGGTCTGTATTTCCTCATTAAATGAAAGATGTCTCTTGAATTAAGCAAGTAAACAAATTAGCTAAGCCTACAAATAAATTATTCAGAATCAACACTAATTAATGCATGCTAGCTAGGTGTATCTCGGTGTTCATATACATTAATTGATTAGTGATTTCACAAAATGACTATTACTGTAGTTAGTGGAGATTGTCAAAGTTGACTTCGAGAGGAGGGGAAACAAAAAACTATTTTTTGCTTTCAGTCTATCTTGACCACCACCAATAATGAGGTGGTGTAGCTGTTAGGATGTATTTCCAAATTATCCTCCCATTGTTGAGTTTTAAGTTTTGATACTTTGAAGTCCGTGTGTAGTCAATGTATTGTTTGGCGTTGGAACTTATGGTGGTGGGGGAATCGTAGCCCATCCTTTGAATGGAATTGAGTTGAAAGTGTTTGATTCAATCTTTTAATTGGATAATCTTTATGTTTAATTGACAGAGCTCTTACCTACACATAACAGGCCGATCACCTTTGCTTATAATGATCTACGGATAGCAACTGATAACTTCAATTCTGCAAATATTCTGAGAAAAGGAGGGTGTGAAATAGTTTTCAAGGTAATGTGTTCTTCTCAGCAATAAGTAACGTGTTGAGACATATACAGTTGAAATTGTCCAATACTTTTTCTTAATTTTTAATGACAGGGAATATTAGTGGATGAAAGAGTAGTTGCCGTGAAGAAACTGGACGGGGCAATGAACGGGTTTTCAGCAGAAATTATTACTTTTTTCGAGTTGCAACATGATAATCTAATAACAATTGTAGGATCTTGTCCGGATGAAGATAACAAATGTATTGTATATCAGTATATGGAGAGAAAGAGTCTGCAGGTATACTGATATACAATACATTTGTTATCTTCATCTGGACAAGATCCTACAATTGTTATTAGATTATCATGTTGCAACTCGGAAAAAGTAATAATTTCTGCTGAAAATCCGTTCATTGCCCCGTCCAGTTTCTTCACGGCAACTACTCTTTCATCCACTAGTATTCCCTGTCATTAAAAATTAAGAAAAAATATTGGACAATTTCAACTGTATATGTCTCAACACGTTACTTATTGATGAGAAGAACACATTACCTTGAAAACTATTTCACACCCTCATTTTCTCAGAATATTTGCAGAATTGAAGTTATCGGTTGCTATCTGTAGATCATTATAAGCAAAGGTGATCGGCCTGTTATGTGTAGGTAAGAGCTTTGCCAATTAAACATAAAGATTATCCAATTAGAAGATTGAATCAAACACTTTCAACCCAATTCCATTCAAAGGATGGGCTACGATTCCCCCACCACCATAAGTTCCAACGCCAAACAATACATTGACTACACGGACTTTAAAGTATCAAAGCTTAAAACTCAACAATGGGAGGAGAATGTAGAAATACATCCTAACAGCTACAATACCTCATTATTAGTGGTGGTCAAGATAGACTGGGAGCAAAAAATAATTTTTTGTTTCTCCTCCTCTCGAAGTCAACTTTGACAATCTCCACTGACTACAGTAATAGTCATTTTGTAAAATCACCTATCAATTAACGCATATGAACACCGAGATACACCTAGCTAGCATGCATTAATTAGTGTTGATTCTGAATAATTTATTTGTAAGTTTCGCTAATTTATTTACTTGCTTAATTCAAGAGACATCTTCTTCCATTTAATGAGGAAATACAGACCCAAAACAAGCGAAAGAACAAGCAACATAACTCCAACTCCCACACCAATGCTCAATAGAAGGTTTATTTTGTCACTAGCTAGCTGGAGGTCGGTAACTTGCAATACCGAAAGGTCTATGATCTGTCCAAAATCATTTTAAGTCAACTACTCAACATACAATATATATACATATAAATATAAAGAGAGACGATCAACAAAAAATACAATATGGAGAGAGAGTTTCAATGTTACTTTTTTTCTTTTATAATTATTATATATATATATATATATAATATTAGGTATAATAGAAAAGGGGATGCCTCTAATTCAACCTCTCGCCAAAAGTGCAACTTTACTAATCTTTTGATTTATTTGGTAATGGTGGCCTTGGTGAAGAACTACAACCGTATATATATTCTATAGTCAAAATTTCCTTCTCTATTGAACTAATGAGCTACAACTGTACATACTTGTCAAAATTTCTGAAGCCCAGCTTTTCCAATCATTTTTCTCGTCTTTCAATTTTCTCTCGCATTCCGTCTTTCTCATTCTCTCTCCTTTATTTCTCTTCCCAAGCTTCAATGCGCCAAGTCTCTCTCTATCCCTCGCCATGGTTGCTGTATTGGGTACCTTTATTTTTTTTTTTTTTTAGTCCTTTTAGGTTAAACTTTAAGCTAGCATTGGGCTATTGGCTGTGTTGTCATGAGGTCTAGGAAGCTGAGATTTAATTATTCTCAGATAATGGTTAGGTCTAGGTGACTTCAGAGTTAGTTTGATTGATGTTAAGTGAACAGAAATGTGTTGTTTAGATATCTCTTATTTGCCGGTAATTGCATATATTATTATATTTTTAGTTTTGTTTTATGTGTTGTAAATGACACTGTTTTTGTTTCAGTTGGTTTTAAGTTCTTTTTTTTTTTTTTTTTTTTTAGCTTTGTGTTTTGGCTATTTATTTTTCATTGTTGATTTTTTGGTGCCAGGTGTATTATGCTTGGTTATTATTATTATTATTAGTTATTTGAGGATATAGTAATATACTGATCAGTAAAGAAGTGTTCCAACTATCTTGTTCTTTCTAATTGTTACTTATCATTAGATATTTGCCTTCATTTTTCTTATAGCTTGCTATCAACGTGAGAGGAAGGGAGATCCATGGGTAAGACGCACTCGATTCGGACGCGAATCGAGCAATCGTCAATTAAGCGATAGGAGGGGCTGAATGATTTGAAGAAAAGTGTGAAAACTCCTTCATACCCATTTGGAGTTGCTACTCTAGAATCTAGAAATTCTTTCATACGTTTGATGCTTTTCTTAAAGAAGAATATGTTGGAGATGTTAGTATGAAGCAAATGGCAGCTTTTGAAGTTACTGAAAGGGCTAATGAAGAAGCATGGATGAGAGTTGCAACTAAGGTAGTTGAACCAAATTTGTTTGCTGTGGACTTGAAGCAAGATTTGGAATGTTTCAATAAGATGTCCCCTCCCATTGACGTTAGTTACAAGAAGAATGTTGATCGGAAAGTTAATTGGATGCTTGAAGCTCCACACACAAATTCTGAGGAGGTCAATACCATTGCTCAAGAAAGTTATGTCAAAACTGAAACTGAGATGAGTGAAGTTACAAAGCCCATAAATTATGTTCTCTAGCTTTAATTATAACATTGTTCAAGTCTATTGCTAAAGAAGTTAAAGAAGATGAGAAGCAATCTACAGTCAACAAGGAATTTTTGGCTCCGAACTCTGAGGATAACTTTGTTGAAAAAGAACAACGAGTATCATTTTCTTTCAAAGTCACTCCAAATGGAATTGGGGATGATAGAAAATGCAGGGATAACAAGATTTTTATTGTTGAAAAGGCTTTACTTTGGTGCATCGCAATTGAACAAAGACCTAGACTCGCCAAGACAGATTATTAATCAGACTGATAATGGTGTATCTCTTGAACTAGAACAAGAATTATTTGATGGCAAGTTAAGTCAAAAGAGATGCTACGTGATGTGTAAGCAACAAGAGTTTCAAAAAGTAAAGTTAGAGACTTGAGATTGGTTTAATATCAACAAATCCAAAGACTATCCATCAGTTAATCTTTTACTCATGTGTCCAAGTTTCGCTAGACTTTGTTGCTGGTGTTAATTCAAAAGTGAGCTCTACAATGTAAATTTGTATGGAAGGTGAAATCTACCTTTGCCTCAACCACTCTTGTTCTTCAATTTCTTTTGTTTTTGTTTTTTTAACCCCAAGTTTATAGTGAATTGATTTTGCTTCTCTAAATTAGTTATGGATTTTTCATGGTATTTGTCATTTAACAAGGAAATTTTCTAATGGTTTTATTCTCCAATGTAGCTTCTAGAGGATTGTTCCTCATTTTGTTAGTGATAACCAACATTTGTCTCTCTTTTATTTTCTATCTCAAGTCCTTTGGGTTGGCCGGAAATAAAAGCCATAGTGGTTCATCAATAAAGTGATTTCTAAAAGATCGAAAACATTGATAGCATCACCTCTATTAATGTCTCTAAGATGTTAAGAAGTCTGGTATTTTGTCAGATGCTAGACAATAATAACTTATTTAAAAGAAATTATTAGGTTCTTTCAACAATATAAGATTTTGTTCTTCCCTATTTAGAAATTAAGAAACCTAAAGCACAAAAGTGTGTAGCACAACTCCATACTAGTATATCTACGAAAGGAGAATTTAGATGCTTACCCAGCCTAGCATTGGAGATTGAAACAAATGATCCATTACTTCTTGGACTAGGAGAAATAAAAAACACACCAAGCAAAGGAAACTGAAATTGAAGATTAGGATATAGATCAACTTCGACCGGAAGAAATTAGAAACAACACAACAAGCAAAGGAAACTGAAATTGAAGATTAGGATATAGATCAACTTCGACCGGAAGAAATTAGAAACAACACAACAAGCAAAGGAAACTAAAACAGAGATTAACTTCGACTAGGAGAAATCAGAAACAACACAACAAGCAAAGGAAACTGAAATTGAAGATTAGTACAGAGATTAACGACACTAAATTTGGAGGAAAAGGAAAGAAAAAAAAACAAAAAACAAAATAATCCATACCTCAAGAATGCGCCTAGAGAGGGGAAATAATGAGGAGAAACTGATCAACGCTAATATCTAGGGCTGGCAAAAATAAAAGAAAATGCAAAAATAAAAGAAATTGAGATTGAAGATTATAGAGATGGAGGAATCTAAAATCGGTGGAAAAGGGAAGAAAGAAAAATAAGAAACAAAATCCATACCTCAATAATGCTGGGAGAATGAGCAGAAATTGCTCAGCTGCAAGATTTAGGACAGCCGGAAGGAAAATGCCGGTGGTGTTGTCGGAGTACTAACAAAACCAAATTTTTGCAGGAAAAAAGCGAGATAATTATTTAAAACGGTTTAGTTATACTCTCAACCAAGAACATCTAGATTTTAGTTAAATCCCTTGTTCGTTTAGCTTAAAGTGCTAATGTGGCAATTAATTTAGTTGTTAATTTCAGTTGGTTTTTTTTCTTTTATTTTTAATTTTCAATATATTTTAAAGTCATCATATCTACATCAAAAACTATCTACTCTGCACATTTTTTCAATCTTATTTATCTTTAACCATGTCCAACAGTCAGAAAAGTGACCCTACTATAAGAAGCTCTAATAGAAAAACTCTTGAATGATTGTTGATTTAATTTGTTTAATAGGAGCTTCTTTAGTAAGACCATAAAAACTGAATTACCAGCAGCTCTTTATTTTTAACTATTATACATGTATTAGAAATAGTCTGTATACTTTTTTAATTTAATGTGATTTTAAACTGATTTAACAATCAGAAAACTAGCTCGACCAGGAAACTCTCTAATTATCGTTGATTTAATTTGTTTCATGGGAACTTCTCTGGTATGACCAAAAAAAAAAAAAACCACTACTAGTTTTCTATTTTTAGTATGCCAGAAATCATACAATGGAATTGAAGATACAGTAGTAGAATTAGAAGAAGAAGAAACAACATTATATTGACATTGACAGGACTTGAGACTAAACTGGGTAGTGGATACGCCGAAGATGATAATGATGAAGAGGCTGAGTGCCGCTGATGAGAGAGATCAACTTGAGAAGTGTCAAGCACGTAGAGACCATTCCTAAGCTTCACCTCCAGTAGGACAATGTGTGTAGTCTGATCTTTCGCAAATCAATGACGAGAGTGAAATTCAAAGTATACATTGTTATCAGAAGCAAACTTGGATACACTCAATAGATTCTTAGTAATACTAGGAACTAATACTAGGAACATGTAAAAGATGCTGAAGTGACAACAATTTTGATGAATTATAAGGAGACAGAAAATCAGTGTGACCAACATGCTTAATAGGTAAACCCATACCATTACCAACATGAACTTTGTCAGAACCAATATGCTCCATCTTATGCGTCAGATTGTCAGCTTCTGCAGAGACGTGATTAGAAGCGCCAGATTCTGTATACCAGCAGTTATCTGTTTCTGGATACCAACTGGTGTCCGCAACAACTTCAGGAGTAGCCAACATTGCGTGTATCTGCCCAGTACCACTAGGAACAGGACCATGAAACGAGCCAGTGTTTTGGTTGTTCTGAAAGTTACTAGGACCAGCGAAACTAGGATCAAACCGATAGTAACACTCCACAACCACATGTCTCATTCTTCCGCACAATTGAGTTTTTTGTTGCCCCTAAGAACCTCTGCCTGGTGTCCCAAACACTTCTCTTTTCTTATTCCACCATGGTATTGTTTTTACACAATAACATAAGAAAAACTAACAATGATGCTCTCTCTCTCTCTCTCTTTTGAATTATATGCAGTAATTTAGTGGGCAATAACTACTTCCAAACAAAAAGTTTAGAGAGCAGGTATTACTTTGAATACTAATTAATTATTGCATCTCAATGCCATTGATTTTATTTTCTATGTACTCTCTCTTTTTAAGTACTTCTCAAGTATCAGTATTTCTGTGAATTAGAAGTTTTTATGCTGTGAACTTCTCAAGAATTTTAGATTTTCTCTTTAGTTTGTTGTGCATTCCTTTCATGGTTTTAGGGGTTTTCCTTCAAAAGAGGAAGTGAGTCCTCATAATTCCTTGAGAAACAATTGAGGGTTCAGAATTTTACAATTAATGAAAAAGAAAGTCGAAGTTTAAAATGAAAATTGAGAAACAATTCCGAGAGAGAGAACGAGCAGAGAACTTACAACCAGATTTGCCAAGAGTGAGCGCAGTAGCCTTGCCGATCCCTCTAGAAGCTCCGGTGACGACAACCACCGGTCCATCCACGTTCTTAGTAGCAGCGGCGCTCGATTGCTCAACCGCTGCAATCTGAGCCCTAATTCCTACGACGAAAAGAAGGAAAGAAAAGGATTTTTGGCTCAAGCAAGCCAATCTATGGGTGGAATTAAAGAATTCAGAACTCGGAAAACAAAGAATGTAGCTTTACCAGAGGAGGAAAAGGAGGCTGATCTTGTGCGTTGGCGAGAAAGACCGGGAAGGAGCGGAGGCGATCGGAGGCCGGAGAGGAGAGGAGACGGGCGGCGGAGGAAGCTTGGCCGGAGCTCCGACGGCGTTGAAGGCGATGGTGGCGGCCATTGAGAATCGGAGAATGGTTTGGGGCAGCGACGACGAGGAAGAACGAGAGAGAGAGCGAAACAAGGTCGCCAGAAGAGAGAGAGAGAGAAAGGAAGGAAAGATCTAGAGTGAGAAAGAGATAGTGACAAGTGGGGTGGCGGGCGGAGCTCGGTTGTCGAGCAAGAAATGGAGGCTAGGGCATCAGCGAGTTTTTAGAGAAAACGTAAATCACGGTTGAATAGAAAAGTCATTCCACATCCCCATTTAAATAATCATTTATTCAAAATAAGTGAATGAGTTTACTTATAAAAAGCCCTTTTCAACTTAAAAAATAAAACTAAATAATAGAATTGAGTGAAATGATTTTTCTTTTTCATTTCATTCCCCCTAATTAAATACAATCTGAGTGTGTTTAATTAGGAGAATAAAAAAGAATTAATGTCTATTCTCATATTTAGTTAGTTTTAAGAAAATAAATTATCATTGAAATGAAATGACTTTTTTTATTAAATGAGTAAATCATAATTCATTTTTCACATGAGAGAAATATACATTTCAAACTCTTTTAATTTTTTTCAATTATTATCCTTAAATATTATAATAATAAATATTATTGTATTAACATTTATAATATAATTAATATTATATTATAATAATTTATATTATAATGTCTTATAACATATAATATAATATATTATAATTATAAGAATTGTCTCCGGTCAGGCACTTAAAAAGTGTCTGACCAGTCAGACACTTGTATAATTGTGCATAAATTGTGTATATTTATAGGTAAATTGTGTATAGTTACATGTAAAGTGGTGTATGTTTAACATAAAAATAATAAATCAGTCAATATACATATTTTCATGCTATGTGTTTACTAATTGCTATAAAAAATACATGTTTTGAGGATTAATATACATTATCGTTTCTTATAACTTAACATACACGATTTATATGTAAATATACATGATTTACATTTAAATATACACGATTGCACAATTATACAATTGTCATGTAAATATACATAACTTACTTGTAAATATACACAACTTACCTATAAATACATAATTTATACATAATTATACAAGTGTCTAACTGGTCAGGCACTTTCTAAGTGCTGACTAGAGACCTTGCCTATAATTATATACGAATATTATAATATATCATATTATAATAATATAATAATATTTTATGTTATGTATTATACAATATAATTATATTTATCATTATAATATAATATAATATACAACATAATTGTAATTAATTATTATTATATTTGTCATTATAAAATAAAATAATATAATATAGTTGTATATTGTAATTAATAGTTATAATAATAATTGGGATATATTAGCATTTTTTATTAAATTAAGTATAATAATTATATATTTTATAAATAATAATATAATACTATATGTTATGTTATGTTATATTATATTACATGTTATATTTGTGTGTGTCTCTGTATGTATGTGCGTGTGGGTGTGTGTAAAGTTACTAGATGTTCCTGTGAATACATACGTGGTATTTCTGTATCATGTATGTTTTATATAAATTTAATAGTTTTGTGATTTGTAATTTGTAATTTGTATAGGCTCGTACTCTGCATCATTAGGAGAAGCATGAATTGCTCCAACTAGTTGATTCTAGATTGTCTGGGTTTGATGAAGACCAGGTTAGAAGGGTCATAAAAGTAGCACTTTTATGTACTCAGGAAGACGAAGACAGCCGGCCTTTGATGTCATCGGTGATCAAGATTCTATTGGGCCAGACCGACGTAAAGAGTGCGGCAATTAGCAGCCACGGAGCTGCCTCTACCTCTGCTGCAAGCACCGTGGATGACTTGCTTCCTGCTTCTTTGGGCTTACCTGAAGAATCTCAACAATGAGGGCCAAGAGTAGCATGTGGAAAATCGACTTTAATAAAGAGTTTGGTTCGGGCCGAAATTTAGCATAGTGCTCCCCAAGGCAACTTGAGTAAAGTACTACTGGCAGAGCAGCAAACATATTAAAAGATAATTGAAAATACAAGAGAATTTGGAGAATGGCTTGGCTATTTTCATTAGTTTACATTCCCACAAATCCAAATTTGACTTTTGATGTATGCAAGCATGATATTTCAAATATTACAATACAAAAGTTAGAATTTGTTATGATAATATGTTGTAAAACAATAACAGAAACTAGAATATTACCAGAGAAGTATTAGAGAAAGAAACACTTCTATTCTTTTCACTTATAACGTCACTAATACATGCTCATACATCTGTTCATAGCCTAAGATACAATTGTGGGGTATGGGTATTATCAAAAGACTATATAATCTAAATGTGAGGTTATAATTCTCAATAAAATCATGCATGTATATGTCATAGAATACCAAGTGAATGGATCCACACACGATTGTTTTCACAACATCACAATACTCTCGTTGATTTATTGGGTGCAATGATGATGAAACTTGCAGAAACAACTTTTTAGTTATAGATATAAGAACGTACTGAGATAATATGAGCCATTGCTTCAATCTTAACCCTTGATCCTTATCATTTTCAATTTTCATCTCAAAGAAAGAGAAGACTTACATATTTCTATTAACAAGGAGACGTGATCTGGTCAAATGAAAACTTCCCCGACTCATATCAATAGATTTTCAAAAGTATTGCTCCAGGTGAATCCGATTAGCAAGTGGATTCCCCCCAAAAGAGCGAATATATATATATATATATATATATATATATATATATACACACACACACACATATATATGCAGTGGACATTTGTAGGGCTGCTCATTTTAAACACGACACGATAAAACGATACGAAAATGACATAAGATAAATAGATTTGGACCGCACGATTATCAATTGGGTCGTTAACGAGCTGACACAAATTACATGAAAATAAATGGGCTGCATTCATATCCGTCTGTTTAACACGCTTAACTCGTTTAGTTATACGGGCCGTTATCTAGCTAATACAACATAACACGATACGGCCCACCCGTTTATAACCCATATACATAAATAAATAAAAAATTACAAAAAATTAAAAATGCTCTTCCCTATCCATAAACTACAAGTAATTCTATGAATTGCCTTTGGCCAATAACTAAATAACTAACAATAAAACAAGATTCTAAGTTCGGTTTGTTTCTGGGGATGACTTTTCTGAAGTTTCTTTTTTCTTCACTGATTTTTTTCTCAGTATTGCAATATAACAATGAAAATTTCTACATTTGTATCTTATAAATAAATTGTGCATGCCCATGCTACAAATTTCCTTTCATTAAATTTTTTTTTCTTTTTCCATGAATAAGTTAAGCAACTGGAAACTTTTGAAGTGTATTTGGACTTTCAACCTCAAAAAAGACATTTTCGTATATTTATTTTATGTTTTAAACACTTAAACATTTAAATGTTTGGTTGTGTTTTCAAACTTTTTGAATGTTTGGTCATGTTTTGAAACATATATATGATAACCTAGTAGTATCATATATATATATATATATATATATATGTGTGTGTGTGTGTGTGTGTGTGTGTGTGTGTGTGTTTGATATTTGGATATTTTTATGTGTATTGGCTATTATGGAGAATTGAAGAATTTATGTTTTTCTTATTATATAGTCGCCAGATTTTAACTATAAGTAATATTAAGTGGTCAATTAATATTAGTTTTAAATACAATATAAAATTTCACTCTTTTTACTAATTGGGTCATAAACGGGTCATAAATGTGTTTTTTATGTTGATCCGTTACGGCCTATTTAGTAACTGTGTTCTTATGTCATATCGTGTTAACCATGTTATTAGCGTTTCATGTTCCTGTTTAATGTTATTAGCGTTTCATGTTCGTGTTTAGGTTTCTAACACGTTTATTAATCGTGTTGTAATGACCAAGAAAATCCCAAAATTTAAATAATACAATTTATGTATTTAAGTCAAGGATGTTTTCTGAAAAATATTATGCTATATTTTGTGACTGAAGGATTTATGGAATTAATATTAATATTCCTAAATTATTTAGCAGATTTCACGATAAGTTCATGTGTTACGATTAAATAAATTCGATCGATAAATTGTCACCGTAATTTAAGGCAGAAGAATTTCCAGTACATATACAGATTGAGAATCTTAATTTCAAGAATCTCCAAGCACAATATGATGTTAGCAGCGTACAAAAAAAATCCTTAATTACCGAACAGTTAGGTTGAAGTCACGAGAAAAATACTTATAGTAGAAGGGTACAATGTGAGCTCAAGAGTTGACACTGTCGGTAGCAATGTCATTCTCGAAATATAATGCAGAAAAGTTAAATTTAGAATTTGTTCAGTCTAGAATTAATTCCAAGACTTGAAACAGTTTGAAATATTATGTGAGTAAGAATTTAATATCAAAGTATTAAGAGATTAATATTGAATTGTAAATAAGCAGTAGAAAAGAAACCGTCAGAAATTAAAATTTTCTGTCAGCTAAGTATTTTTTTATAGCCAATATAATTTTTAACAATTTTAAAAGAAACTTAATAGATGAGACAAAAGTACAAGAGGTAGGTTAATGTTTAACGCTTTATGTAATTATGAATACAAGTAATTTGTTTACGAAGTAATCACAACAATTATCTAGTTTCGAGCTAGCTAGATCATACAATTAGCAGAAGTTGACTTATTTGTACTTATTTAGTTTAGCAAAAAAAAAAAAAAACAAACAAAAAACAAAAAACAAAAAACTAGTTTATGACAAATATGAATTGTCTATCAGTTTTTATCACAAAATATAAATTATGCATTTTTTTTCCCTTGGTGAACGAGAACCTAGACAATGACTTCTATTAGGTTACTTTCCCTTCTCTTAATTTGGATTTCCAACGTAATAATAATAAAGACAAAATCATAGACAAATAAATGAAGAAACAGACAAAACCATGTAACATAAATAATTAAAAGAAACATAGCCAATCAATCGCATATCATTTTATGCATCTCTTTGCTAGAAAGTTGAAAATTGAAGGATTATGTTCTCTTGAAATCTTTACTGATAATTCCAATGCTCTTGTCAGAGTGATTGTTTTTCTGTTGTGATTGCTTTGAGATGACATTGGCACTTGAAAATCTTTCTTGTTTCTTTGCTTTCATATATATATATATATATATATATATATATATATATATATATATCTCTCTCTCTCTCTCTGCTGCCGGCTTTTCTTTTATATCTATTAAAAAAAAAAAAATTTCTATCTTCAAGTAAACAAGAATGCAATGATTTGGAGACATTTTGGTTGCTCATTTTGTTTATCTTATCGCCTACACGTGTCCTTATTTGTGATGATGTTGGATTGGGAATTATCATAATGAAAATAAATAAATAAAAAGTCTATCTTCAAGTAAACAAGAGTGCAATGATTTGGAGACATTTCGGTAGCTCCTCATTTTGTTTATCTCATCGCCTACACGTGTCATTATTTGTGATGATATTGGGAATTATCATAACAATTTAAGGCTTCGTTTATTCCGATTTTAAGATAAAAATACGTAAATAAACATCTAATTGATTCTAATTTTCGATTCACTCTCATTATTTGTGATGATGTTTAAGACTTCAGTTATTGCTAATCTAATTAGATATAATTAGTACCACAAGGGACACTGGTGTCGTAATTAGTGAAAGACAAATGCTGAAAACGGCCTACTCGCCTAAACTAAAAGTTTTTTTCCGAACAAAAAAAAAGACCCTTTTTATTAAGTTCAATTAGTGCCATGTAAAAATGAAATTTAAAACGCATCATGAAATTAGGTGTATTGTTCGAGGACTATTTATGAAAATAACTCATAAAAAGCTTCCTCCATCTTTTTTCTTCGTTGCCTTTTATTTTGTTTTCCCAATTCTATCCACTTTCCACCAAGAGCATGTGTCAAATATTAAAACGACATATCACATGCAGTTTATTATTCTTTCATATCAGACAACGTTTCATTTCCCAAATCTCAAACGACAACAGCCATTATGTGTCTAAAAAATGACAATATTTCGTTACTAACCCTTCCAATCACTCAGAACAAGACATAGGTGAAGAATCTAAAGCCGTGAACACCTCTTCATCAACTCCAAGGTTATTATCCTTGTTTTCAACTCTAAACAAATTATTTATTATAATTATCATCATCATCATCATCATCATCATCATCATCATCATCATTATTATTATTATTATTATTATTATTATTATTATTATTATTATTATTATTATCTCTCTTGAATGATATGCAGCAATTTAGTGGGCAATAACTACTTCGAAATAAAAAGTTTAGAGAACAGGTATTATCTGCATGATTGAAACTTTAAACATTGAATACTAATTAATTATTGCATCTCAATGCCCTTGCTTTTTTTCGCTATCTACTCTTTTTTTAAGAACTTCTCATGTATCAGTACTTCTGTGGATTAGAAGTTTTTATGCCGTCAACTTTCTCAAGAATTTTAGATTTTCTCTTTAGTTTGTTGAACTATAATTAAGTATATGACTGGTGCATTCCTTTCATTGTTTTAGCGGTCTTCCTTCGGGGTTGAATTGCCTTCAGCGGAACTTTCCTTGCAATCGAGGCAATGGTGTCCGTGAGTACAATTAAAACTTTTCATTATCTTTTATATGGTCTTGAGACCAGAACCATTAGTTGTTGAAATATTGGTCAAAGATCTCCTTGGTTATAGGCCTGCTCTGTTATCAACTTGAAAAATAAGAAATACACAAGGAAAAAAAGAACAGAAGAATTTTTACGTGGTTCGCAATTCGCCTACTTCCACGGATCTCACTCTTTCATTCACTGATAAAATTACAGTGTGTTCTTACATGGATTTAAATTGGGGTGATTTCTTAAACACATATATAAGGCCGTCAATTAGTTACCTATAATTGTCAAGCCTATATTAACCAAAATCCAACATGAGTTTATACGATAAGAAGAAGCTGTATCAAATATGATGTTCAATCACTAATAAAAACAGTGAATAAAAACTTGTCACTAAATGTCTACTTTTCTTGAGTGACGGTGTTAGAGATAACTAAGTGGTTATGCTGTTATTAGTTGGTTAGACTAGCAAGGTATTGGGCCTTGATTGTAATTGGTTGTAATTAGTTAGAGTCTTAGTTAGCTCTATTTAAGTAAACACTGTACAGTTTACTCAATAATGAAAATCTGATTTCATTCATCAGAAAATATCTCTTTTCTCAATATGGTATCAGAGCCTCTCGATTCTGTTGAGAGTGCTTCCCTGTCCGCCATGGCTGAAGCTTCCAATTCTTCGGTTCGCTTCAGTCCGATTTCCTTCAGTCATTCGATTTCGATTCGTCTTGATCACTCGAATTTTCTTCCTTGGAGAAAATTGGCTCTTTCGACAATCCGAGGGCACAAACTGCTGGATTTCATCTCCGACTCAGTTTCTCCGCCATCGAAGTTCCTCAGCGCCGCAGACGAAGTCGCAGGACAGATTAATCAAGACTTCTTGAACTGGGAGCAGCAAGATCAGCTGTTGATGTCGTGGCTTCTCTCTTCAATGTCCGAGACGGTTCTGGCTAGGGTTGTTGATTGTGAGACTTCGGCGCAAGTTTGGTACACTCTTAATTTGTATTACGCTACTCAAATTCGTGCCAAAATTTCTCAGTATAAAACTCAACTCAAAAGTATTAAAAAGATTTCTTCTTCGACGATGAATGAATATTTGCTGAAAATCCGCCACTGTGTGAGTATGTTGAACTTAGTTGGACACCCTGTTCCTTCTAAAGAACATCTTGAAGCAATCTTTGAAGGTTTATCTTCTGAATATGATACCTTTATTCTCACGGTAGAAGCCAGAAATGATGTTTTCACTGTTGAAGAAATTGAGTCTCTTCTTCTTTCACAAGAGGCTCGAATCGAAAAGAATCACAAGTCTCTTGATTCGGCTCAAGCTAATTTAGCTTCTTCTCACTCGAATCAAGGGAACAAAAAGAATTTTAACTCTAATTTTTCACCACAGTTTGGGAATAATTCTCCTCGTGGGAATTTTCACCCTCAGTTCTTTGGTAATTTTCCTCCTCGAGGTGGAGGTAATCCCAATGGTGGTCGAGGACGTCAAAATAGAGGTGGTCGTGGTTCTTGGTCCTCTAACAGACCACAATGTCAATTGTGTGGTCGTATTGGACATGTTGTTGTTGACTGCTATTACAGGTTTGATCATTCTTTCCAAGGAGCTTCTCAACTTCAACGTGGACAGAGGCCTCCTTTCAAACCTTCTGCTAATGTTGCTGCCACTTCTTCAAATCCGTTTTTGGACCCTGCCTCTGCTCAGGCCTTTGCTGCTACTCCTGACACAGTTGCAGATCCAAGTTGGTATCCTGATTCAGGAGCATCCAGCCATGTTACTTCAAACACAGACAATCTAATGCAGATGACAGCCTATTCTGGACCCGAGCAAGTGTATGTTGGAAATGGTAAGGGCCTTGCCATTGAACATATTGGTCAATCTAGCTTTGTGTCTCCCTTTTCCTCAAAAATTCTTTCCTTAAAAAATCTGTTACATGTTCCTGAAATTACAAAAAATCTTCTTAGTGTGTCTGCGTTTGCTCATGATAATAATGTCTTCTTTGAGTTTCATTCTCACAAGTGCTTTGTCAAAGACCAGGTTACCAAAACTGTGCTTCTGGAGGGGAGTCTTAGGAACGGCTTGTATGTGTTTGATCAAGCTCAGATCAACCTCTCTCCACAACCGTTATCCTCTTCACTTTCATCTCCTGTTTCTTCTGTTTCTTCTGTTTCTCAGTTTTCTGTTCACAATGCAACTGTGAATACTGCAATTTCTCCTGTTTGTTCTACTTTTGAACTGTGGCATAACAGGCTTGGTCATCCTTCGGCCAGAATTGTAACCACAGTTCTAAAAAGTTGTAACATCCATCTTAGCAATAAAACTCTTTCTTCAGTTTGTGCAGCATGTTGTCTTGGCAAAATTCATAAGTCTCCTTTCTCTTTGTCTACAACTAGTTTCACTGCTCCTCTGCAATTGGTTCACACCGATTTATGGGGCATGGCTCCTGTGCAGTCATCTAGTGGTTACAGGTATTATATAAGCTTCATTGATGCCTTCTCTCGGTTTACTTGGGTTTATATGCTTAGAAATAAGTCCGATGCAATTCAAACCTTTATTAATTTCAAAGCTCAAGTTGAATTGCAATTGAATTCTAAAATCAAGTCCATACAGTCTGATTGGGGAGGTGAGTATAGAGCCTTTACTGATGTTCTTGTGTCACATGGTATTATTCATCGTGTCTCTTGTCCACATGTACATGAGCAAAATGGTGTTGCCGAAAGGAAACACCGTCACATTGTTGAAAATGGTTTGGCTTTACTTGCTAAGGCGTCTTTACCTTTGAAATATTGGGATGAAGCCTTCCGAACTGCTGTTTATCTCTATAATAGGCTTCCTAACTCCGTTTTACAGTTCAAAACTCCTCTAGAGGTGTTATTTCACACCAAACCTGTCTTTTCTCACCTAAAAGTGTTTGGTTGTGCCTGTTACCCTTACCTCAGACCTTATAACAAACACAAGCTTCATTTTAGATCCTCAGAGTGCACTTTTCTGGGTTATAGTCTTAATCAAAAAGGGTACAAATGCCTTGACAAATCTGGCAGGATTTTTATCTGCAGGGATGTAATCTTTGATGAAGGGGCTTTTCCCTTTTCCAAAATAGCTTCATCTCCTCCTTCTTCGTCTGCTGTGTCCTTTGTTCCTTCTCCTACACCTGTTATTCCTGTTGTAGCTGCCATTCCCGGTTTGTCCCCTGGTCAGTCCTCCAAACTCCCCACTGCTCCATCTCCTATTTTGACATTTCCTGAGTCACCAGGGTTCTCTCCTAGTGAACCTATTGCAGGTCCCTCTACTTCTACACCATTGCCACTCCAGTCCTCTTCAAAAGGAAAGCAGGTTGTTGACAAGGAGGTGGCTAACACTCATACTATGGTCACTCGGTCAAAGAGGGGTGTTTTCAAACCAAAAGTATACATTGCAGCTCAAGAACCAGCCTCTGTTCAAGAAGCCTTAGTTCAAGAACAGTGGAAGGCTGCTATGAATGATGAGTTCTTGGCTCTTCTAAGGAATGGCACTTGGTCTCTTGTTCCTCTACCTGCAGGAAGAAAACCTATTGGCTGCAAATGGGTCTTCAAAGTCAAGGAAAATCCAGATGGCACAATTAACAAGTATAAGGCACGGCTGGTGGCAAAGGGGTTCAATCAAATTGCCGGGTTTGATTTCAATGAGACCTTTAGTCCAGTTGTGAAACCAACAACAATTAGAGTGGTGCTTACAGTGGCTTTGTCAAGAGGATGGTGTGTCAGACAGTTGGACATCAACAATGCCTTTCTCAATGGTGATTTGTTAGAAGAGGTGTACATGACCCAACCACAAGGCTTTGAAGATTCAAAATACCCGCAGTTTGTTTGCAAACTTCACAAGTCACTCTATGGTTTGAAACAGGCACCTAGAGCCTGGTTTGACAAGCTGAAAACTGCTTTGCTTGGGCTCGGATTTCACTCTTCAAAGTCGGATCAGTCCTTATTCATGAGGTTTCACTCTCAACATGTCACTTTTATACTTGTATATGTTGATGATATTTTGATAACTGGAAGTAATGGAAAGGAGGTGCAACAGTTGGTAAACCAACTAAATAATTGTTTTGCCTTAAAAGATATGGGTGAAGTGAACTTTTTCTTAGGTATTCATGTTACTCACACCACTGATGGTGTACTGTTATCTCAGAAAAAGTATATTATGGATTTGTTATGTAAGGCACGGATGCAGGATGCTAAGCCTATTGGAACACCTATGACAACTGGCTTCAAACTTTCAGCCTTTGGAAGTGATGAAGTGGAAAGTCCTCAACTTTATAGGAGCATTGTTGGAGCTCTTCAGTATGTGACTATAACCAGGCCTGAGTTGTCCTACTCTGTCAATAAAGTGTGTCAGTTCATGCATAAACCGCTTGAGTCCCATTGGCGTGCAGTGAAGAGAATACTCAGATACTTGAGAGGCACACTTGATTTTGGCCTCCATCTTCAGAAATCTGCCCAACTTAGCTTGCTTGCCTATTGTGATGCAGACTGGGCTTCCGATCCAGATGATAGAAGATCAACCTCTGGCTATTGTGTCTACTTGGGATCTAATATTGTCTCCTGGTGTTCTAAGAAGCAGCACACAATATCCAGGTCCTCAACAGAAGCTGAATATAGAAGTTTAGCTAATGTGGTTGCTGAAGTTACTTGGCTTTCTTCATTACTTCAGGAGTTAAGAGTTGAAACTTCAACTAGACCAGTTGTACGGTGTGACAACCTCAGCACGGTACAGTTGGCTGCCAATCCGGTTTTACATGCCCGGACAAAGCATGTGGAACTTGATCTCTATTTTGTACGGGAGAAGGTGATGCAAAAACAAATTGATGTCAAGCATGTTCCAGCTATTGATCAGGCAGCAGATGTACTTACAAAGCCTATATCAAGCTCTCAATTTCCTGTTCTTAGACACAAACTCAAAGTTGAAAGTCTTTCAACCTTGAGTTTGAGGGGGGCTGTTAGAGATAACTAAGTGGTTATGCTGTTATTAGTTGGTTAGAATAGAGTACAGGTGTCAGCAAGGTATTGGGCCTTGATTGTAATTGGTTGTAATTAGTTAGAGTCTTAGTTAGCTCTATTTAAGTAAACACTGTACAGTTTACTCAATAATGAAAATCTGATTTCATTCATTAGAAAATATCTCGTTTCTCAATAGACGGAAATACCATTTTTCTTAGCACACATCTGTTAATGGCTATTTTGATCATTTCGTGTCGATGTGCACCGTGCAGATTATAATTTCTGGATTAATTGTGGTGGTCCTGAAATTAAGTCTTCCAATGGAACTTTGTATGACGGGGACGAGGCGGATCTTGGTGCATCTACTTATTATGTTACCAAAACTCAGAGATGGGCAGTTAGTAATGTTGGATTCTTCATTGGGAACAGCAATCCTCAGTATAATTCAGAATTAGCACTTGTCCAGTCAGCTAGACTTTCTGCTTCATCATTAAGATATTATGGTCTGGGACTTGTGAATGGTAACTACGGCGTAGCCCTCGAATTTTCAGAAACAGCTTTCCTAGGTTATGCTACATGGAACAAAACTGAGAGGCGCGTATTTGATATTTACATCCAGGTCTGTATTATATGGTCATTGGATTGTTTGTATTAGCTGTTTCCTTTACAGAGCTTCCTAACTGTAATAGTTTATCGAGCGAGCTTTCGCTTCTTCATTTCTTCTTTTCTGAAAGAATTCTTTTTGACATGGGATATATGGTGCATTTAGCTTCTACCCAATCAATCATTTCAAGCTTTCTTCAGCCCGATGCTCATATGATTTATTTCTAGTACTTTGCAGTATTGTTGATCAGTGTGATACAAATGTAATCTAGTACTTTCCCTCCTTGGCTCAAAACTGTACGTATATTGCAGGGGAAACTTGTTTTGAAGGATTTCGATATGCGAAGGGAAGCAGGCGGAATCTTCCCTCGATACGTGAGTAGGAATTTTGAGGCTCATGTATCAGAAAATTACCTAGAAATCCATCTCTTTTGGGCCGGAAAAGGAACTTGTTGCATACCTACAAAAGATGCTTATGGACCTTCTATTTCAGCCATCAGTGTTACCCCAGGTAATTATGCTATACTAATTTTCGTTGTGAGAAAGAAAGTTATGTAATTTAGGTGAGGAAAATGAAGAGGAAGGAGAAAGGCTTACTTTTATTCTGTTTGATATGGATTCCCCACTCTGGTCTCTCCATAGTGGGAGGGATTACATTGGAGTTCTTTGAACGATTTGAAAATTCCTCATCTTTTCTCTCCTACCAAACAAGCACGAGTCCGGATATCTTTCAAAAATCCCGTCACCCTTTCCCCTCCTTCCATTTTTCTCTCCTATCAGACAAGGTCTTAATAGTAATGCTTTTAATCTTCATATGTTTAGACCATTTAGTTGACTATTGAGCTACTGATACTGATACTGATCAGGTTTCAAACCGCCTTTTAGTAACACAAATTCAACCAACAAGAAAAATAAGATTTATCTGATAGTGGGGACGACTGTTGGTGTTGATGCACTTTTAAGCTTTTTATCTGTTATGGGGTTTTTCTATATTGTTCACAGAAGAAAGAAGTGTCAAAGCAATAATAATGAAGGTAATCATTGCTAGCTTCAGTTGCCTTAGAACTTCTAATTTTCTTTGACATTGCACACTACTTCTGACTTTGTTTAACATTGCGCGCCAACTCAACAATTCCTTGTTTGCTTATATGGTAAACTACAAAATGTATTCCTAAAGTTTGGATCTTACTTCCGAATGCTATTCATTCCTAAAAACAGTTGGATAATTTTAGCTATTTTGTAAAGAAAATAGGTTTTCAACACTTTGCTCCTTGAACTTCTTGTAGTTTGAATTATAGTCTCTTTTTCTTTGCAATTTTCCCCATAAATTTCTAAAACAGCAAAACAGTTAACTCCATCGGAGTGGTTGATGTCAGAGATTTTGGTAGGAATTCTGGGACTCGCTAACAAGATAGTATTTGAGGAGTAAGAAGTGCCAAACCTTGAGAAGTTTAGGGGATCATGTGCTAATCATTCTATGTAAAATTAACTCTCCTTATTCATTGGAGTTAATTGCTAATATTTTTGGAAATTGATAGACTAAATTGCCAAGACAACAATTTCAAGGACGAAAGTACTAACCCAATAGAAGTGCAAGGGGCACGGATGCTAAAATCCTTAAATGAAATGCAAAGTTTTTTTTTTTCATATTTTTTAAAAGGGTGGGCCGTTTCATTTACTTAAAAGCAGGGAATGCAGCAATTTTGATATCATGTGGCGTGTTTTATGTTTGCTCTACAGAACTTTTTGGAATGGATGTTGGACCATTCACTTTTAGCTATGCTGAACTAAAGACGGCTACAAATGACTTCAATTCTACTAATAAGTTGGGAGAGGGAGGATTTGGACTTGTCTACAAGGTAAATTATTTATCTAAACTACATCAATTACCTCACTCTTATAGGGTCATTTTTTTCCCCTTGGAAAGTTATTTTGATAATGTACTCAAACTTAAAACTTGAGTACTTAACAGGGAACACTTGATGATGGAAGAGTGGTTGCCATAAAACAACTATCACTGACATCCCATCAAGGGAAGAACGAGTTCATGACTGAGATCGCAACGATATCCGCTGTTCAACACCGAAACCTTGTGAAATTGTACGGGTGCTGCTTTGAGGGAAATAAACGGCTTCTCGTCTATGAGTACTTGGAAAACAATAGTCTTGATCGAGCACTATTTGGTACGACAATAACATCTACAAACATGACTTTTGATTATCAGCATACAGTATAAAGTATAGTTCACAACAACAATAATAGTAATGAAATTTAGTACTTATGTCTTGCATGGGTCAGGAGACCATGGCATGAAACTCAATTGGTCAACGCGCTTTAGTATTTGCTTAGGAGTAGCGAGAGGTTTGGCTTATCTTCATGAGGAGTCGCGTATTCGAATTGTACAGAGAGATGTAAAGGCAAGTAACATTCTACTAGATTCTAATCTCAACCCCAAAATATCAGATTTTGGTTTGGCCAAGTTCAACGACAAGACCTTACAAATGAGTCAAATTGACAACTTAAAAGAAAGTAAAAAATAAAAATAAAAACACAATAATCTAAAAAACATAAAAATTAAGAAAAAAAGAACATAAAAAAACACAGACCGCAAAAATAACATCAAAAACTAGAGCAGCGTGTATATAGAAAAGGCAATACACTCACCAGTTGCAAAAACGACAAGACCTTCCAAATGCTAAAAAAACGACATCAAAACGTTCATGCGAACAACATAAGCGGCAACGACCTCAAAAACGAGAGAAATGGTAAAAACGACAGTCATATCGATTAAAGATAATAATTTTAAAAAGCTATAAATGGAAAAGGCAATAACTTCGTTAATTGGCAGCAACTAACCAAACTGACAGCAATAACCTAAACAAAACGACATAAACATGAAAACAACAATATCCAAAAAAAAAAAAAAAAAAAAAAAAAAAAAAACTGCATTACTGGACAAACAGCGAGAACCTCTAAACTAATTTAAAAAAAAAAAAAAAAATGAAAAACCCCAAAAGTGCAACAATATTTCGAAAACGATACCAACTATAAAAACGATGATAACCTTAAAGAACGACGTAAACATGAAAAGAGACAAGAGTCACAAGACCTAAGCAAACGACAAGAACCAGGGAAAGGACAATACCAAGGAGGTAAGAAAACCATACCAAACACAAAAACGACAATAATTTGTACAGTCGACAAGAACTTCAAAATCGACATTAACTTGTTAAATGACACCAAATACAAAGCTAGAACAGCAAAATTAGGATGAATAACTTCGGAACCATTCAACCAAGTTATTAGAGGAATATAACTTTTTTCATTTGTTTTTTGGTTTAAATTCAAGCCAAGTTTCTCAATTGTCTGCTTGTTGCCTTGTTGGTCCCAAAGTGATCTTGAAACGACATTGTTTAATTTAGAAAAAAACAAAAATTAAAAATACAACTCAAAATGGTAAAAAAAAATATTATTTATGTCACTCCACTAAAAAATAAATAATTGTTAATTAATTAATAAAAATAAAATAAAAGGTGACAATAACACTCAATTATTTAGAATAACATACATAATAGACTTATATAAAACGGTAACAAATTATATACTTTTCTCTATAAATAGAGGTTAGGGGTCTAAGTTTTCTTTGGTTATTGGACCTCAACAACAAAGACTAGTATTTCTCATGTTTTCTTTCCGAGGTTACCCAAACATGAGCTAAAAATTCTGAAAAAATGAAAATCTATTATCATTTATATGTGATGTTGTAATCATATTATTCGAGTTGCCAATTTGGCATCGTTTCCCAAGAAATGAAAGAATTGACTTTAAGGGTGATATGAAAATTCATGTTGATAGTTCAATGAGCTTTTGTGAATATAGCAAAATTATGATTCATGTGTGTAAGCGACGAAGCTTGAATGCCCAAAAACTGTTTTTTGTTCTTACTTGTCGGTTGTATTAGACACGTACAATAAGTTAAAAATAATTATTGCCTTAACTATTGTTGATCTCATTTGTTTTTTTTTTTTTTTTTTTTTTTTTTTTTGTTTTCTCAAGTCTGATGCAAATGTGTTCTTTATACTTTATACCAATAATCTATCGTCAAACTATTCAAAAAGCTTTTCCAATTATTTTATGTCTATTTACCTATTTTATTTGTGTGAACGCTGCTAATTAATTAACCTTTCAAAACTAGACTTTTCATCTACAAAGAAGAAGATGCTAGACGACTAAAGATTTCCATTGGATATTATATCAGGAGAAAGAGAAAAATAGGCCAAGACTTGAAATCAATTAAAATTAGTAGGTCAATAGTTTACATAAGTTAATAAATAGGTCAAATTACTATCTTCGTCCACAACTTGTCTGGTTATGAATCATAACTTGACAAGTTATTCTCAATTTTTGTCCATAATTTGTCTGATTATGAACCATAACTTGACAAGTTTGTCCATAATTTATCTGGTTATGAATCATAACTTGACAAGTTATGACCTATAATTTCTATAACTAAAAATTAGCTTATATACTTTTTTTAGTTTTTCATATTATCATATTTCCTACTATTTTCCTATTATATTTAAGAGGTGTTTCGGTGGCGGCCAAACAACCTAATATTACCACATGTATTTCAGTAGTAAAAACTTACACACTATAGATAACTTAGTTTTAGATGTTAGTTTAAAATTGTTAAACCTGCTCTTTAGGTGTATGAATATAGATTTTTACTCTATATTTTTTTTATTAATACTCTTTTAATTAATATAATTATTTGATTAAAAAGTATATTAATTAATAATGAGTTGTATGGTTGAGGAAAAAGAAAGAAGAATATTCTTTAGGAGGGCGTTTGGTATGGGGTAATCATAGGGGTGGGAATGGAAATCTTTCAGATTCTCATGTTTGGTACAATTATTAGACTTTTTTAAAACCCAGGAAAGTGAAGCTCATGGGTTTCACATTACCCCATTTTGGGGTAATCCTAATCCCACCCAATAGAGTGTTATTCAAATTCCCAGGAATCTCAAAATCATGAGAATCTCATAATAATAATAATAATAATAATAATAATAATAATAATTATTATTATTATTATTATTATTATTATTATTATTATAATTATTATTATTATTATAATAATAATAGTAATAATAATATTATTATAATAATAATAGTAATAATAGTAATAATAATAATAATAATAATTATTATTATTATAATAATAATAATAGTAATAATAATAATAATAATAATAATAACAATAGTAATAATAATAATTATTATTATTATTAGGTCGGGCGCGGCGCGGCCCGGCCTAACCCACGTAAAATTGGCACGTGGTGTGGGTTGGGCTGAGGTCATTCTTATACGGGCTGGCCCGGCCCGGCCCACAAAATCTATGGGATGGGCCAGCCCGGCCCGCGGCCTGCATGGGCCAAAGGAGAACGGGACGGGCCGGGCCGGGCCGGGCCATTCTTGCATCTCTAAAAATAGCTGAGTGTTTGGTAAATTATAATTATAGACTATAGTAGTTGTGCTGGTTCTAAAATCAGTATAATAATATTTGGTAAATTATGAGGTTGAATTGTTGTGGATAGTTAAAAATTATGACTATATTATATTTAATATAATAAAATAACTATTATATAATATATGATATAATTATGATATATAATATAATAATATTATTAAAATAATAACTGAAATAATTAAAAATAATTATTATATTATATTATATTATATTATAATATATAATTACAATATAATGTATATTTATTATTATATTAATATAATACAATAAAATTATTATTAAATAACATATAATATAATTATGATATAAAATATAATAATATTATTAAAATGGTTAATATAATTACAATATTATAAAACATATTATAATATTACATAAGAAATATTAATATTTCAGTTATAATATAATTACAAATTGCAACTATATTGTATTATAATATAATATAATATATTATATAATCATTGTTATATTATATTAAAATATATTATAATTAATATATTATATAACCATAACGTGTGTAATACACTATAATATATCATAATATTAGAATTATAAAATTATATTTATATTTAATTGTATTAATTATTATATTATTATTAATATAATAAATAAAATTATATCAATACAATATAATATATAATATATTATAAAATAATAATTACAATATCATATTGTAATTATAATATCATAGTATACTTATATTATAATTATAATATCATATTATATGATAAAATAATAATATTAGAGTTATTAATATAATTATGATATTAGTTGTTACAATATTACTATTATATTATATTATATTATGAGTCTGAATTTTAGATTGGGAAGATTATAAATTATAAATTTCATTAGGGGTATTATGGGCATTATGAAAGTTTCATTAATTGTACTATGTTGAATCCCCCACAATCTAAAAGCTAAAATTATCTTTAGGCTGCTTCTGATTTTGGCTATAGATTCTTAAAAAATTCTTCAAAAAGTACTTTTGAGGAGGTTTACCAAACACTAAAATCAACTTCTGCTACAAGCAGAAATTGATTTTGGAAGAGAAAAAGCAATACCAAACTAAGCCTTAATCCATTAAGTTAGAATTTTTTTAAAAACAAACGAGTAGTGAGCATAATCATTTTTTTAAAGAAGCTTTCTACGGGAGGTATCATGATAAGTAAAGATATATTTTTCTAAATATAAATCTAACAAAGATAATATAAAAATGATAGTTTAAGTAGGTTATTTTTTCAATACCTGCCTTGGAATTTTTCTTCTACAAAATCAAAATGGATGATAAAATAGTAAATATCACATAATAAATATTTGATGAGATTCTTTTAGTTTTGTGTTTTGGGAGTTTTTCTTGTAGAGCTCGAAAAAATATACTGAAAAAAAATCTTATTTTCAGTTGTAGGTTATCAAAAAATTGTCTGTATTATATATATATATATATATTTAATTTAATCTGATTTTAATGAAATCAAATGATCAAGATCTGACTTTACTAGCAAACAAACCCTATATTAGAGAAATTTCCTTCTTATAAAACCCCTGTAGTTTTGGAGCATTTGTTGGGAAAATTTGTCTAAAACCTAAGTAAATAACAGAAAATGAAAAATAACAAATAAAAATAAAAACAAAATTCACACTAAAAATTTTATATAGGTTTACCAATTTAACTGTGTCACTAATTGTTAAAGAAATTTGTTAGACAAAAACATTTAATCTTATTTTGTGTTTCTCTTACATTTAAAATATATTTCCTAACATCACACTCCAATTTTCCCTCAAAAAAATTCATGATAAACAAATTCCTTAACATTAGATATTTATAAAGTGCAAAAAAGCCAAAAAAAAAAAAAAAACTTTAGAAAAACTCAAAACTGAGATCCCATTCATTTCATCGATTCGAGTTTAGAATTTGAGTTTTGCTACAGTAAAAAGCTCTAAAAAATAATTGCACCTAACTTTTTTGTTACAATAAAAAGCTTTCACATAAAATCGCATTTTAACTCAAATTAACGAACTGAATAGATCCTGAGTCTGCCGATAAAAAGACTTTTGATAGAAATTTCCTTCTCATAAAACCCCCGTAGTTTTGGAGCATTGTGGTACCCTCTTGGTGGAGCCCACCCCTTTGAGGTATGGCGCAGAGATGAGAAAGACCTTTCTTGCCATTGGTGAGTTTTGTAACAAGTCTGGGGGACGTTTGTTTCCTATATTTGTTCCTGATTCTGAATCATGATTCATGGTTCTCTACAGTATTTTTTCTCACAAAAAATACACGTAAAACGAGAATGATTATGACTCATGATTCTGAATACATAAACCAAACGCCCTCGAAATGTTTGAATTGACGTCAACCCATAAAATGGGTCTTGCGCATTGCACTCTCTTCAAGGGCGCGTACGCGTGTGCGCATGCAGTCACGCCTAGTGGAACCTCGTCAAGATAAGCCCTTTCACAATCAACAAAGGTGAAAAAAAACCCCCTTTCAAATCACAATCGCATGGCATGTTTACTTATCCGTAATAAAAATGAAAAAGATTCAGAGTGGACAAGAATTGAAATAAAAAATTAGAATTAAAAATTAGAGTCAGAATAAGTTATTAATTTTTATGTTATTTACTTACATTTCAAGAGTCAGAGTCAGAATAAGTTTCAATCCCATTCATGCATTTATTTATGCTCAGAATCATAATAAACTGTTATAAATTTACTTACCTACTATTTTAGTAGATTTTTGTGTGTTGAACTTCAAAAAAAAAAAAGAAATTATATATTATGCTAACTATCTTAATATTAGGATAACTAATTAGTAATTAAATTTTTTTAATCACACTAAATTAATCATCTAAATTAGGATAACTAATTAATAATTAGATTTTATTAATTACTCTCTTCTTTCGTGTTAAAAGTTGAGACATGATTACTCTATATTATCAACATATAAAATTATATTTAACATTACATTGCAAATTATAGAAAATATAAATCAGCTTAGGATATAGATTGAAAAATGAAAAACAATAGGCATAACACAAGAATCAAATTATAAGCACGAAAAGAAAGCTATCTTAATTTCATTTAATTATTTACATTGATATAAATTCGTCCATGGCACTACTAAAAGAGAAAGAAAAGAAAAAAAAAATATCAGAGGAAGTGAGTAAAAAGATACGAGAGACGTGAAAGTAAATTAGGACATTTTTTAATTTCTTATTTTTCTATTCACAAATTTATTAGTAAAATTAAGGATAAAATCGTAATTAACATTTACTATTAAGATTGAGAATATAAATCCGGTAAGATGTGAGGAGAGTGTTAATCTCATTTTTTAACCCTAAAATAATATAAGAGTTACATATTTTCACTTTTATTATAAGATAAAAATGAACAAGTAAATATAAAGTTGATTTTAATTTTCAATTCTTATTTTCATAAGTAAACATGTCATCAATGACACTGTGTAGAATGACCTATTCTATTATTATTATTATGCAGCATATTTCAACTCAGTAGGTTAGCCTTTTGAATTTTGGTCTACAATAAATTTAATGCGCTTTGGATTTAGTCACGTTATTTCATATATATATATATATATATATATATATATATATTTCGATAGACAGATAGATAGATAGATACACACACTTGTGGTGGCTCTCTGAATATCTAAATCTAAATTCTCCCTCTCTATGATGATCTGATCTCTTTCACTTTCCTCTTTAGTTTGGTATATTCTTCATATTAAGCGGCAGAAAAAGGGTCAAGGACCTGCAAATTAATTCATGTCAGGAGTTTCACTTTCATCATCAGCTAATTTTCACGTCTTCACTTTCTGTGTTGCCTTCGTCCTTGTTCTCACAGCTTCTTTGACAAGAGCTCAGAATGAAACTCAAGCCACCACAGATCCCTCTGAAGGTCTTCTCTCTCTCTCTCTCTCTCTCTCTCTCTCTCTCTCTCTCTCCATCTTTTTCCTCCCAGTGTTATTTTTGCAAAGTTTAATCAACAAACTAATTTAATATGTTGCAGTTTTTCATCTTAATAAGTAGTCCCATAGGAGATAAGTAGTGCGCGTTCATATAATTTGGTTTATACTTTTCAAGCAAAAAAGAGAACTGGGTTCATGGTTTTCATTTTTTTTTTCTTTCATAAGTGGGTTTATACCTAGCAGAAAGAACAACCTTATTTGGCGGAGAAAAAAAAAAGTTATCTTTTCTTAAGTAGCAATTTTGCAGCAATTAAATTCAGTTCATTGAATTTGTGTACAACATGGTATTTGGTGGGATATAGCAATGGCAGTCGTCATGAATATTTTTCTTATCCTTTGCTTTTAGACACATGACATATTAGTTAACTTTTGAAGAACAATAATATAAAATATATATGTGCATATATATATATATATATCTATTAATATATATAAATTGAGGCATAAAAATTGCACAGCCGACAGGGAATCCATAAAATTTTTGTCCTTATTTGATCCAACTTTCAGAATTATTTTGACACGTGCCTATGTAAAAGTACAATTTGGTTGCAGCGAGAGCTTTGAATTCAATATTTGACCAATGGAACATAAAGGCTGACACTCAACAATGGAATACAACTGGGGATCCGTGCAGTGGAGCCGCCATAGACTCCACCAGCTTCGATGATGGCGCATACAATCCCTTTATCAAATGCGATTGTTCTTCAAACAATAATTCTCTTTGCCACATCACCCAATTGTAAGTCCTATTTATACGCGTTGTATACGTACACATACGTGTACATGTATGTTTTACTGTATGATATTATGAGGAGATATTATTACATACGCCAATTGATAAGATGATATTGATAGGGATCTCAACTACATTATTTTTTTGGGTTAATGTCAAATTTGGCCCCTAGATTATATTTTGTATTCCATTTTGATCCTCGAACTTTAATATGTTACAAATTGCACCCTAAACTACGTTTTTTGTTTCACATTTGGCCTTTATTCTCAAAATTTTTGACAATTCGAGAAAATTAACCACGCGACATTCACATACTTAGTTAATAAGAGATAAGAGATATTTTAAAATTTTATTCTCTACTCGTTAGCGTGTTACTTACAAAGTATGTGAGGGTTAAATTTAGTTTAGTTCATCTTAATTGCTGTACGAGTCTAAAATACCCTTCATTAACCAGTAATGTGAGGTTCATACGGTTAGTTCCATTGAGTTTTTAACGATTTCATGACCAAAGGGCCAAAATGGGACCAGGAATATAGTTTAGGCTGTAATTTGTAACATTAATCCAGAGACCAAAAGTGATAAGTGAATTATCATTTTCTATTTAGTAAATCTCTTTGTAAAAAGTTATAATTATGAATTAAAAATTGACATTATTTGATACATTACTTGGTACGTAAAAATTTGACAGATAAATCAGGATCTGCAGTACTGTCTTATGTAACCTCTCTTATGTGTCTTGTATTTTTTATTTTTAGATAAGCTCTAGATAATAATTGAAAAGATTACTTATAAAATTTTCTCCAAATTATGATCTTTATAACACTTTATAATTTTTAAAACATTACGTCCATTGCTCTAAAATATGAAACGTCCATTCGCTATGTAGTTAACGTCAAATACTTTTATTTTTGTGTTTAATATGTCACCAAAATTTGGTTGCAGGAAAGTATATGCAAAGGATGTTGCTGGGCCAATCCCAGAAGAGCTATGGAATCTGACCTTCCTCTTCAATCTGTATGGCTTCTCTGGCCATTTTCATTGCTCCTTTCTCTTTACAAAATCAACACCAACTTCATTTTCTGTTTATAACATCAAACTATTGTTTGTCACATGGAAAAAAATCCACTAAAATTAGGCTTATATTCCTTTTGTTACAGCAATTTGGGCCAAAATTACTTGACAGGTTCTGTTTCTCCATCCATTGGCAATCTCACCAGCATGCAATACTTGTAAGTATACTAAAATTCCTGCTTGAATCTAACAAGAAAATGGACATATTTATGTTACAAATAAAAATTTTTATTTATTTATTTATTTATTTATTTATTTTTCATTTTTGGTGTTCTTTGTTTGGTTACTATCAGGAGTCTTGGAATAAATGCCTTATCAGGGGAGATACCAAAGGAACTAGGACAACTTACTGATCTAATATCTTTGTGAGTAATTGGCATTCTCAAATCTCAATAGCAATCTTATTATGTGTTTTAAAATTTCCATTTTGCAGTTAAAAAAATTATACACAAATTGAATTATGTCGCTTTTTTTCTTTCTTTTTTTAGGTCTTTTAGTTCAAACAACTTTTCTGGTCCTCTTCCATCTGAGCTGGGGAGCTTGTCAAAACTACAACAACTGTAATTTTGTCAATCTCTTTTTCTTTCGTTCTTTCTTTTTTCTTTTCTGATTTAAGTTTATCAAATAACAATTTTACTTGTCACTGAAATTTGCCTTGTTTATTTCAGTTACATTGATAGCTCTGGAGTTAGTGGAGAGATTCCTTCAACATTTGCAAATCTTCAAAGCCTCCAGACAGTGTAAAACCTTCTTCATTTGTTCTACAGAAATTAATTAATATCTTAATATATATATATATATATATATATATATATATATATATAGCCTTGTTTTCAATGGTCATGTTTACATCTCTAGTTACTATTAAATATGAAAATTTTATGATATAGTGAGATAAAAAACCAGTTTCATTAATTATCATTAATTGTTTTAGTCAACTATCTAATTTATTACAACCGTTTGATCAATATCTTACGGTTAAAATAACAATACTCATTAATGAGAAAATATTCGAGTAACTATTAAAACCACACCTCCATATATATATATATATATATATATATATATATATATGTAACTATAGTTTTCTAAGGCAATCATTGCACTTGTTGCAGGTGGGCATCAGATACTGAACTTACGGGCAGAATACCTGAATTCATAGGAAATTGGTCAAATCTTAATACCTTGTAAGACAATCTGTATGCTTCAATAGTTTCAGATAAAAATAGAGCATAATCAGGTAGAGGTATGTGGTTACTAACTATTTGGAAATGTTTCTGTAGAAGGCTGCACGGAAACTCTTTTGACGGTCCTATACCGTCGACATTTTCGAGTCTGACATCTATGACAGAGTTGTGAGTAGCTACTATTTATTAGTTTTACATTAATTCACAGCTGATATTTTCTGTATGTGATGTACAATTGTAGGCGCCTGGGTGAACTATCTAACGTGGCTTCTTCGCTTTCATTTATTCAGAATATGAAGTTTCTAAATGTCTTGTAAGCAACATGGTCCCTGCTTATTGTATTATTGTTGCTGTTCGCAATACTATAGTCGAGATATACAACACAGAGAAAGAGAGATATATTTCTATAGGAACATTAAAAAAGTATGATATTCCTGCGGATTATAAGCTTGTAGCAATTCATTAATATATCCTGCAGGGTATTGAGAAATTGCAATATTTCTGATTCAATTCCATCTAACATTGGCGAGTACACAGAGTTGGCACAGCTGTAAGTTTCGTGTTGATCTGGGATTGTATTAAGTTGATTTCCGGTTTCAAAGTAGTCTAACCATGCTTATAATATGTTTTTTTTCAGGGATTTGAGCTTCAACAATCTTCATGGGCAGATTCCAGAATCTCTTTTCAACATGAGCTCACTCTCAATTCTGTAATATTTCACGTATTTTTTATTGCATTACATACCTTGTAATCTTGATGCACTTGAGAGTCTATATTTATTCCTGTAAACAGGTTTCTTGGAGACAATAACTTAAGCGGTACTCTTCCTCGACAAAAAAGCACCTCTCTTCTTACTGTGTAAGTAAATTGGCCATGCTTAGAGACGATCGTGGTAATTGTTTGCTGCTCGATGGATTAAGTGTTAATCTTGATGCTCTTTTATGGTTTGCAGAGATTTGTCATACAATAATTTAGATGGGGACCTTCCTTCTTGGGTCAATGAAAAAAATTTACAACTGTAAGTCCTGATATTGTTCTAGATATAATATCATATAGAGCAATTACGAGTCCAACTTGTCAACCAACGAAATATTGATGCTAAAAATTGTCGTCTATTAGCTATTGGACCACAATTAATGCTAAAAATTGTGGAACTTGGGTTTGGGGACCACAATGTAATTAAACCTATTGGTCCAAATTGCTAAACGTAGAATATGCTTTTTCTTATTCCACCATGGTATTGTTTTTCCACAACAAGAGAAGAAAAACTAACAATGATGCTCTCTCTTTCTCTCTCTTGAATGATATGCAGCAATTTAGTGGGCAATAACTACTTCGAAATAAAAAGTTCAGAGAACAGGTATTATCTGCATGATTGAACCTTTAAACATTGAATGCTAATTAATTATTGCACCTCAATGCCATTGCTTTTATTTTCTATCTAACCTCTCTTTTCAAGTACTTCATAAGTATCAGTACTTGTGTGGATTAGAAATTTTTATGCTGTTAACTTTCTCAAGAATTCTAGATTTTCTCTTTAGTTTGTTGAACTATGAATCAATCTGCGTAGCAACTTCACCAGAGATGTTGTTCAATAATTAAGTATATGACTGGTGCATTCCTTTCATGGTTTTAGCGGTCTTCCTTCAGGGTTGAATTGCCTTCAGCGGAACTTTCCTTGCAATCGAGGCAATGGTGTCCGTGAGTACAATTAAAACTTTTCATTATCTTTTATATGGTCTTGAGACCAGAACCATTAGTTGTTGAAATATTGGTCAAACATCTCCTTGATTATAGGCTTGACAATTTTTCCTTAATCGAGGTAAGGGCCTGCTCCGTTATCAACTTGAAAAATAAGAAATACACAAGAAAAAAAAAAAAAAAAGAACAAAAGAATTTTTACGTTCGGCAATTCGCCTACGTCTATGAATCTTACGCTTTCATTCACTGATAAAATTACAGTGTGTTCCCACATGGATTTAAATAGGGGTGATTTCTTAAATACATATATAAATACAGGCCGTCAATTAGTCACCTATAATTGAGGAAAAATTGTCAAGCCTATAATCAAGGAGATCTTTAGCCAATATCCAACATGAATTTATACGACAAGAAGAATCTGTATCAAATATGATGTTTAATCACTAATAAAAATAGTGAATAAAAACATGTCATTAAATGTCTGTATCAAATATGATGTTTAATCACTAATAAAAATAGTGAATAAAAACATGTCATTAAATGTCTGTATCAAATATCATGTTTAATCACTAATAAAAAAGTGAATAAAAACTTGTCATTAAATGTCTACTTTTCTTGTAGTGAAAGAAAACCACTTTTCTTAGCACACATCTGTAACTGGCTGTTTTCATCATTTCATGTTGATGTGCACTGTGCAGATTATAATTTTGGGATTAAATGTGGTGGTCCTGAAATTAAGTTTTCCAATGGGACTTCGTACGATGGGGACGAAGCAGATCTTGGTGCATCTACATATTATGTTACCAAAACTCAGAGATGGGCAGTTAGTAATGTTGGATTCTTCACTGGAAACAACAATCCTCAGTATAATTCAGAATTAGCACTTTTCCAGTCAGCTAGACTTTCTGCTTCATCATTAAGATATTATGGTCTGGGACTCGTGAATGGTAACTACGGCGTAGCCCTCGAATTTTCAGAATCAGCTTTCCTAGATTCTGCTACATGGAAAAAAAATGGAAGGCGTGTATTTGATATTTACATCCAGGTCTGTATTGTATGATCATTGGATTGTTTGCATAAGCTGTTTCCTTTACAGAGCTTCCTAACTGTAATAGTTTATCGAGAGAGCTTTCGCTTCTTCATTTCTTCTTTTCTGAAAGAATTCTTTTTGACATGGGATATATGGTGCATTTAGCTTCTACCCAATCAATCATTTCAAGCTTTCTTCAGCCCGATGCTCATATGATTTATTTCTAGTACTTTGCAGTATTGTTGATCAGTGTGATACAAATGTAATCTAGTACTTTCCCTCCTTGGCTCAAAACCTGTACGTATATTGCAGGGGAAACTTGTTAAGAAGGATTTCGACATACGAAGGGAAGCAGGTGGAATCTTTCCTCGATATGCGAGTAGGAATTTTGAGGTTCATGTATCAGAAAATTACCTAGAAATCCATCTCTTTTGGGCCGGAAAAGGAACTTGTTGCATACCTACACAAGGTACTTATGGACCTTCTATTTCAGCCATCAGTGTTACCCCAGGTAATTATGGTACACTAATTTTCGTTGTGAGAAAGAAAGTTATGTAATTTAGGTGAGGAAAATGAAGAGGAAGGAGAATGGCTTACTTTTATTCTGTTTGGTACGGATTCCCCTCTCTGATCTCTCCATATTGGGAGGGATTAAAATTGGAGTTCTTTGAACGATTTGAAAATCCCTCATCTTTTCTCTCCTACCAAACAAGCACGAGTCCCGATATCTTTCAAAAATCCCCTCACCCTTTTCCCTCCTTCCATTTTTCTCTACTATCAGACAAGGTCTTAATAGTAATGCTTTTAATCTTCATATGTTTATACCATTTAGTTGACTATTGAGCTACTGATCAGGTTTCAAACCGCCTTTTAGTAACACAAATTCAACCAACAAGAAAAAGAAGATTTATCTAATAGTGGGGACGACTGTTGGTGTTGGTGCACTTTTAAGCTTTTTATCTGTTATGGGGTTTTTCTATATTGCTCACAGAAGAAAGAAGTGTCAAACCAATAATAATGAAGGTAATCATTGCTAGCTTCAGTTGCCTTAGAACTTCTAATTTTCTTTAACATTGCACACTACTTCTAACTTTGATTAACATTGCGCACCAACTCAACAATTCCTTGTTTGCTTATGTGGTAAACTACAAAATGTATTCCTAAAAGTTCGGATCTTACTTCCGAATGCTATTCATTCCTAAAAACAGTTGGATAATTTTAGCTATTTTGTAAGAGAAAATAGGTTTTCAACACTTTGCTCCTTGAACTTCTTGTAGTTTGAAATTATAGTCTCTTTTTCTTTGCAATTTACCCCATAAATTTCTAAAACAGTAACAATTAACTCCATCGGAAGTGGTTGATGTCAGAGATATTGGGAGGAATTCTGGGACTCGCTAACAAGATAGTATTTGAGGAGTAAGAAGTGCCAAACCATGAGAAGTTTAGGGGAACATGTGCTAATCATTCTATGTAAAATTAAATCTGCTTAATCATTGGAGTTAATTGCTAATATTTTTGGAAATTGATAGAACAAATTGCCAAGACAACAATTTCAAGGTCAAAAGTACTAACCCAACAGAAGTTCAAGGGGCACAGATGCTAAAATCCTTAAATGAAATGCAAAGTTTTTTTTTTTCATATTTATTAAAAGGGCTGGCTGTTTTATTTACTTACAAGCAGGGAATGCAGCAATTTTGATATGATATGGCGTGTTTTATGTTTGCTCTACAGAACTTTTTGGAATGGATGTTGGACCATTCACTTTTAGCTATGCTGAACTAAGGACCGCTACAAATGACTTCAATTCTACTAATAAGTTGGGAGAGGGAGGATTTGGACTTGTCTACAAGGTAAATTATTTTTCTAAACTACATTAATTACCTCGCTCTTATAGGGTCTTTTTTTTCCCCTTGGAAAGTTATTTTGATAATGTACTCAAACTTAAAACTTGAGCACTTAACAGGGAACACTTGATGATGGAAGAGTAGTTGCCATAAAACAACTATCACTGACATCCCATCAAGGGAAGAACGAGTTCATGACTGAGATCGCGACGATATCCGCTGTTCAACACCGAAACCTTGTGAAATTGTACGGGTGCTGCTTTGAGGGAAATAAACGGCTTCTCGTCTATGAGTACTTGGAAAACAATAGTCTTGATCGAGCACTATTTGGTACGACAATAACATCTACAAACATGACTTATGATTATCAGCATACAGTATAAAGTATAGTTCACAACAACAACAATAGTAATGAAATTTAATACTTATGTCTTGCATGGGTCAGGAGACCGTGGCATGAAACTCAATTGGTCAACGCGCTTTAGTATTTGCTTAGGAGTAGCGAGAGGTTTGGCTTATCTTCATGAGGAGTCGCGTATTCGAATTGTACACAGAGATGTAAAGGCAAGTAACATTCTACTAGATTCTAATCTCAACCCCAAAATATCAGATTTTGGTTTGGCCAAGTTCTACGACGATCAAAAGACTCACATAAGCACCCGTGTTGCCGGAACATTGTAAGACGTCATAGACAGCTTCTATTCAAAATGAATGGTATTTTTGTTGATTGATTAATTTCATGTTTCACATTGATATGTTACGAGTATTCATTCATTAACTTTTAACGATGTAGTGGATATCTTGCACCGGAGTATGCTATGAGTGGGCACCTGACAGAGAAAGCTGATGTGTTTGCCTATGGTGTTGTGGCTCTAGAGATTGTTTGTGTCCGGCCACGCTTTGACTTGAACTTGGATGAAGAAAAGAGATATCTTCTTGAATGGGTAATGTTTAGTGTTGCATAATTAATTTTGACCGACATCAAAGGTGGATTTGGTGTTATTAGGAAAAAAAATACAAGGGATGAGTTTTTGCTGGAAACATACAAGGATAAGTTATAAGATTTGATTCCGACATTTCGATCAAACTGATTCGAGACTTTTGTTAGTATCCCTTAAAAGTCTTTTTTAAGTCCAAAATTCCTAATAATAGTATTCGCATTTCCTGCTTTCCTAGGCTTGGAAACTACATGAACAGAAACGCGAACTTGAACTGGTGGATTCAAAATTGTCCGAATTCGATGAGGAAGAGGTAAGAAGAGTCATAAGAGTAGCTCTTCTATGCACTCAAACATCACCATTGGTTCGACCATCGATGTCCCGCGTGGTGGCAATGCTTTCAGGAGATGTTGAAGTAAACAAAGAGATTCCAAAGCCCGGTTACTTCAATATTGACTGGGAATTCAACGACGTGAGTGGCCTAGCGAGCAGTTCTATTGCTAGTAAAGTAAGTGATGCCGATGACAATTACTTGTTTGCGAGTACTTGACATGGCGGCAGATGGAGAACTGTCATGAAGTCGACCTATATTGAAGTGAAAAATGGTTTGAATTGGCCTTTTCTATATGATGCACTCTTGTATGTATTAAACTAATTATGAGATTTGGCTACTCAGTGAACTTTTAGTCTTAGGATGAAATTTGGTTCTCTATGGAGAGTAGATAAGTAAATTGAGTATGGTTAGACATGGCTGTACAACAAGCAATAACTAACCACTACTACTAACATGATTCTTTAGAAACTATTGTGGTCATAGGTTCATAGCTGACCAAAGATCTTTTCTTTTTTTCATTTTTTTTTTCCTTTTTAATGGGTCTAAATCTAAGGGAGAAATTTAAATGGTCTCTAAATGTATTTTCTTGTTTCCAATTAGAGGCTTGTCAATTCTACAACATGAACACTACAAGAAACAAGGCTATTAGCGACGACAAAAAGTCGTTGTAAAAAATACAAAATCGTCGCAAATGCATTTTTAGCGACCACTTGTCGTCACAAACCTGTCGCCGCAATTGATTCTAGGCAAAAACTCTTTTTATGACGACAAACAGTCGTCGCAATTATAGTTGCGACAACAATCGTCATAAATGAGTCGCTGTAATTATTTTGTCGGTTATATCGTTAATATGACATGAAGCAAGTGGCCTATTGCATTTTTATCCAATCAGACTAAAAATACGACAACAAATGAGAACATCCGGCCGGCCAATGACAAGGATGAGCAATTGGACAAACGAAAACATGAACGACAGGCTCGAAATTTTACGAATGAGAAGACAGAAAAAACTGAAATGGAACATAGAAACGACAATACCAAAAAATATGACATCATTTATAGAAACGGCAATAGACTGATAGAGTGAAAAATAGTCAACGGCGACAATCTTACAAAATGACGTGAATTTCATAAACGATATAAATATAAAGAAACGATGCAAAAGAGAGTAAAAATACTGTAGCTTTGCAAAAATGTACTTGAAAATCTTAAAAGTGATGTTGAGGTTTAGGGATGATAGAAACTACGCTACAGCATGAACAACAATGACGTCAAAATGACAACTTAAAAGAAAGTAAAAAACTAAAAATAAAAACACAATAATCTAAAAAACATAAAAAAACACAAACCGCAAAAATAACATCAAAAACTAGAGCAGCGTGGATATAGAAAAGGCAATACACTCACCAGTTGCAAAAACGACAAGACCTTACAAATGCTAAAAAAAACGACATCAAATCGTTCATGCGAACAACATAAGCGGCAACGACCTCAAAAACGAGAGAAATGGTAAAAACGACAGTCATATCGATTAAAGATAATAATTTTAAAAAGCTATAAATGGAAAAGGCAATAACTTCGTTAATTGGCAGCAACTAACCAAACTGACAGCAATAACCTAAACAAAACGACATAAACATGAAAACAACAATATCCAAAAAAAAACTGCATTACTGGACAAACAGCGAGAACCTCTAAACTAATTTAAAAAAAAAAAAAAATGAAAACCCCAAAACTGCAACAATATTTCGAAAACGATACCAACTATAAAAACGATGATAACCTTAAAGAACGACGTAAACATGAAAAGAGACAAGAGTCACAAGACCTAAGCAAACGACAAGAACCAGGGAAAGGACAACACCAAGGAGGTAAGAAAACCATACCAAACACAAAAACGACAATAATTTGTACAGTGACAAGAACTTCAAAATCGACATTAACTTGTTAAATGACACCAATTACAAAGCTAGAACAGCAAAATTAGGATGAATAACTTCGGAACCATTCAACCAAGTTATTAGAGGAATATAAATTTTTTCATTTGTTTTTTGGTTTAAATTCAAGCCAAGTTTCTCAATTGTCTGCTTGTTGCCTTGTTGGTCCCAAAGTGATCTTGAAACGACATTGTTTAATTTAGAAAAAAAACAAAAATTAAAAATACAACTCAAAATGGTAAAAAAAATATATTATTTATGTCACTCCACTAAAAAATAAATAATTATTAATTAATTAATAAAAATAAAATAAAAGGTGACAATAACACTGAATTATTTAGAATAACATACGTAATAGACTTATATAAAACGGTAACAAATTATATACTTTTCTCTATAAATAGAGGTTAGGGGTCTAAGTTTTCTTTGGTTATTGGACCTCAACAACAAAGACTAGTATTTCTCATGTTTTCTTAAAAATTCTGAAAAAAATGAAAATCTATTATCATTTATATGTGATGTTGTAATCATATTATTCGAGTTGCCAATTTGGCATCGTTTCCCAAGAAATGAAAGAATTGACTTTGAGGGTGATATGAAAATTCATGTTGATAGTTCAATAAGCTTTTGAATATAGCAAAATTATGATTCATGTGTGTAAGCGACAAAGCTTCAATGCCCAAAAACTTTTTTTTTTTTCTTACTTGTCGGTCGTATTCGACACGTACAATAAGTTAAAAATAATTATTGCCTTAACTATTGTTGATATCATTTGTTTATTCTTCTTCTTTGTTTTTTTTTTTTTTTTTTTTTTTTTCAAGTTTTGTTTTCTCAAGTCTGATGAAAATGTGTTCTTTATACTTTATACCAATAATCTATCGTCAAACTATTCAAAAAGCTTTTCCAGTTATTTTATGTCTATTTGCCTATTTTATTTGTGTGAACGCTGCTAATTAATTAACCTTTCAAAACTAGACTTTTCATCTACAAAGAAGAAGATGCTAGACCACTAAAGATTTCCATTGGATATTATATCAGGAGAAAGAGAAAAATAGGCCAAGACTTGAAATCAATTAAAATCAATAGACTAATAGTTTACATAAGTTAATAAATAGGTCAAATTACTATTTTCGTCCATAGTTTGTCTGATTATGAACCATAACATAACAAGTTATTCTCGGTTTTGTCCATAATTTGTCTGACTATGAACCATAACTTGACAAGTTTGTCCATAATTTATCTGATTATGAACGTAACTTCACAAGTTATGACCTATAATTTCTATAACTAAAAATTAGCTTATATACTTTATTAAGTTTTTCATATTGGCATATTTCTTACTATTTTCCTATTATATTTAAGAGGTGTTTTGGTGGCGGCCAAACAACCTAATATTACCACATGTATTTCAGTAGTAAAAACTTAAACACTATAGATAACTTAGTTTTAGATGTTAGTTTAAAATTGTTAAACCTACTCTTTAGGTGTATGAATATAGATTTTTACTCTATATTTTTTTCTTATTAATACTCTTTTAATTAATATAATTATTTGATTAAAAAGTATATTAATTAATAATAAGTTGTATGGTTGAGGAAAAAGAAAGAAGAATATTCTTTAGGTGTATAACTTACTGTGACACTTTCGAGGGTTATTTATTATTTAAATTATATGTTGAGTGTGTTTAAAATTGTACCTTAAATTCTGAATTCATATAGTAAATTTGTTCCTTTTGATGTTAAAGTCGTTAACTTACTGTGACACTTCCATTGACAAAAATTGGGTTTAAACTTTAAAGCTTTGTTGGCAATTTGGCTAAATTGTTAGACTTAATTTATTACCAAACGCATAACTCATTTTGGTTTTTTTTTTTTTAAAGTTAGAATAACCACTTTAAATTTTTTATTTTCGAAATAATCGGGAAACGGTAAATTCAGTGATCAATGTTTAGTAAGAACTTACAACATAAATTTAAAATTCAAAGATACAATTTTGAGAACATCTTACATATGTTATATATATATATATATCATTATTTTCACCCATAACTGTAAAACTTTAGTGCTAATCTCACTTTATTTAAAGTTTTAAAGACTACCAGTTTGGCCATGAATTTTCATGAGTCAATCATTTAATCATTTAGGTTAGAATTTTCGTTAAAAAAAACAGAACATGGGAATAATCTCTTTTATAAACTCAAAACTCATAATAAAATAGTAGGTAAAGTGATAAGTCAGACACCATCTGGATAGTTTAGTTAATGTTTTTTTTTTTTTTTTTTATTATTATTATCATGTAACGTTTTTCTACATATGTGTCATTCTTAGCTTGTTCATGTGTAACAGTCAATATTACATATGTTGTCTACACTTTGTAATGCTACATTTAAGTAAACTGAGTGTTATAAACACGAACAATTACTAACAATGTTACACAATAATATGAAAAACGTCACATTTACTAAAAATTGTTGAGGGTGCCCGATTTAGGGTTAGTTTGGTATTGTTGTACTGTTGAAAATTTCTATTGTTGTTGTGTTGTTAGAAAGAATTATTGTGACTAAAAACATGTATGTGTTTGATAAAATTATTTTCAAAGTTGCTTTAAATACCAGAAACAACAATTTACGTGTTTAATAAATTATGTATAAAATTATTGTGAAAATATATAATAACGACATACTTTAATACGCATATTTATAATTAGTTTTATTTCTATTTTTATAGTCAATATTCATAATATTATACACTAAAATACAAAAAAAAAAAAATTTCATTTTATTAATTACAATATCTCTAAAAATAATCATAAAGTACTTGCAATTTCACCATACTGGTAAGAGAAAGTACACATTATAGCTAGAAATTTTCAAATAGTAAGGAAATATTTTCACTCCTCGTTTATTTTACTGATTTGAGTTTAAAATTTGAGTTGAAATGTGATTTTATGTGAGAATTTTTTACTATAGTAAAAAAATTAAATATGACTATTTATAAAAAAAAAAATTATTGTAATAAAACTTAAATTCTAAGCTCGAATCAATAAAACGAGGAACAAAGGAGGCCGCTTTTTGTTAGAACCCATTTAGTTATGGAGCATTCATTGTGGGACCCAGAGGGTGGAAAAAGAGTATTTTTTATGGGCCCGTTTAGTTCGCTGATTCGAGTTTTTAATTCGAGTTGATATGTGATTTTATGTGAGAGCTTTTTACTGTAGCAAAAAAGTTAGATGTGATTGTTTGTGAGAGCTTTTTACTGTAGCAAAACTCGAATTCTAAACTCGAATAAGCGAAATGAACGGAGTTTTGTGTTTGATATTGGTACGTTTTGTACAAGTTGAAAAGTTTGAATAGACGTCAACTTATAGAATGGGTCATGTACATTGCACTCTCTTCAAGGGCGCGTACGAGCGCGTGCAAGTTGCTCTAATTAGTGAAACGCCCCAAACGGGCAAGCCTTTCAACCTCAAATCACAATCAATGAATGCGGAACGCCCCAAATGGGCAAGCCTTTCAACCTCAAATCACAATCAATGAATGCGGAACACCCCAAACGGGCAAGCCTTTCAACCTCAAATCACAATCAATGAATGTGTGGATTGACGTTCGCTTTATTAATTCAGAATTATGATTTAAAATTAAATTTGATTTATAAATTTAAAATTATAATTTAAAATTATTTTTAATTTATGTGTATTTTTTATGAAAAAAAATATTATAATGAATTATAAATTATAATTTAAATTATTACACAAATACACTAATTAAATGCATGTAAATGACTTATGTACAAAATGCAAAAACGACAATATTTGTACAGTTGACAAGAACGTCAAAATGACAACAACTAAAAAGTTGGAACAACAAAATTAGGATGAATAACTTCAGAACCATTCAACTAAGATCTTTACAGGGATATAACTTTTTTCATTTGTTTTTTGGTTTAAATTCAAGCCAAGTTTCTTCAATTACCTGCTCGTTGCCTTGTTGGTCCCAAAGTGATCTCGAAACGACGTTGTTTAGTCAAAGTCTTCTTTGTTGATTGGACCTCCACAACAGAGCAGAATAGTATTTCTCATGTTTTCTTTCTGAGGTTGTCCAAACACGAGTTAGAAATCAGAAAAATGAAAATATATTACTATATATGTTGTTTTATTATCAAGTTGTCACTTTGGAATCTTTTCCCAAGAAATGAATTAATTGACTTTATACTTGGGGATCATATGAAAATTAATGTTGGTAGTCGTACAAGCGTTTTGATTCAGCTTGAAATTAAAGATATATTTCCCAAGGCGATCTAAGAGGTACGTATTTATAATATGCACATTTTTTACATAAAGAAATAAGTCTTTTTTTTAAGTAAGTATAACGATAAACTTATTTATTTATTTATTTATTACGGGCTGCCTTTTTATTTGTGAAGGTTGTTTGGCGGCCGTCAAAACACACATGGCATTTAGTTGTTTAGCGTTTACATTTTCTTCTTCTTAATTAGCAGCGTTCACACAAATAATTTAGCAAATAACTTTTTGACATAAAATAATTAAAAAGCTTTTGAAATTTATTGGTTTGAACGATTTATGGATTATTGACATAAAGTATAAGGAAGATATTTTCATCACATTTGGAAAAACAAAAGAAAAAATAAAAAATCAAGAATAAACAAAGTAAGTCAAAAATTAAATCGAGGTTTAGGTTAAGCTCACTTTGCCCCTTAACTAAAAACTATCAAGTACTTGTCCTCTAAATTTTGAGCAAATCCACTTAGGCTTAATTGAGTAGTGCTGTAGATTTTTAAAAAAATTATTTTTAGTTTTGCTGAAAGAAGAAGCAGATTATAGTTTGGTAAACTATAATTATAGTAGTTGTGTTGGTTCCAAAATCAGTATAATAGCGTTTGGTAAATTATGAGGTTAAATTGTTGTGAATAATTAAAAATTATGACTATATTATATTTAATATAATAAAATAACTATTATTATATAATATATTATATAATTATGATATAGAATATAATAATATTATTAAAATAATAAATAAAATAATTAAAAATAATGATTATATTATATTATACTCTAATATAACATATAATTACAATATAATGTATATTTATTATTATATATAATATAATATAATAAAATTATTACTGAATAACATATAATATAATTATGATATAAAATATAATAATATTATTAAAATGGTTAATATAATTACAATATTATAAAATATATTATAATATTACATAAGAAATATTAATATTTTAGTTATAATATAATTAAAAATTACAACTATATGATATTATTAAATAATATATTATATTATATAATCATTATTATATTATATTAAAATATATTATAATTAATATATTATATGACCATAACATGTGTAATACACTATAATATTATTAATTATAAAATTATATTAATATTTAATTATATTAATTATTATATTATTATTAATATAATAAATATAATTATATTAATACAATATAATATATAATATATTATAAAATAATAATTACAATATCATATTGTAATTATAAATCATATTATAATTATAATATCATATTATATGATAAAATAATAATATTAGAGTTATTAATATAATTATGATATTAGTTGTTACAATATTACTATTATATTATATTATATTATTTTATATTATAAGTCTGAATTTTAGATTGGAAAGATTGTAAATTTTAAATTACATTAGATGTATTATGGATATTATAAAAGTTTCATTAATTGTACTATGTTGATTCCCCCATAATCTAAAAGCTAAAATTATCTTTTGGCTGTAGATTCTTAAAAAATTCTTCAAAAAGTAGGAGATTTACCAAACACTAAAATTAACTTCTGCTATAAGCAGAAACTGATTTTGGAAGGGAAAAACAATACCAAACTAAGCCTTAATCCATTAAGTTGGAATTTTGTTAAAAACAAACGAGTAGTGAGCATAATCATTTTTTTAAAGAAGCTTTCTACGGGAGGTATCATGATAAGTAAAGATATATTTTTCTAAATATTAAATCTAACGAAGATAATATAAAAATGATAGTTCAAGTAGGTTATTTTTTCAATACCTGCCTTGGAATTTTTCTTCTACAAAATCAAAATGGATGATAAAATAGTAAATATCCCGTAATAAATATTTGATGGGACCCTTTTAGGACTCATTTAGTTCGATAATTCGAGTTTTTAATTTGAGTTGATATGTGATTTTATGTGAGAGCTTTTTACTGTAGCAAAAAAAAAAAAAAAGATGTGACTGTTTCTGAGAGATTTTTACTATAGTAAAACTTGAATTATAAACTCGAATCGGTGAAATAAACAGAGCCTTAATTTTGTGTGTTTTGGGAGTTTTTCTTGTAGAGCTCAAAAAAATATACTGAAAAAATCTTATTTTCGGTTGTAGGTTATCAAAAAATTGTATGTATTGTGTGTGTGTATATATATATATATATATATATTTTTTTTTAATTTAATGTGATATTAATGAAATCAAATTATCAAAATCTGACTTTACTAGCAAATAGACCCTATATTAGAGAAATTTCCTTCTTATAAAACCCTGTAGTTTTGGAGCATTTGTTGGGAAAATTTACCTAAAACCTAAGTAAATAACAGAAAATAAAAAATAACGAATACAAAATAAAAACAAAATTCACACTAAAAATTTTATATAAATTTACCAATTTGACTGTGTCTCTAATTGTTAAAGAATGGGCCCTTCAAAATATATTTTCTAACATCACACTCTAATTTTCCCTCAAAAAAATTCATGATAAACAAATTCCTTAACATTAGTTTGAGGTACGGCGCAGAGATGACAAAGACCTTTCTTGCCATCGGTGAGTTTTGTAACAAGTTGAAATGTTTGAATTGACCTCAACCCATAGAATGGGTCATGCGCATTGCACTCTCTTCAAGGGCGCGTACGCGCGCGCGCATGCAGTAGCTCCTAGTGCAACCTCGTCAAGATAAGCCCTTTCAAATCACAATCACATGCATGTTACTTATCCATAATAAAAATGGAAAAGATTCATAGCGGACAAGAATTTAAATATAAAATTAGAGTTAGAAATTAAAGTCAGAATAAATTATTAATTTTTGTGTTATTTACTTACATTTTAAGAGTAGAGTTAAAATCAATTTCAATTTCATTCATACATTTATTTATGCTCAGAATCATAATAAATTGTTATAAATTTACTTACTTATTATTTTAGTAAATTTTTGTGTGTTGAACTTAAAAAAAAGAAATTATATATTATGTTAACTATCTTAATATTAAGATAACTAATTACTAATTAATTTTTTTAATCACACTAAATTAATCATCTAAATTAGGATGACTAATTAAATTAGATTTTATTAATTACTCTCTTTTTTCATATTAAAAGTTGAGACATGGTTACTCTACATTATCAACATATAAAATTATATTTAACATTACATTGCAAATTATAGAAAATATAATCAGCTTAGGATATAGATTGAAAAATGAAAAACAATAGGCATAACACAAGAATCAAATTATAAGCACGAAAAGAAAGCTATCTTAATTTCATTTAATTATTTACATTGATATAAATTCGTCCATGGCACTACTAAAAGAGAAAGAAAAGAAAAAAAAAATATCAGAGGAAGTGAGCAAGGAGATGCGAGAGGCGTGAAAGTAAATTAAGGCATTTTTTAATTTTTTACTTTTTTACTTTGTATTCACAAATTTATTAGTAGAATTAAGAGTAAAATCATAATTAACATTTACTATTAGGATTGAAAGTGTCAATCTAGTGGGGATGAGGGGAGTGCTAATTCCATTCTTCAACTTCAAATTAATATGAGACCCATATAGATTTACTCTTATTTTAAGATAAAAACAAATAAATAAACATGAGGTTCGATTTTGATTTCGGATTCTCGTTCTCTATTTCTAATAAGTAAACATGTCAATAACACTGTATAAAATGACCTATTCTGTTATTATTATGCAGCATATTTCAACTCAGTTGGTTGGCCTTTTGATTTTTGGGCTACGATAGATTTAATGCGCTTTGGATTTAGTCACGTTATTTCATATATATATATATATATATATATATATATTTCGATAGACACATAGATAGATAGATACACTTGTTGTGGCTCTCTGAATATCTAAATCTAAATTCTCCCTCTCTATGATGATCTGATCTCTCACTTTCCTCTTGAGTTCGGTATATTCTTCATATTAAGCTGTGGCAGAGAAAGGGTCAAGGACCTGCAAATTAATTCATGTCAGGAGTTTCACTTTCATCATCAGCTAATTTTCACGTCTTCACTTTCTGTGTTGCCTTCGTCCTTGTTCTCACAGCTTCTTTAACAAGAGCTCAGAATGAAACTCAAGCCACCACAGATCCCTATGAAGGTCTTCTCTCTCTCTCTCTCTCTCTCTCTCTCTCTCTCTCTCTCTCTCTCTCTCTCGTCATCTTTTTCCTCTCAGTGTTATTTTCGCAAAGTTTAATCAACAAACTAATTTACATATGCTGCAGTTTTTCATCTTAATAATTAGTCCCATAGGAGATAACTAGTACGCGTTCATAAAATTTGGTTTATTCTTTTCAAGCAAAAAGAGAACTGGGTTTATGGTTTTCATTTTTTTTTTTCCTAGCAGAAAGAACAACCTTATTTGGCGGAGAAAAAAAAAGTCATCTTTTCTTAAGTAGCAATTTTGCGGCAATTAAAAGTCATCATTGAATTTGTGCGTACATGGCAATATTTGGTGGGATATAACAACGGCGGTCGTCATGAATATTTTTTCTTATCTTTTGCTTTTAGACACAGGACATATTAGAACTCATTCATATTTAAATTTTTAATTTAAGTTAAGATATGATATTTTTTTAAAATATTTTACTGTAATAAAAAAATTAAATGTAAAAAAAATTAATGTAACAAAAATTATATATATATATATATATGAATTGTCTCTGGTTAGGCACTTAAAAAGTATCTGACCAGTCAGGCACATGTATAATCGTATATTTTTTGTGTATATTTATACGTAAATTATGTATATTTATATATAAAATCGTATATATTTAACATAAAATACAACAAATTAGTTAATATATATATTTTTATGTTATGTGTTCACTAATTGCTATAAAAAAACATGTTTTGAAGATTAATATACATTGTCGTTTCTTCTAAACTTAGGGCTTAAGAAAAAAAAAAAAAAGCAGTTTAATTTGTGTTTCCATTTATGTTATTTACCTTTTGTACTTTTTATTTACGTATTATGTACCTAGTTTTGTGTTTCTATTTATGCCCTTATCAATTTTTGTATTTTTAATCTACTTGTAATCTATTGTTTTATCTTACTTAAGTCTTAAGAAAAAAATGGTTTAATTTGTGTTTTCTTCTATGTTCTTCACTTTTTATACTTTTTACTTATTTGTTATCTACTATTTTCTCTTATTTAGAGCTTAAAAAAAGTGGTCAAATTAAATAATATTTGAATTACGTTTCAAACGTGACTTCCGAATCTACAAAACTCACAACATCAAAATAAGTCAAGCGGTTTAAATGTTAAGAAAAATAATAGAGTATGGCGATTAGTTAGAACTTATTTGTTTACATCATAAAATTATTTTTCTAATAGACAATACATATAACAATCAAATTCATGCAATTGCACGTGCCTACTTTTTTTACTAGTTTCTTAAAAAAAATGAAAATATTTTAAGACATTAAAATATTTAAAAGAAAATAATAAAATAAAAAGTTCATGATTTTTTTTCTAGATTTATTAGATTTTGATTAAGTAAAAGAGTACTAAGGTCATTTTACATCTTAAAAATCGAGTACCAAGAATATATTTTTAAAAATGTTGAGGTGTCATTTTAATATTATCAAGAACACAAGATATTAAAAGCATATTTCACTATATACATTGTCACTTACATTCATTAACATGAAATACAATAAATCAGTCAATATACATATTTTTATGCTATGTATTTACTTAATTGCTATAAAAAAATACATATTTCAATGATTAATATACATTGTCATTTTTTATAACTTAACATATACATCTTTAAATGTAAATATACACACTTTATATATAAATATATACGAAAATGATAAAATTATACATTTACCGTTTCAGTCCGGTAAATAGTAACCGGACTTTGTCTATATATATATATATATATATATATATATTGTGGCATAAAAATTCCACAGCGGACAGGAAATCCATAAGAATTTTTGTCCTTATTTGATCCAACTTTCTGAATTATTTTGACACATGCGTATGTAAAAGTACAATTTGGTTGCAGCGAGAGTTTTGAATTCAATATTTGCCCGATGGAACATAACGGCTAACACTCAACAATGGAATACAACTGGGGATCCGTGCAGTGGCGCCGCCCTCGCCACAGACCCCCAGCTTCGATGATGAAGCATACAATCCCTTTATCAAATGCAATTGTTCTTTCAACAATAATTCTCTCTGCCACATCACCCAATTGTAAGTCCTATTTATACGTGTTGTATACGTACACATACGTGTACATGTATGTTTGACTGTATAATATTATGAGGAGATATTATTACATATGCCAATTGATAAGATGATATTGATAGGGATCTCAACTACATTATTTTTTTTTTTGGTTAATGTCAATTTTGACCCCTAGACTATATTTTGTATTCCATTTTGATCCTCAAACTTTAATATGTTACAAATTGCACCCTAGACTACGTTTTGTGTTTCACATGACCTTTATTCACAAAATTTTTGACAATTCGAGAAAATCAACCACGTGACATTCACATACTTAGTTAATAAGAGATAATAGATATTTTAAAATTTTATTCTCTACTCATTAGCTTGTTGCTAACAAAGTATGTGAGGGTTAAATTTAGTTTAGTTCATCTTAATTGCTTTACGAGTCTAAAATACCCTTCATTAACCAGTAATGTGAGGTTCATACAGTTAGTTCCACTGAGTTTTTAACGATTTCATGACCAAAGGGCCAAAATGGGACAAGGAATATAGTTTAGGCTGTAATTTGTAACATTAATCCAGAGGCCAAAAGTGATAAGTGAATTATCATTTTCTATTAGTAAATCTCTTTGTAAGAAGTTAGTAATTACGAATTAACAATTGACAACTTATTTGATACATTACTTGGTATGTAAAAATTTAAAAGATAAATTAGGATCCGCAGTAGTTTCCTATGTAACATGTCTTACGTGTCTTGTATTTTTTATTTTTAGATAAGCTCTAGATAATAAATAGAAAGATTACTTATAAAATTTTCGCTAAATTATGATCTTTATAATACGTTGTCTCTCAATTTTTAAAACTAAAAAACATAACGTCCATTGCTCTAAAATATGAAACGTCCATTCGCTATGTAGTTAACGTCAAATACTTTTATTTTTGTGAAAATTGGTTGCAGGAAAGTATTTTCAAAGGATGTTGCTGGGCCAATCCCAGAAGAGCTATGGAATCTGACCTTCCTCTTCAGTCTGTATGGCTTCTCTGGCCATTTTCATTGCTCCTTTCTCTTTACAAAATCAACGCCAACTTCATTTTCTGTTTATAACATCAAACTATTGTTTGTCACATGGAAAAAATTCCACTAAAATTAGGCTTATATTCCTTTTGTTACAGCAATTTGGGCCAAAATTACTTGACAGGTTCTGTTTCTCCATCCATTGGCAATCTCACCGGCATGCAACACTTGTAAGTATACTAAAAATCCAGCTTGAATCTAACAAGAAAATGGACATATTTATGTTACAAATAATCATTTTTATTTATTTATTTCATTTTTGGTGTTCTTTGTTTGGTTACTATCAGGCGTCTTGGACTAAATGCCTTATCAGGGGAGGTACCAAAGGAACTAGGGCAACTTACTGATCTAAGAACTTTGTGAGTAATTGGCATTCTCAAATCTCAATAGCAATCTTATTATGTGTTTTGACATTTCCATTTTGGAGTTAAAAAAATTATACACAATAAATTGAATTATGTCACTTTTTTTTTTCTTTTTTTGTAGGTCTTTTAGTTCAAACAACTTCTCTGGTCCTCTTCCGTCTGAGCTGGGGAGCTTGTCAAAACTAGAAAAACTGTAATTTTGTCAATCTCTTTTTCTTTCCTACTTTCTTTTTTTTTTCTGATTTAAGTTTATCAGATAACAATTTAACTTGTCACTGAAATTGCCTTGTTTATTTCACAGTTACATTGATAGCTCTGGAGTTAGTGGAGAGATTCCTTCAACATTTGCAAATCTTCATAGCCTCCAGCTACTGTAAAACCTTCATCATTTGTTCTATACAAATTAATTGATATCTCAATATATATATATATATATATATATATATACACACTTATTCTCAATGGTTATCGGTGGTATGTTTTTATCGGTGGTTATAATTAAATAAGGAAATTTGATGACGTAGCGTGATAAAAATTCAGTCTTATTAATTATCATTGATTTTTTTTGTCAACTATGTAATTTATTACAAATAAAATAACAATACTCATTGATGAGTAAATATTCGACTAACTATTAAAACCACACCCATATAAATATATATATTATCATTGATTTTTTAGTCAACTACGTAATTTATTACAAATAAAATAACAATACTCATTGATGAATAAATATTCGACTAACTATTAAAACCACACCCATATAAATATATATATATATATATATATATATATATATAACTATAGTTTTCTAAGGGAATCATTTCACTTGTTGCAGATGGGCATCAGACATTGAACTTACAGGCAGAATACCCGACTTCATAGGAAACTGGTCAAATCTTAATACCTTGTAAGACAATCTGAAAATAAAATAGGCCAATGCCTTAGTTGAACTTCATGCCTTAACTTCATATCACTGAAATGGAGAGGAAAAATAAGGAAAAAAAAAAAAAAAACAATCAAACTCTAGAATTTTTGACTGATTTCTAGTCACTTTTGTGTGTTTTCTATAGGAGGTTTCAAGGAAACTCTTTTGAAGGGCCCATTCCATCAACATTTGCAAATCTAACTTCTCTATCAGACTTGTGAGTTGCTATATAAATTGGCCTACTGGTCACTTTCATGTCTGTCTACAGAATCATAGAGCTAACTATCTTGTGTCTGGTACGTCGATAGGCAATTGAGCGAAGTGTCGAATGTGAATTCTTCTCTCGCATTTATCAAGGACTTAAAGTCTCTAAAAACCTTGTAAGCGAAATGTTTTTTCTACACATAATCATATAATTCATAATGCATCTTTGAGCAACTCATTTATGTCACCTGTAGGGTGCTAAGGAATAACAACTTCACCGGTTCGATTCCGTCGGATATCTGGGAGTACCAAAATTTGTCACAGCTGTAAGTTGAGCCCAACTTTCGGATGTAATTATGTGTTTGTAGTTTTCTAGCTTTTCTTTTTAAGTCATGAATTTTTATTCTCTTATTTCCAGGGACTTGAGCTTCAACAAATTAAATGGACGGATTCCGGACTCTCTTTTCAACTTGAGTTCACTCACTGTTCTGTAATACATCTTCTCTCTTTGATTGTATCAGATGCCTCGTGACAGCTAATCTCAATGAAATGAATCATATATTTCTTTTTCCTTAATCAGGTTTCTAGGAAACAATAGTTTGAATGGTTCACTGCCCCAAGAAAAAAGCAAATCTCTTCTCACTATGTAAGTATACCACTAGTTGACTATGTTTAGAAATGGTCATGGTAGTGAATCAAACATTTATGGTTTTGTCCCATGTTATGCTTGCAGAGATGTTTCATACAATAATCTTGTTGGCAGCATTCCTTCGTGGGTCAATGGAACAAACTTAAAGATGTATGTCATTGGCTTGCCTGATATTCAAGTAAACATTAATGGCCTCATTCATTTCGTTGGTTTAAGTTTTCAGTTTGAGTTGAAAAGTGAATTTAAGTGAGAAAAAACATTGTACTACAAGGAGTTGAATTTGAATTTTTTTAAGAGAAAACACTATACTAAAAACTTAAGTTGTGATTTCGACCAATGGAACGAACGGAGCCTTAGTTTTCTTTTCTTTTCTTATTTGTTAAATTTGTTGTAATAGTATATGCTCTTCTTCTATTAAGTAATGAGCTTGTCTTTTATTCCGCTAGCTTGATTTCTTTACATGTTAGGATAAAATAATATTTCTTCTTCTTCTCATGTTCTTTTATACAGTAACCTGGTTGGCAACAACTTTACAATACAAAGTTCAGAGAACAGGTGATTCTTCTCTAAAAATTGTGTTTACACTACAAGTAATATATGTTCAAAACTTTTAAGTAGTGTTTACTCCATTTGTTTTTGCTTCTCTCGATTGTATCCAAACAAATAATATGCTCAAATGACACTGCTTAACCTTCTTTCTATGCATCACTGCAAATGGCTAGTGCTTGTTCTTCAGCAAATAACTTCATATTTTATCTTAGTTCATTCCACTTCCTCTTTCAGAGATCTTCTTTCAGGATTGAACTGCCTCCAAAAGGATTTCTCTTGCAATAAAGGCAATCCCATATGTAAGTAGAATTCACACTTGACTTTATTGTATTCCATTCAAATAGTTGTGAGCGCTTGGCCATTTTTAATGTGCAAAAGAAAACACCCTTTTCCCAAAACATATTAGATAAATAACATGTTTTGTTTGCACCTTTATGCAGATTACAACTTTGGAGTTAATTCTGGTGGTCCTCAAATCACATCATCTGACATTGTGTATGAAAGGGATGATGAGACTCTTGGCCCAGCTAACCACTTTGTGACCAGCACCAACAGATGGGCAGTTAGCAATGTCGGACTTTTCACGGAAAACAAAAATCCTAGTTATAGAAGTTTTTCTTTGTCTCAATCCACAAATACTTTGAACCCAGAACTTTTCCAGACATTAAGGCTTTCTGCCTCGTCGTTGAGGTACTATGGCCTGGGACTCGAGAACGGTAACTACACCGTGCAACTCGAGTTCACAGAAATAGCTATTGAGAACTATCGGACTTGGAAGAGTCTCGGAAGGCGTGTATTTGATATCTACATCCAGGTATTATTCTTCACCTAAATGGTCTCGCATTATGTTTTATGACAAAGATAGTGCAACTTCTTTTTCCCACTATTCTTGGGTATTGTAGGGGAATCGTGTTTTGAAAGATTTTGATATCCGAAAGGAGGCCGGCGGGATATCCTTACGGGCTGTCCAGAAGGAGTATAAGGCTCTAGTGTCAAATAACTACCTTGAAGTGCATCTCTTTTGGGCCGGGAAAGGAACTTGTTGCATACCTGCACAAGGTATCTATGGACCTTCCATTGCAGCCATCAGTGCTACCCCAGGTAACAAAATTGTGCCAAACATTTCATTTTGGTTTTGACATTTATGGTCCGTTTGGCTCATATACTTAAACCTATGATTTTGATTTTGCTACAGAGTTTTTCATCTCACAAAGAATTATTTGAATTTAAAAACTTCTTCTCTCACAAAGCTCCCGCTAGTGAATCAGAATCATTGACTTGTACGCGTGAACTAATTGGACTTTTAAGGACTGTTATTAATGGTGTTTTCGATATTGACACAGATTTCACACCAACTGTGAGTAACAAGCCTCCAAGCAATGAGGAGAATAGGACAGGTCTGATTGTGGGAATTGCTGTTGGTGCTGGGGTTTTAGTCCTGTCTGTTGTGATCTTCTTTATTATCCATAGAAGAAGAAAAGCTAAAATGAGTAATGATGAAGGTAACTATTTCTTTTTCTTTTTGCAGGCTTCTTTTCTTCTTCCTGACTTTTAAACTCTTTTTCCCTATTTTATGAGTTCAAATAATTAATAAAAGGAAAAAAATAAGATTTTTAGTTGAAGTAAGCAATAGATAACCAAACACTTGCACTTGCTTCGTTTGTTTCTTAAGGAAACTATTTGTGACTGATCTCTTTATACATTGTTAGTTTGTGCAAGAAAATATAGGGGGAAAAGTAAAAAAGAAAAGCATATTGACTTTTAGTTGATTTGCAGAGCTCTTGAATATGGATGTGAGACCATTCACCTTCAGTCACACCGAACTAAGGTCTGCGACAAATGATTTTGATCCAACTAATAAGTTGGGAGAAGGAGGATTTGGACCTGTCTACAAGGTATTAGTTACTTTAATTAGACTTAATTATAATCTGCAGATTAAACAATTGACCTTTAGTAGCACCAAAAATTCCATCAGTTGATACAAAGACAAAAAAAATTCTTTGGAGTTTTTAAATCAAACTTTGAATTTCTTTTCACAGGGAACACTTGCAGATGGAAGAGTTATTGCTGTGAAGCAGCTGTCTTTGACTTCCCACCAAGGAAAAAACAATTTGTGACTGAAATCGCCACAATATCCGCTGTTCAACATCGAAACCTGGTGAAACTCCAAGGATGTTGCATTGAAGGAGACAAACGACTTCTTGTTTATGAGTACTTGGAAAACAGGAGTCTAGATCAAGCACTATTTGTTGGTTCGAGAAGCTTTTTTTTTTTTTTTTTTTTTTTTTTAAACAAGTGCATGTACATATAAATCATAAAAAAAAAAAAAAAAAAAAAAAAAAACAACATTAAAACAAATTAGTGATCAATCTAATAATTTCTATGGCTGGCCTGGATGTTATTCAGGAAACCATAGGTTGAGCCTGAATTGGTCAACTCGGTTCGACATTTGCTTGGGTATAGCAAGAGGTCTTTCTTATCTTCATGAGGAGTCGAGGCTTAGAATCGTACACAGAGATGTAAAGTCTAGCAATATTCTACTTGATTCTAATCTTGTCCCCAAAATATCGGATTTCGGTTTGGCCAAACTTTATGATGACAAAATGACGACATTAGTACTCGCGTTGCGGGACAATGTAAGATCTCGAAAACCATAGTTCTCTTTGTTACTTGTCAATGTACTACTGATCATTTGTCGACTCAAACTTACTGTTGATGATGTTCTAGTGGGTATCTTGCGCGGGAATACGCCATGCGTGGGCACCTAACGGAGAAAACTGATGTCTTTGCCTTTGGCGTTGTGGCTTTAGAAATTATCAGTGGCAGGTCAAATTCTGACACTAGCTTAGAAGAAGAAAAGGTCTATCTCCTTGAATTGGTAAGGAAAACAAACTTTATAAACTGTTTTACTTGGTTTCTAAATGAACTATTTTTCGCATTTTCTTTGGATTTTTGCATTGTTAGTACTTTAACTATTAGCATTGTGGCTGTTCGGACTATGAACTATTAGTACTGTATTAGTTTGGTTGATAGAATTTTTTGCATCTTTATGTGACCTTTTGGTATTAGTTTTCATAGAAAGTTGGATTCTTGGCATTCAACAATCGAATAACTTTCTCAAGTCCCTTATGCAATTTGATATGAATTTTCTAGGCTTGGAATCTTCAAGAACAAGAGCGCGAAATTGACTTGGTGGATTCAGAACTATCGGAATTCGACGAGGAAGAAGTGAGAAGGGTCATAAGAGTCGCCTTTTTATGCACGCAAACATCGCCAACAATCAGGCCATCCATGTCAAGAGTGGTGGCAATGCTTTCAGGAGACATTGAAGTGAGCACTGAAATTTCGAGGCCTGGTTACTTGGCAGACTGGAAATTTGACGACGTGAGCAGCCTAATAAGTGGCATTGCAACTAAAGGAACCGATTCGAGCTTTCAGGACTCATCCGCGAGCACAAGCATGGTGACAGATGCAGTGACTATGACACCACCTAAAAATGGTGCATCTCGACCTATGCTTCACAGCTCTATTGGTGAGGGAAGATGAAAATTGATAATTTGAGTTTGGATTTCTATATAGTTTTGGTGGTTGCAATTGTGAAAGTCTTGTAAATTTTGGACACTAGTCCTTTGTTCCTGATGAGTACTATACGTAATTGACACTAGAGAAAATACATCCGTGGCTTTGCATAGTTAATGTTCTTCTCCCTTTTTGTCCATTTTTCTTTCATTCTTTGTACTAGTAATAATAAATTTATTCCATATATGGCAGTAAAGCTATTATGTAATTTACTAACCATAATTAGCCAAGTGATTAATGAAACTGACGAAGTTCACACAGCGGAAATAAAAGAGTAGTAAGCTTTTGAGCTAAAAACTATGAATTTTATTAAATAACTGAATAAGTGTCTAAATAACTTATTAGATCATAGACTACATAATTTATAGCTCTCTTGTTGTTTGATTTCTAAAAGAACTGAAAACTAATCATTATAATAGAACTAGAACTAATTGAAAGATAAAAAAAAAAAAAAAAAACACACACACACACACACAAAATAAAATAAAGATAAAAGATAAATCCTAAATACCCTAAATCCTAACGTTTTCTACATCAGAAACTCACTCCCTTATGTTCTGCTTCCAAATTAGCAATATGCAAGGGTTGTAACTATATTAATGACGAGTTAAGATAAGTTGCTACTAATGTGACTCTCATATTTAATTACAGGAAAACACAAAAAATAAGTTGTGACCAAGAGGTTGTCACTAAATTTTTAGATTTTTTTAGTGGTGTCCTATATAAGGGCTTGTATCTACGAAAATATATATATATATATATATATATATTGAAGCTTCTCTTCATTATTCCAAACACACGATATGCTTTGATGATAATCCCCAGTTATCATTGCCATAGAAGGAGGATTTTCAGAAGATTACCAAAAATGGTAATCTTCCAGGTTACTTGTTAGAATCGCATTACTACTCAGCACAGCTGTAATAGCGGGCCATTATAATATTGGGTCAATTTTTATTGCTTAATTTCTTTTGTATTCCCATAACTCGCTATATATGAAAATTTCCTCTTCAAATGGAATTTGGAACTTTAAGTTGGTAGGAAATGTGACAATAATTGCATTTGGAACTTTAAGAGCAGCTTTGGGGTCATACTGTAATGTTGAACTTGCACAAAATTATTGAGCTACTTTTTTTATAAAGTTGGTGTGCAAGTGGTTTATTTTATTTTTTGATAAATGCTCTCTCAATATTAGTGTGACAGCTACCAAAAATAGGCAAAAAAAAAAAAAAAAAAAAAAAAAAAACAGGAAGCACTGAAGAAGAAGAGGGTAACAAAGTCCCTGGCTGACCACTTCCTAACCGGTTTCGCCTCGACACACGGACACTCTTCACCCACGCAGCGCATCGACCTCCTTCTGCAGGTCAAACTCGACGCCCTTCTTCTTCAGCTCCTCTACGCACCCCGCGAGGAGCTTCCCGTCCTCCTTCTCCCTCTCCAGCATCTTCTCGAGGTGGACCTCAGTGTCGGTCTTGTACCGGACGGCCAAGATCAGCCCCAACGAGAACAGAAGCGAGCAAAGCGATGGGATCCATGAAATCCTGCACACCGCGCCGCCTCCGTGCGGCGCCCACAAGGAAGCAGCGTTGAAGAGGATGACGAGGGAGAGGGAGTGGAAGAGGAAGAAGAAGACGTACAGATTGTTGATCTCCTTTGGAACCGAGTTGATCTGGGTCTCCTTGAGGGATACTCGGCCGAGGATTAGCTCTTCCTCTTTGAGCCATTGCTTGAGGAGAAGCTTTGGGTCGGCGTATCGGCGATTTGCTGGAGTGGGTGTGGGGTTTTGGGCTCCATGATTGACGTGCTTGTGCTTTGATCGGCCATGGAATTTGAGAAAGAGACTGAGACAGAGAATAAGCGCAGAGAAAGAAAGAAAGAAAGAGAGAGAGACTTGGGGTTGAGGTTAACGGGCCAATGCTAAATCTGTATTTAAATGTTGCAACGGTCGAATATTTAAATGTTGTAACGGTCGAATTTAGAGTTTGTTTCAAATGTGTGCTTACGAAAATACCCCTGGATCGAGGATGTATTTCGGAGATTGCCCGGCAGCTTTTGAAATTCTTAATGCAAAAAATGGAAATTTTTTTTCCCCAAAAGTGATGTTATATATCATATGGGGTCATAATTCAAATAAGTTTTGAGAAAGCTTCATGATGAAACTCATCATCATGATATATATATATATATATATATATATATATATAATAGTGATAGATTACTAATCGACATGTATAATGAAAAACAAGATTCAATATAACGCCTTTGACAAACCTAATCATCTTTACTTTCAACTATATGTTCCTATGTACATAAACCACGCATTCTTAGAAATTGTATGATAATAACGTAGCTCCACTTTCTCATGTGTTTCTTTTTTTTTTTTTTCTTTTGGATTAATCTTGCATTAGAGAACAAGTAGTCGGGGTCCAATTAACACTTATATATCTATTTTTTTTTTTTTTTTTTTTCACTTTGTTTTCCTTTGTGAAACAACACCTTTTTTAGCTTTCAAACTTGAGATACATGTGGCGACATGGAATGTCTAACCGAATTGCGCATAATTGAAGGGTCCATATTCTTGAATCTTCCTTACGCAAAAGTAAATATTCTCTATTGTCAGTATCACTCTTTGGCTTATGATAAATGAAAACAATATGCATGGAAGTTGAGTTGACCGTTAATTGGGAAAGCCTTAACTATTAAATTCATACAATAGAATGATTGATTAGCTTGGGTAACCCTACACATGTATATATATATATATATATATATATATATCATATTCTTATCACGACACATTATTAAATTTTTATATGTGATGAGTAACCATGATAAAAATATATCCATTAAAACCTCATCCATTTAAATATGTATATACACATATGTATATATGTATGTGTGTATACATAAATAATCAGAACATTAATTGAAGAGAATATTACTGATTAACTTGCTATATAAAGCTTGATAATAATCAAATTAATTAAACAATTAAATAGGATAATCAAATTAATGCCAAACTTTAAAAGTGTCGGGTCCAACTTGTCTACCAACGAAAAGTTTCAAGGCGCATTTGTTGTGAAAATCTTGGGCAACTTCTGTCCATTAATTGTCAGTTTATTAGCTATTGGACCACAATTGCTATAAGTTGTAGAACTTGGGGTCCTATTTTCTAAAATTAAAAGTTTGGGTTTGGGGTCTAAATTGCCAAACACTCAATGTAATTAACCTTATTGGTCCAAATTGCTAAGCGTAGAATGTGCTTTTTCTTATTCCACCATGGTAATGTTTTTACAAAATAACATAAGAAAAACTAACATTGATGCTCTCTCTCTCTCTCTCTCGTGAATGATATGCAGCAATTTAGTGGACAATAACTACTTCGAAATAAAAAGTTTAGATCGCAGGTGTTATCTTCATGATTGAACCTTTAAACATTGAATACTAATTAATTATTGCATCTCAATACCATTTGTTGGAGCAAAATTTCGTCCAACACTTATCTAATGTCCCTAGACTAATAGTTCAGATTGAATAAGCAAATTATTTAAGAAAATTATAAGAACACTCGAAAAACACAAAAAACCTCTAAAGGAGTAACAAAAACAAAATGAAGACAATCACAAGGCAATTGTATTCAGAAATAAGTGTCTCTCCTTTCCGCTCATGTTGAAGGAATTTATAATACATTAGGCTTGAGGGAGTTTAATTCTCTCATTAATTCGAGAGTTTATTCTCTCTTAATTACAATAAAGCTCTTCACCTTTTTGTGATTTAAAACTGATAAATAATCAATGAGAATTAATTTTCAATCATTCAATGTCTTCAATTAGCGTCGGTTACTTCACTTGATGACATCACGCGACCTTTGAACTTTCGGCTCAAGAGAATTTGGGCTCTAGTGAGCTTGGGCTCAGGAGAGATTGGCCTCTGGCAAGTAAGGGTGTAAGAAATGAGCCCGAACCCAACCTAACCCGACCCGAAAGCATAGGGTTTTTTTTTTTTTTTTTTTTTTTTTTTTTTTTTTTTTTTTTTAAATAGTCCCAACCCCAACCCACACTGCGGGTTGGGGGGCAGGCATTTTGAACCCAATTTGCCCTAACCCAACCCGATTTAGGTGTCTAACCCTAAATCTCTAAATCTATTTTGTTGGACTATCTCTATATGGACTGTATATTTGACGTATTGTTAATTTTATTTCCGGACTTTATTGGCTGTTAAGAAGTATGTTTGATGTTATGTTAATGCTTATGGACTGTTTATGGATTTTATACTTTTGGACTGTTAAAAGAGGTATGAAGTCATAGATTAAAATTGGTTTTCACCAACACGAGCCTACCCGAGGTCACCCAAAAGGTTGCGGGTTTGTGGGCTTAAGAGAGTGTTGCGGCCCAAAGTTTTCTCAACCCGTACTGAGCGGGTCGGCTCAATTTTTTAGCTTAACCCAACCCTACCTGGCCGAATTACACCCCTACCAGCAAGCTTGGGCTCAGGAGAGATTGGCCTCCGGTATGCTTGGGCTCCAGCGAACTTAGGCTTAGGCGAATTTGGGGTCCGACGAACTTTGGCTTAGGCATATTTGGGCTTTGGAGAGATTGGGCTCAGGAGAGCTTTTGAATTTATTGCGCGTTTAATGCTCCTGAAAATGCCGTCCAACATTAGCCCCCCAGTCCACAAGTGTCACACTCCAAGCGAAGGGGACTAAAACTTGTCCAGACTTTTTTGCCTTTTTTTTTACCGAACAATGTTTCTCCCTTCCAACATACCATGAATGTCGAAGATTTGACGAAGATTTTCTAGAATTTCTTTCCTTGTTTACAACAGGCTCACATTTGCAGAATCCGTGAATATTCTGAACATATATACAAATTTATTGCCGAAAATCATCTCTCATTACTTTTGCAATTCTAAACATAAATTCAAATTGGAAAATCTTTTGCTGCTTCATCACTTGAAGAAATTTTTCCCACTTTGTGACGATTTCCAACATCCTTGTCAAAATCAGTAAGTTTCTGATTTTCTTTGAAACTTTTTCCTTTGAAATATTTATTCTCACCTCTAACTTGTTAACTAACATTTCTTGCATGTAGATTTCCGTGAAAATTTTTTCTTTAATGTCCGAATGTTACCAGACTTTTGCCTTTTGAATATGGCTCTTTTTTTCTTTTTTTCAATTGGCGTCGCTAAACTTCAACGTGAATGAAAAATAAAACTTGCCATATTTTCTTTTAATTTTCTTGAAAGTCAATCACTCCTGATGCTTTTCTTTTATCTCCGAATGGGAAATTTTGTACATTTCCACTTTACTCCAAAGATGGCGTAATGTAAATGGAACCACTGATTATGTTGCCTTTTTTTTTCTTCAACCTTTGCCCATTGCGTGATTTAGTTTGATCTTCTAATTCCTTTGAGTAAGGCCTCTCATGCTAATACAATCTTTTTGTATATATGTCTCTGCTGCAATTAATGCAAGGCACAAAAGAAGAACGAAAGGTGTTGTGGAAAAAGAACAAAGGAAAAGCGTCTTTGTGTGATTATTTTATCATAAACTCCAGCAAATGGAAGCGATAAATAACAAGCACCATGATGATGTCATTAACGGTTTAGCGGCAACGAAGACGGATGACTCTAACGTTGTTTTAACGAACATCAGGCAACCCTTCAAACGCATCAAACACCGCACCAACCGAGGCTTTCAGGCTTCAAATGATGAAAATTCTTTTAATTCCTCTTCTTCCAGTGATTCTTTGTAGGGAAATAGTAAAAAATAGGCCAATATGAAAAGATTAAAAAAGTAAATAGACCAATTTTTAGTTATAGAAATTAATAGGTCATAACTTGTCAAGTTATGGTTCATAACCAGATAAGCTATGGACAAATTTGTCAAGTTATGGTTCATAACCAGACAAGTTATGGACGAAAATAATAATTTGGCATATTTATTAACTTATGTAAACTATTGGCCTATTAATTTTAATTCATCTCAAATTTTGGCATATTTTCCTCTTTCTGCCTTCTTTGTATATCCCCGAGACTAGCGTTCAAGATATACGCCCAAAAGTCAAAAGCACAACATTGAAGTTCAAACTCGGCAAGACTGGAGATATCGCCAAAGCTCATGAAGGTGGCAACGCCAAAAATAAATGGAAGAAGATTGACTCTCCCCAGCAAACGTTCGCGTCTGAGTCCAAGCATTTCCGACCCCAAAACTCCGGTGGGGATAGACTCCAAAGTTGACTCTTTTCCGGTCAACGGAACTTCAAAGGCTATCCCTGATCAATGCGAACTCGACTCGGAAGACTTTCGTAGCCATCTCACGTTAGAAGACTTAGATAGGATTTGCACTTCCTATCGTATTCCCTCTAACATTTTACTTCGCCTCCCAACAGAAAGCAAAACTTTAAAATCTCCTCTGGCGGACGAGATTGTGATTTTTGAAGATTTTTTCAAATGTGGACTTCAACTCCTGCTTTATCCATTTATTCATAATCTCCTGGCAGACTTCAACCTGAGTTTAAGCCAACTTTGTCCGAACACACTATGTCTTGCTATTGCTTGTTTCGTTCTTTTTACGCCTGTAACACATATTTTTATTACTGATTTTTAACACCATTTTTTTTTTTTTTTTTACAGATATGGCTAGCAATCGTGATTCCAGACCTTCTGAGCATCATGGTGATGGCTCCCACTTATGTGAGCACCACGCGCCTAGACATTTTCCCAAGGACTTGGAATCTCGCTAGACGTCTAGGCCCATGAAGCCCCCCAGCCAATCAACCTTTGATCCTAGGATTTTCAAGGAACAGATGAAAAAATGAAAGTCTTCCTTTGACATTCTACCTACTGGCCTCACTCTATCAACTTCATTGAATCTTGACTCTTGTACGTCAAAAGATCCACTTCCTCATGAACTAGGCCAAACCTCCAAAAATACTTACACTCTAGATGATGTAACTAATGGGTTGGTTCGCTCGTCCATCGACCCTTGACATGTTCCAATGCTGAAAAAGATGGAGAAATTTATGTCTCGTGATCATATTAACGAAGCTAAAAAATGAGAAGCCCATAACTTGGCTAATTCAATCGGGTGCCGGATTACTAAGGTAAACCCCCACCTTTTCTTCATTGAAATTTCCTGAACCCAAATTGGGCTTAGCTTTATCTCTCTCCTTCCTTTTTTTTAATGTTGGGATTTTTTCAGCCCAAATTACACTTAGACTTTCCAAAGCTAATTTGTTTAACCCTCATCTTTTATTTTTTTGCTCTTTGCAGATCTTCTTGTGTACAATGCTCGAACAAAAGAAATGTTTGCAAAGGAAAAAGGAATTACACCAAAATTAAATGAATCTTAGGATAGCCTCAAGGCGATATAAGAGAAATTGCTTCAATCTGAGAAATTAATTGCGGAAATAGAAAGCATCTCAGATGGTTGGAAATCTAAATACAATTCTCTTTTGACCTCCTTTGAAAAAGATAAAAAGACTCTTGTGGAGACTAAAGCTGCTCTTGATATGTCTCTTCTAAGGGAACTGGAGCGAGTGAAGAATGATTTGGAGCTCTAATATGCCAAGTAAGAGATTGATAAAGTCGAGCTTGTCAAGACGAGTTCTGGAAGGGCTAAGAAGAAGCAAAGAAGGCAATCATTTTCTATAACAAAGACCTTGATCTTAATCTCTCCTTTGATCCTCCTATGAGGCCGCCACTGTAACTTACTTTTAACTTGTACTTACTGGGGTTTCTTAAAATTTGCAGAACATTTTTTTTTTTTAAACATAAGAATGAATACTTTCATAATTCGTAATAATAATTTAAAAATAATGAATCACTCAATTACAAAAAACTTTTTTTTTAATTTTAGTTAAGATAAATCTTCTAAAATATCTTTCGAATTGAGTGACATTTGAACTCTTGATTCACATACTCTTTAAAAGCATTTCTAAAACTAGCCAATTTAATTGGGTTATCTTATTTGACTTTAAAATGAATTTCGTGAAAAATCTTAAATTCAAGTACATCTTAAAGTCATTTTAAAATCAATCATTTAAATCATCATGTTTAAAATTCATTTATTTGTTGCATGCACTGTTGCAACGTTCTAAAACTTAAATACTCAAAACTAGGATTGTTAGCTACAATCTCAGTTTTCCTAACATACATATGTACATATACTTTTTAAACATACATGCTTGAAACTTTGAATCATATAAATATATAAATGATTATACTTAAACTTATCATGGGAAAATAATCTGCGTAAGTCGTATCCATTCCCATCTCCACCATTCGTCCGCCGCTCACCATTGCCCTTCAAGAATTGCTGATAGGTTTCTTACCTACAACATGAACTTATCTCGATTGAGCTTTTCGCTCGACAAGTAGGAACTATATCTCACAAAATAACTGTAAGTACACGTGTATAAATATGCATGAGCTGATTATGCTTGATTATAATGTTTTATCATAGTCTTATTATCTTGTCTTATCTTTCTTACTGATGGGCCCGAGTGCTCACGTACCACTTGCGCGCAATCATCGGGACGTAAGGGTTTGCAAGGTCCCCAACGACCCGTGATTTAAATTGAACTGAGTGCCTCCCTTGCGAAGGACCCCTTTTTTTTGTTCATTTATCTCCCTTGTGGAGTCTGATTACCTCCCTTGTGGAGGCTGGTACGGCACTCAACTGAGTTTCTTCTTATAAGTTCTCCTTGACTTATTAAGGTGTATGCAATATGACCTAGCATAGCATACTATAACATTAAATTAATTTAAACACATATAATTCATGTGCACTGTGTATGCATCATAACATAGCATCGCATACCATACTTAAAGCATAAACATGTATATATATAACATGTGTAAATTTTTCTTTAAAATCTATTCATGCTGTAGGCGAGATTCCTACTTACCTGATTTACAGAGCTGGAATTCTCTTTTCGCCAAACAGCTTATTCTCTTACTTGCTTACTTCTGAAAATGAACACCCATTAAGAGTTTCAGATTAATTGTCGTTTGCTATTCTATTTAGCAACTTGTGAAGGAAATCTAGCCTTTTACTTAAGGCATGTATTCCTTTCCTTTACTAAAGGATAATTTACTATGAGGATAGATTTATTAAATCCTTAAAATCTTATTTTCCTTAATTGCCCTTAACGTACTTATGTCTAGGTTGGAAATCAATTATCTAATCTAGTAACTTATTCTCCATAATTTTCCTCATTGGACTTACTACGATATTAAGCCCAATTCGGCCTAGAACTTATTCACGGCATTCTAACTCGTAGGCCGTTGAAATTTAAACTCAAACGGAGTCTCTTAGATCAATGCGGGCGTTGGACCCACATTAACCTTCAAAATTCTACGGACCTATCGTATTGGGCTCGTGGGTGCCCATCGGGATGTTTTGCTTGAAAACTATTAAGCTTTTAAAAGAACTATCATTCAATTTTTATGAAACGATAACTCACTCATTTAGTTACAAGCACTAAAATCCCGTTGTAAAATCTCCTTTCGAATACCGACTTTTGAAAACTATTCCCCAAGTCGTTTTATGGTTAACTTACAAACCAACGTGAAACTATGTTGTAGAAACATTTTTTCAAATCTTTCTTCATTGCTATTCCTCGTTAAAGTGAGGTCTAAAACCATATTATTCTACTAAACTCACATCTCGGGTTCTTTGATAACCTTTGTTAAAAACGACACTGTTTTAGTTTCGTTTTGTTAAGACTGTACAGTTTCTGAAATCTGCGTTTTTCCGCATTTTAGAGTCGGATTTCAAAATTTCATTTTTCATAAAACCTTCTCGCCTCGTCGAGATCTAAAATTTTCCTTTTTGGTGAAAGTTGAAATTCGGCCTCTAAAGGCCTCGTTTAGCTGAAAACAGTGGCTGCTACTTTTCTTTTGTTTACCTAGAATGCTGCAGCATTTTAAAAAAAATGCTGCAGCATTTTAAAAATGCTGTAGCAATCATTTAAAAAATGTTGTAGTAATCTCTTTTAAAACGTTGTAAGATTGCTGTAGGTTGCTGCAGCAAATCATTTTTTTCTTTCCGAAACTGTGTTTGGACATCTTGTCCGTTTTTTTTGACAAAATGGCTTCAAACTCGGTTTTAGAGTTAAATTTGGATTTTGTCATAGTCATAGGAAATGTTCAAAACATCAAGGGCTATAAGGTTCAACTTTGAAACATCGTAAAATCTCACTCTAGAGTCCTTATTTTTACGCTCAAAGTAACCGGAAATTTTTCCTCTAAGCAAAAATAAGCAACTTAGATTAAAAATAAGCATACCATATAAAACTAAGCTCAAAACTCACAAAACCCACATAAAACTCACACACCCTTATTACAACTTATTTCCTTGAGAATCACAAATTACATCAAATAGATTCTCAACCTTAAACTTTGCTAGAAATGGAAATAGAGAGAAAGGTTTTAGAGTTTATACCCTTAAGGAAAGAAAATCCTTGATTCAATCCTCCTAGAACACCTTGATCCTCCTTCTTCTTCTTCTATGGTTTTGCTAGTGGTTTAAGGTTGGGAGAGTGGGATTAATATTTGAGAGAGAGTGGAGGTGTGTGGCCAGATTTTGAGTGGAAAGAAAGGAGAGGAGAAAAAAAAGTGAGGCCTAGCTTATGATGGCTCCTTTTATAGAAACTTAGAAATCACTTAATTTTACCCCAAGTCCACTCCATTAGTCAACCAAAAATTTGGTTTAAATCCCCCTTTCTTGGCCGGTTGTGGAAGGAGAAAAGGAGAAGCAACTTTGCCATTAATTCCCCTTCAACAACTCATATCCCATCACCTTACCATGTCATCCACTTGCACACTCCATTAATTAAATTTTGGCTCTACATTTGCTATGCTTGGCCGGCCAAGTGAAGGAAGGAGAGAGAGAAAAATCTCACCTACCCCTTGTACTCTTGTCTCCTTAAATTTCCCTTGAATCGGATAAAAATTATAATGATTGTAAGGAAGTACCTAACCGAAACAGAAATTCTAGTTCCCGCGGTTCCTTTTCTAACGCTCATTTACAGTTCAATATTAATTCCTGACTACTTAGACATCACATTAAATTCTTACTCGCGTAATATCTTGAACTGTTTAAGTCTTGAAATTAATTCTAGACTGAACAAATCTTTTTTGCATTATATCCCGGGAATGACATTGTTTACGATGGTGTCAAATCCAGCGCTCACATTGTACCCTTCATTATGGGTATTTATCTTGTGACTTTAATCTAGTCAGTCCGCAATTAAGGATTTTCTTTTCTTTAAAAATGTCGATTGCATTTTTTTATACCGCTAACATCATGCTTGTGTTTAGAGATTCTTGAAATTAAGATTCTCAAACTATACTTGTCTTGAAAATTATTCCGCCTTTAAAATACGGTAATAATTTATCGATCGAATTTACTTGATCGAAAACATAAACTTAACATGAAATCTGCTATGAAATTTGGGAATACAGATATTGATTCCATAAATCCTTCAACACATAATATTTTCTAGGAAAATCCTTGGCTTAAATAAATAAATTGTATTATTTAAAGTCTGGGATTTTCTCAGTCATTACAATCTACCCCCCTTAAGAAATTTTCGTCCCGAAAATTAGAACTCGGGGTAGCTTTTCCTCATATTCTCTTCGTGTTCTCAAGTAGCTTCTTCAATATTATGATTTCACTACATGACTTTAACCCGAGGGATTACTTTATTCCTTAAGGTTTTCTCCTCGCGAGCTAGGATCTGGACTGGTTTTTCCTCGTAAGTGAGGTATGCGTGCACTTCAACAGGTTCCTGGTGCAATACCTGTGATGGGTCTGTCGCATACTTCTTCGATATCAATATGTGAAAGACGTTGTGTATCGTCGCTAATTCTAGCGGTAAAGTTAGTCTGTACGCGACCATGCACATCCTCTCTAGGATCTCAAATGGTCAGATGTATTTTGGGCTGAATTTCCCTCTCTTACTGAATCTCATTACTCCTTTCATCTATGCCACCTTCAGGAGAATTGAGTCTCCTACCTGGAATTCTATAGGTCTGCGGCGTTTATCTGCATAGCTCTTCTGGCGACTGTGAGCTGTATCGGACCTCCTTGTGATAAGTCTCACATCTTCTGTGGTTCTCCTGATAAAGTATACTATTTCTAGATGCTTCTCCCCAGGTTCATACTAATGAATTGGGGACCTGTATCTTCGTCTGTATAGAGTTCCGAAAGGTGTCATTTCTATTGATGTGTGATAGCTATTGTCATAGGAAAACTCTATCAAATGAACTTTCTATCCCAGTTCCCTTTAAAATCCATGACACATACTCTCAGCATATCTTCTAGGGTATGGATGGTGCTTTCAGATTGGCCATCTGTCTGCGGTGGGAAGCTATACTGAACTTTAACTTGACCCTATTGCGCCATGTACACTCGTGAAATGGCTATCTCTTAATAAAATAACTGAGTTTGATTGGCAAAAATGTGCATATCTTGTCAATCGGTCTCCGATTATCCAAATCGCATCGTCACTATCGGATATTCTAGGCAACTCTACCACGAAATCCATCGTGACTGATCTCGAAACTTATTTTAAACTTAACATGGACTTAGACTACACATTTCTATCCTTGATTCAAATGAGACTCGATTATCAAATCTATTGATATTGGTCCTGGTTATCATAAGATCTTTTTGATACCACTGTCGTGAAAGCTTCCTAATTCTGAGTGTGATGTACTACTTTCATATAATTTGGATTAGAATGTTCCTCCTTGTTGTTTTTTTTTTTGTGGTACTACATAGTTCAAAATGTAATACTACATATTGAATCACGGGATTATCCCATAATTCTATAATTCTACACTCATGATACTACTTAGATCTTAAAATATTCTTGGTTATTACAAATTGAGTGCTTACTTATTGGTTCGTCAATTTGTCCGAACCGTTAGGAATATGATGACTCATCTGAAGTCAAACAGGTTACTTGAAACTTTACACCCTTATAGCCAATATTCTTAGTTACTATCTGACATGGTGTACCGTGAAGTCATTTTTTTTTCATGGCTCACGGTACTCTTAAACATACTCATATATACTTATATATTTTTTTTTCATCGTATATCTTGTCATACTGATTTTTACTCGTCGTTCTAATATGAGCACGTGTACTTAAAGGTTTTAAACCTATTGAATGCACGACTTATTTATGGAAAAATCCGTAAATAAGTAAACCTATTTCTCTATTAATTCTTCTTGACATTACAATTCACTAGACTTATAAAAATTTTATCTTTAAAATTAGGATGAAGTCAAAGTTTTGTAATGTTTTTCGTTATTCTTCACATGAAGGCATCCTCCATTGGCGTTTCTTCCCCGAGGATCTTACTAAGATTATTGACCTTACTTTTTATGAGGTCTCTTTCCTACTAATTCATGATCTCAACTTCCTTTCTACTCTTAATTCCTACATTTCTTTATCTGGATCGTGATTTGATATATGGAATGGCTCAAGAATATGTCATCTTAACATTTTCTTGGTGGGTTCCCATTATCCAAATTGTTATCAGTAATAATAATGGAAACTAAAGTTTGTTTATATACTTGTTTTGATACTTTGGGGAATCTATCTTTTCTGAATTTAACTTATGCTATTTTTCTTCTGGGCACTATGCCCTTCTCTTGGAGTATGAGTGAAGAAGTAGCAATCTTACTGTCAATACTTGTAGAGGCTCTCTACTTTGTTCTAATAGTTTTCCCTATTGATTATGGATTATCCTCACTTTTACTTTGTTAGTCATAATCACTAAGCAGTTTCTTATCAAAACTGTGGTGCCTCAATTTAACTATTCTCCTTATGTATATATGTGTGTATATATATATACACTTAATTTGGAGCTTTACCTTTCCTCTAACCAATAGTTCACATGACGTACTAACTTAGAGGTACCATGGATCCTTCTTGCGTGCAAAAATTGTATTGTAATACTTTATTGTTCTATCCTATTGTAAAATTCGAGACAGAACAACATATCATGTCCCGAATATTTGGGCATCTTTCCTGTCTAAACCTTATTTTATAGGGTAATGAGACCCTTATGAGTCTAGATTTCGTACAATTTATCGTAACACATACTTCTACAAGATAAGACTGTGTTATTTCCTGAGTTTCGTAAATGATTACTTGAGGTTTACAGACCTTATATTTATCTTTTAGACTTAATAACTGGTTTCCTCCAATACTTAATTCCTTAAGGTATATGTGTATAGGCCTCATCCGACCTAACCTATCTCTTTTTTTTTTTTTTGGAGCTTTAACTGTTTACGCTTCTATCATAAAACATTCATAACTCTCCTTCAATTCTTTGAAGGGTAGTTATCGCTTACGCGACTAGCTACATTATCTTTTCCTTTAGGGTTACTAATGTAACCTTTAACGATGTGACACTCACTCATTTGTTATATCTTAGGCTTTATGAGTCTTTCTAAGGGGTCTACCCTTTTTCATTCTTATTTGGTGTCGCGTTCACACTACTTTCAAAAGTATGAACTCACTTAAGTAGATACCATCTCCGTGCTTTAGCATTCTTCCTTCTAATTTACTCTTTTATAATCAAGCTCTTAAACTCATTTTATCTCATGTTTACTTTCCTCAAGAACAATTATCTTAAACTTATGATTTTGGACAAATTATAATAATTTCTTCTTAAAATATGTATATTTCAAAGTATTACCTTCTGCTGATATCTTTGTTTTTAGTTAGGATCATCTGTCTTTCGATCTCTGTACCCGTCTATAATTCGTAGTCTTAATGATTATACACTCTTCATTCTTAGCCTAATCCTTAACCTTTAAACTCAATAAGGTAATCCTTCTAGTGTAAAAATGATTAAAAAAAATTTCTTTCATTTTCTTTATATTCCTAAATTGATAATAAAGTTCCCCTATTTATTATCGGACGAGGTATATATAAAATAAAATCCTTAAACCATTGGTACGTTTGATACCCTAATATCTTAGTTTTAACTTACTTATCATATTGACTAAGTTGTTAGTCCTTACTCCTTATTGTTCCTTTGCTTATGCAAGAGATTTTCTCCCCTTTTTTTTTTTTCTTTTAAAAGGATTACATTTCATATCCTCTATTAAGAGTTTGATTTATAATTTCGTGACTTCATAATATCTAATAATGATTGACACTTTGATTCTGAGGTTTCTTATCTTTCTTAAGCTATAATCCCGTTTATCAAGAGATTTCACCTACCCAAGTTAATCTCATTGAGTAGATACGTAGGTGAGCACGTTTATTATTTTGTTTGAGAATTACTATTCACGAGAATACCATAAGTTGGGTTCTATGCATATCGATGACTGGGCAAAACTGTGTCATAAGAAAAGTTTAGCCCTTTTATTAGAAAAAAATTCATACTATTATATTCTTCTTCTAATCACTTAATTCGTATCACACATCTCTGTTCGTGGTCACCCTAGTATCGCGCCTACTTAGCACATCTAATCCATGATTTTCTAATGGATAAGGTTATGACAGTGTATTGTCATACCCTAACTGCCTACTATCTTATGTCATCACTTATTTTCTGTCAATCGATACTTTCACCGTAAAGGCAACTTTTACCATTAACATCTTTACCTAATGCAATCTTAATTCTTTTAGCGGATTTTAAACAAGTCCGTAACTGTATTCTTCAATCATAAATAGGGTAAGAATATCTCCCCTTGAGATCGTTGTAGAGGGATTAGTTTGGTCAAAACTAACCTAGAACAACATCCTTCAATTTGTCCATGACATTCGGTGTTCTTTTCTTATCACTTAAACTGCTACTTACATATCAACTCATTGCATTAGTTCTTATACCTTTATCAAATGAGATTCTTAACATTTCGAACCTCTTTTGGATTAGTCTTAACTTATAGTCTTTGTGAGTTACTTATCATCACATTAATACACATAGGTACTTTCTATGAGATTGCTAAACATTTTAAGGCTAGCACTCATCGTGTATCATATCTTAAGTGGTTCGCTTAACATCTACCATAAGCTGGTCATGCTTAATGTTGAAGCTCTATTTCCTATGTCGCATCTAGATATATATATATATATATAGTCATAGAATGTGACCCCCATCTAACTTGGCGGCGTTACATCATCCATCTCCAGATTAGCATCGCCTTTATGCTACATATTAAGATCTTCTTTATGGATCCATGCTGAAAACCGCTACTAGTGATGCAGTCATACGGCTTCCTTGAAGGGAGTCTCGGTGGTAGTTTCTTCTCAAACTGTTATGCATGGCTCAAATACTTTGCTTGGCTTCAATACTTTGCTTGGCTTCATACTTTGCTTGGCTTCATACTTTGCTTGGCTTCATAGACCAGCAATGATCGTTAAAGGGGACACCTCAAACGATTGCACTTATTTAGGTATCGTCTTGTTAGCCCAAGGAATCGCAACATAGTAACATGTTAGGGCGGTTACACTCGAATGGTCCTTGATAGGGCGATCTTAATCGTGTGAACATATTAACCTTTGGTTGCTTGTTAAATAAGCGCCCGCGTCTATTAACTATTATAATCTAATTAACATAGGCATACTTTAACTTACTTGGACTATGGCAAAGCAGACGCGTGACGACGTAGAGTAGGATGGCAGGATACCGGCTCTGATACCAACTGTGACGACCCTGCTATGAGGCCGCCACTGTAACTTACTTTTAACTTGTACTTACTGGGGTTTCTTAAAATTTGCGGAACATTTTTTTTTTTTTTAAACATAAGAATGAATACTTTCATAATTCGTAATAATAATTTAAAAATAATGAATCACTCAATTACAAAAAACTTTTTTTTTAATTTTAGTTAAGATAAATCTTCTAAAATATCTTTCGAATTGAGTGACATTTGAACTCTTGATTCACATACTCTTTAAAAGCATTTCTAAAACTAGCCAATTTAATTAGGTTATCTTATTTGACTTTAAAATGAATTTCGTGAAAAATCTTAAATTCAAGTACATCTTAAAGTCATTTTAAAATCAATCATTTAAATCATCATGTTTAAAATTCATTTATTTGTTGCATGCACTGTTGCAACGTTCTAAAACTTAAATACTCAAAACTAGGATTGTTAGCTACAATCTCAGTTTTCCTAACATACATATGTACATATACTTTTTTAAACATACATGCTTGAAACTTTGAATCATATAAATATATACATGATTATACTTAAACTTACTGCGGAAAATAACTGCGTAAGCTGTATCCATTCCCATCTCCACCATTCGTCCGCCGCTCACCATTGCCCTTCAAGAATTGCTGATAGGTTTCTTACCTACAGCATGAACTTATCTGATTGAGCTTTCGCTCAGCAAGTAGGAACTATATCTCACAAAATAACTGTAAGTACACGTGTATAAATATGCATGAGCTGATTATGCTTGATTATAATGTTTTATCATAGTCTTATTATCTTGTCTTATCTTTCTTACTGATGGGCCCGAGTGCTCACGTACCACTTGCGCGCAATCATCGGGACGTAAGGGTTTGCAAGGTCCCCAACGACCCGTGATTTAAATTGAACTGAGTGCCTCCCTTGCGAAGGACCCTTTTTTTTGTTCATTTATCTCCCTTGTGGAGTCTGATTACCTCCCTTGTGGAGGCTGGTACGGCACTCAACTGAGTTTCTTCTTATAAGTTCCTCTTGACTTATTAAGGTGTATGCAATATGACCTAGCATAGCATACTATAACATTAAATTAATTTAAACACATATAATTCATGTGCACTGTGTATGCATCATAACATAGCATCGCATACCATACTTAAAGCATAAACATGTATATATATAACATGTGTAAATTTTTCTTTAAAATCTATTCATGCTGTAGGCGAGATTCCTACTTACCTAATTTACAGAGCTGAAATTCTCTTTTCGCCAAACAGCCTATTCTCTTACTTGCTTACTTCTGAAAATGAACACCCATTAAGAGTGTCAGATTAATTGTCGTTTGCTATTCTATTTAGCAACTTGTGAAGGAAATCTAGCCTTTTACTTAAGGCATGTATTCCTTTCCTTTACTGAAGGATAATTTACTATGAGGATAGATTTATTAAATCCTTAAAATCTTATTTTCCTTAATTGCCCTTAACGTACTTATGTCTAGGTTGGAAATCAATTATCTAATCTAGTAACTTATTCTCCATAATTTTCCTCATTGGACTTACTACGATATTAAGGCCCAATTCGGCCTAGAACTTATTCACGGCATTCTAACTCGTAGGCCGTTGAAATTTAAACTCAAACGGAGTCTCTTAGATCAATGCGGGCGTTGGACCCACATTAACCTTCAAAATTCTACGGATCTATCGTATTGGGCTCGTGGGTGCCCATCGGGATGTTTTGCTTGAAAACTATTAAGCTTTTAAAAGAACTATCATTCAATTTTTATGAAACAATAACTCACTCATTTAGTTACAAGCACTAAAATCCCGTTGTAAAACCTCCTTTCGAATACCGACTTTTGAAAACTATTCCCCAAGTCGTTTTATGGTTAACTTACAAACCAACGTGAAACTATGTTGTAGAAACATTTTTCGAAATCTTTCTTCATTGCTATTCCTCGTTAAAGTGAGGTCTAAAACCATATTATTCTACTAAACTCACATCTCGGGTTCTTTGATAACCTTTGTTAAAAACGACACTGTTTTAGTTTCCTTTTGTTAAAACTGTACAGTTTCTGAAATCTGCGTTTTTCCGCATTTTAGAGTCGGATTTCAAAATTTCATTCTTCATGAAACCTTCTCGCCTCGTCGAGATCTAAAATTTTCCTTTTTGGTGAAAGTTGAAATTCGGCCTCTAAAGGCCTCGTTTAGCTGAAAACAGTGGCTGCTACTTTTCTTTTGTTTACCTAGAATGCTGCAGCATTTTAAAAAAAATGCTGCAGCATTTTAAAAATGCTGTAGCAATCATTTAAAAAATGTTGTAGTAATCTCTTTTAAAACGTTGTAAGATTGCTGTAGGTTGCTGCAGCAAATCATTTTTTTCTTTCCGAAACTGTGTTTGGACATCTTGTCCGTTTTGACAAAATGGCTTCAAACTCGGTTTTAGAGTTAAATTTGGATTTTGTCATAGTCATAGGAAATGTTCAAAACATCAAGGGCTATAAGGTTCAACTTTGAAACATCGTAAAATCTCACTCTAGAGTCCTTATTTTTACGCTCAAAGTAACCGGAAATTTTTCCTCTAAGCAAAAATAAGCAACTTAGATTAAAAATAAGCATACCATATAAAACTAAGCTCAAAACTCACAAAACCCACATAAAACTCACACACCCTTATTACAACTTATTTCCTTGAGAATCACAAATTACATCAAATAGATTCTCAACCTTAAACTTTGCTAGAAATGGAAATAGAGAGAAAGGTTTTAGAGTTTATACCCTTAAGGAAAGAAATCCTTGATTCAATCCTCCTAGAACACCTTGATCCTCCTTCTTCTTCTTCTATGGTTTTGCTAGTGGTTTAAGGTTGGGAGAGTGGGATTAATATTTGAGAGAGAGTGGAGGTGTGTGGGCGGATTTTGAGTGGAAAAAAAGGAGAGGAGAAAAAAAAGTGAGGCCTAGCTTATGATGGCTCCTTTTATAGAAACTTAGAAATCACTTAATTTTACCCCAAGTCCACTCCATTAGTCAACCAAAAATTTGGTTTAAATCCCCCTTTCTTGGCCGGTTGTGGAAGGAGAAAAGGAGAAGCAACTTTGCCATTAATTCCCCTTCAACAACTCATATCCCATCACCTTACCATGTCATCCACTTTCACACTCCATTAATTAAATTTTGGCTCTACATTTGCTATGCTTGGCCGGCCAAGTGAAGGAAGGAGAGAGAGAAAAATCTCACCTACCCCTTGTACTCTTGTCTCCTTAAATTTCCCTTGAATCAGATAAAAATTATACTGATTGTAAGGAAGTACCTAGCCGACAGGAAATTCTAGTTCCTAACAGTTCCTTTTCTACTGCTCATTTACAGTTCAATATTAATTCCTGACTACTTAGACATCACATTAAATTCTTACTCGCGTAATATCTTGAACTGTTTCAAGTCTTGAAATTAATTCTAGACCGAACAAATCTTTTTCTCATTATATCCCGGAATGACATTGTTTCGATGGTGTCAAATCCACCTCACATTGTACCCTTACATTATGGGTATTTATCTTGTGACTTTAATCTAGCTGTCGGCAATTAAGGATTTTCTCTTGTTTAAAAATGTCGATTGCATTTTTTTTTACTACTTACTAACATCATGCTTGTGTTTAGAGATTCTTGAAATTAAGATTCTCAAACTATACTTGTACTTGAAAATTATTCCGCCTTAAAGTACGGCAATAATTTATCGATCGAATTTACTTGATCAAAAACATAAACTTAACATGAAATCTGCTACAGAATTTGGGAATACAGATATTGATTCCATAAATCCTTCAGTCACATAATATTTTCTAGGAAAATCCTTGGCTTAAATAAATAAATTGTATTATTTAAAGTCTGGGATTTTCTCAGTCATTACACAAGCAACACCTAGAAACTCTTTTTTCTTTAAACTCTGCACTCTATTCTTCACGTTTGCTCTTATGTACCTAGACTTGGTTGGCTGGCACTTTTTTCTTTATTGAGACTTGTTCTTTTGTTATCTTGCCTGCAACATATTTTTTTTTATTTTCTTTGCAATTTTACTGCATTGCTACATTTTATCAACATAGACTAGCTAAAATATTTTTCATCAATCATGATTAAATATAGTTATTTTAAACATGGCAAATTTGCACCTTTAGTTTTTGAATTCTCCCACGCCCACTTAGGGTCGGGTTTTTTTGTGATAATATTCCCTCAGCTTCGTGATTTCCTAAGACCAACTTAGGCTTAGCTTTTCTCACGCCAAAGTTATTCTTCTTTGGATTTTCTCGTGCCCACCTCAGTCGGGTTGTTCTCTTTTTCTTTTATTTTCCCGCGCCCACTTGGGGTTGGGTTTGTCCAAGCTGAAGCTCTTCAGATTTTTTCGTGCCCACCCGGGGTCAGGTTGTTCCATTTTTCTCTTCTTTTTTTTTTTTTTTTCCCCCATGCCCACTTGGGGTCAGGTTTTTTCGAGCCGAAGCTCTTTAGATTTTTCCGTGCCCACCTTGGGTCAGGTTGCTCCTCTTTTTTCTTTTTTTTCTTTTTTTTTATTTTTCTGTGCTCACTTAGGGTTGGGTTTTTTCGAGCCGAAGCTCTTTGCATTTTCCCGTGCCCACCTAAGGTTGGGTTGCTCCCTTTTTTATTTTTTTTGTGCCTACTTGGGGTCAGGTTTCTCCGAGCCTATTTTTTTTTTCTTTACAATTTTACTGCATTGCTACATTTTATCAACGTAGACTAGCTAAAATATTTTTAATCGATCATGATTAAATATAGTTATTTTGAACATGACAAACTTGCACTTTTTTTTTAATTCTCCCGCACCCACTTGGGGTCGGGTTTTTTTGTGATAATATTTCATCGGCTTTGTGATTTTTCTAAGCCTAACTTGGGCTTAGGTTTTCTCACGCCAAAGTTTTTCCTCTTTGGATTTTCCCGTGCCCACATGGGGTCGGGTTGTTTCCTTTTTCTTTTATTTTCCCATGCTCACTTGGGGTCGGGTTTTTCCAAGCCGAAGCTCTTTGGATTTTCCCGTCCCCGCCTCGGGTCGGGTTGTTCATTTTTCTCTTTTATTTTCTTTTTCCATTTTCTCATGCCCACTTGGGGTCAGGTTTTTCCGAGCCGAAGCTCTTTAGATTTTTCTGTGCCCACTTAGGGTCGGGTTGCTCCTTTTTTTCTTTTTTTTAATTTTTTCATTTTCTCGTGCCTACTTGGGGTCGGGTTTTTTCGAGCCAAAGCTCTTTGTATTTTCCCGTGCCCGCCTAGGGTCAAGTTGCTCCCTTTTTTTCTTTTTTTTTTGTGCCGACTTGGGGTTAGGTTTCTCCAAGCTGAAGCTCTTTGGATTTTCTTGTGCCCACCTGGTGTCGTTTTTTTTTCCCGAGCAGAAGCCCCTTTTTTTTTTACTTTTTGAATTATTACACTCGTATCCCCCCATTTTGTTTGTCATATGAGCAAGATGAGAAAGAATATATTAAAAGAAGAAATTAGCAAACACTTTGACTTTATTTAGTAATAATATTGTTTGCCCAATTAACTTGCCATTACATCGAAGTGTAAACACACACCAAATTCAAACTCTTAACACTTGATAGTACTTTTCGAAGTGCTTAACATTTCAAATATGTGTTATAACTTTTCTAAACTTCCCTTCCTTTCGATTCAACCTTCCCATTGGTCACTTTCACATAGCAGATTCGTGCATCTTGTTGGCTCCCAACCACTACTCCAACGCCATTCATTGTTGGAAACTTCAACATTAGATGATATGTTAAAGTTATTGCCCTTATGGCATTCAAAGTTGGTTGCCCTATGATGGCATTGTAAGCATATGGCTGGTCCACAACCAAAAATTTTTCCATTCTTGCCACCTTTGTGTCCCCTTCTCCCATAGTAACTGAAAGTATTATCATTCCTTCAGCATGAATGCATGCTCTAGTAAAGCCTTGGAGTGGGGTGTTCACGGGTGTTAACCTTGCTCCACCTAGGTTGATCTTGGTTAAAACATCTTTGAATAGAATATTCGCTGAACTCCAATTGTCGATCAAAATCTGGTGGACCAAGCTATTTGCCACTTGCAAAGACACAACTATGGCATCATTATGTTGATAAGTAACTTCCTTGCCTCATCCTATGTGAAGGTTATGGCGATGTTCTCCATCTTTAAAAATTTTGCGACATGTTCAATCATATTTACAAATTGGCCACAATCGAGACCTTTAGCTTCTCGAGCATACAAGTTCCATGCCCGCATGGAATCACCAGCTTCTGGTCCTTTGAAAATTGTCCTGACCTTATTCAGCATGGAGTTATTCCCAACTGTCATATTCGTTCCCTGTGCGACTGCTGCCTATTATCCCATTGTTGTCAGGAGTGTAGTTCTTCTCTCCATTATCACTCTGTCGACAAACTCCTGCAATTGGCCTTATTGAATGAATGCCTCAATCTATCCTTTTAATTGAAAGCAACTTGAGGTGTCATGGCCATGGTCCTTATAGAAGTGACAATATTTACTTTTATCCCTTTTGTTGGGATCTCCCTTCATAGGGGTTGGAGGAGTTAGCAAATTCTGATGTTGAATTTGCATTAAAATTTGTGTCATTGTCGTATTCAAGGGTGTATAGGCCCTTGCCATATCTGATAGGGTGTAAGCATGGAACTTTTGTGATAAGGTAGTCTTGGACTTGTTCATGTCCTGTTGTGCCTCTAACTTTTGTTTTTTTGCTTCTCCTCCCTTAGATCCTTCTTCCACCTTCCGCTTTCCATCTTTTTTGACTGATCTATTTGAGATTATCCTCTCCAAATGTGCACGTATTCTTCAGCACTAATGAACTTCTGAGCTCTGATTACGAGATCGGCAAATTGACTTCAGCATATCACCTTCATGAAGCCCTTCTTGAATTGTGGCCACAGTATCACTATCATTGTATCCTTCCACATAATTCATTTCCTGGCTAAAACATTCAATGTAGGCTTTTAATGATTTGTCAGCTCCTTGCTTAAGGGAGAATAGATAAAGCTTATCTTTCTTGCAAGTTTTTGGTATTACAAATCGTCCTACAAATTGTTGTTTCAGCTGGTTAAACGAACTGATTGACCTTGGCTCTAATTGTTGGAACCATTGAAGCGTTGGCCCAGTAAACGTCAAAGAAAATGCTTGGCACATCTAAGCTTATGTGGCTCCCTAAATTCGTATCCATGTGCTATATCCATGTATGTGTCCCGTTAGATTCTCTTTCCCATCAAACTGCTTGAGAAGAATCATCTTGAAATCAGCAGGGAATACCTCTGCCATGATGTCTTCAGTGAATGGCGGCTCTGTTTCATCCAATATGTCTCTTACACCTTCCGATAAATTCTTGTTGGCTTCTATGTCATCCATTTGCCTTCGCATCCTTTCTAGCTGCTGCTATTTAAAAAAAAAATGAAAACCCCAAAACTGCAACAATATTTCAAAAACGATACCAACTATAAAAACGATGATAACCTTAAAGAACGACATAAACATGAAAAGAGACAAGAGTCACAAGACCTAAGCAAACGGCAAGAACCAGGGAAAGGACAATACCAAGGAGGTAAGAAAACCATACCAAACACAAAAACGACAATAATTTGTACAGTCGACAAGAACGTCAAAATCGACATTAACTTGTAAAATGACACCAAATACAAAGCTAGAACAGCAAAATTAGGATGAATAACTTCGGAACCATTCAACCAAGTTATTAGAGGAATATAACTTTTTCATTTGTTTTTTGGTTAGTTTCTCAATTGTCTGCTTGTTGCCTTGTTGGTCCCAAAGTGATCTTGAGACGACATTGTTTAATTTAGAAAAAAATTTAAAAATACAACTCAAAATGGTAAAGAAAATTTTTATTTATGTCACTCCACTAAAAAATAAATAATTGTTAATTAATTAATAAAAATAAAATAAAAGGTGACAATAACACTAAATTATTTAGAATAACATACATAATATACTTATATAAAACGGTAACAAATTATATACTTTTCTCTATAAATAGAGGTTAGGGGTCTAAGTTTTCTTTGGTTATTGGACTCAACAACAAAGACTAGTATTTCTCATGTTTTCTTTCCGAGGTTATCCAAACATGAGCAAAAAATTCTGAAAAATGAAAATCTATTATCATTTATATGTGATGTTGTAATCATATTCGAGTTGCCAATTTGGCATCGTTTCCCAAGAAATGAAAA